>JADFUC010000514.1:0-600000 GCA_019722365.1 Lithospermum erythrorhizon
ATCAATTACTTCGTTCAGTTACGTATTGCTATGATATTTGCTTGAATTTTAGGATTCGACAATTCTTAGACCTACGGTATATAACTATCGTGTTATATAAGCTACGTATTTGATATGACGAAGCGTGTTCTAAAGCGGGGATTATAGCGGCATATGTTGGAGTCACACGGTGGTATATCGATAGATGTTGATATATTGGGAGGATTTATCCGTCCTTGATATACAAAAAGGAAGATGTTCAGTCTCTGTAGGTTAGTGCTGATTGGTTTATGGGACTCCCATAAAAGCATATTTAGTTAAATACTCGAGGTAAAGAAATTGTGGGTGTTTCATGGCACAATTCTTATGGTTAGCCTACGACTAGAGATGCAGCTTGTTAAAGCAATTGTAAGATGTCGTCCAAGGAAAGTGGGAGTATTGGAAATCAATGAAAAAATTGATTCCCTTTTATTATATCCGTTGTGCGTATCAATTCATTTACGTGGTTGGTTAAATGTGATTCTACGGAAACTTGATATTCACTTTAATGAGTAGCATATTACTAGTGTGGAGTTCTCATGATAATCTAAGGGGTTATGGCTTGATTGCTAGATCTTACTCATTAATGGGTTATAATAATAGTAATTAATTAGATTATTATTATTATACAACTTTACTATTATACGAGCCAAGAAGGTCATTTCATGCAGGTGATATTCAAGTATATTTTCATTCATGGAATTAAGCAGACTTGTGAATTGAGATGTATCTCACTTGTATATATATATATATAGTTGTAAGTATATATTGATGAACATCAATTGGTTAAACTTGCAAGTTTAATCAATTAAACAATTGAAATTGATGAATAACTTGATAAGTCATTCGATAGTGACTCGTTAGTATTTTAATTGACTTGTTAAGTTAATTAAAATGGAACAACTCACTAGTGACTCATTATTTGATTAGAAGCCATAACGGTCTGTTAAAGTGCGAGAGTTAAAAAGCGATTTCTTAACGAGTTGCTTAACGGTTGGAATTAGGCTTTTGGTATTTAAAGAAAGAGACAAGGTTTTTTCATTTCATGAAAAAAATCTTGCCTCCCTCTCTCAAAAAGCCGCCCCCTCCCCAAGAATTGGAAGAGATTTTCTCTTCCAATTTTGTTCCTCTACAACTCTAGCAAGTTCAAGTCTACGGATTCGTTTCCCTCTTGGTGTGTGCAATCTAGAGGACATCATTTCGGTGTTGGACAAGCTTTGGAGAGGTTTTCAAGGGGCTTTTCACGTGAGGCATTTTTGTGGGTTTTGGTTCATTTCGTCTTCCGCTGCAATGTAAGTACCCTGTTATTCATATTGCAATATTATGTGTTTAGATTAATATACATTATTTGAGGATCGGGATGTATATTGCTTGATAATTCCCAAAAGGTCAATCATCAAAGTCCTTTTAGTTTATCTTGGACCGCATTTCGCTTGTCAGAAGAATGATCCACGTGCCGTCAACCTAAATGTCATCATCAATAAGAAAATCTTCAATCTGATCCCGGAAAAGTGGTAGGATGCGAAGTAGATGCGGATGTGTCTTGTAGCCCCAGGTGGTATCTCGACCTGGGCACCACGTCGTCCGATACTAATACTTAGCACATTTGGCATACATGCTACCATTCACCTCCAACCAAAGAAATTTCATAATTCCTTTTTACATAATCTTTAAACTTCTTGTTCTCCTTGAAATCAGGGATCTGTGACCTTTTATGAGAAACTGACTTGATTATCTTCTATGGCTTGTTGCCTCGCTTTAATTCAGCTTGTATGCCGTGGTCTTGAAAGCATCTTTACTCACCGCACAAAGAGGAGCTTATAAATACATCATATCGTCGCCTTTTACTCATCATTATAAATGCATCCCAGTAAATGCCGATAAAATCGACATCTTATTCGTCCGAAAATACGGATCCTCCAGTCATCAACTTCCTAAATTTCACCACATCCATGGTTTTTGGATTCTTTCTACCATCCTCGCGATTAGCCCAATTTGCCTCAACTGCCCAAAATGATTATTATGAAGCCTTGATTTATACAATTCTTGAAGTAGTCTTTGGTAATTCATATTATTGCCTACCCGATGGCGCACCCCTAGGAAGCTTACCACTATCTCATCCCCGAGACTCCGTTGTATTGTAATAAGCATCCCACGTATGGAAGAGTGGTGTATAGTATTGCCCATTAGAGTGGCGTGTAGGCGATAATGATAGGGAGATTGATCCGTTGGCGAAGCAAGAACTTGTAGGTCAAAGAATTCCGCAGCCACTCGGATTCACATCCACGAGAGCCAGCTGGAACCCAGTGACTTGGCGTAGTATTAACGAGCACTTTTCCAGTGTCTGGATGTAAGCATGGCACGGTATCAAGCTACCCGCTTTCTTTGATACCCGTTTTCTAAATCTCCGACCATTGACATGGCGGTCGCGTCCGCCCATATTCAGTCGTCCGGAGGCAGCGAATCGAAAGCATAGTATGAAACCATTGCTAGACAATCCAAGTCCTCTACAAATTCACCGTTTTATATTCAAATGATCTCGGTAAAATCCAACTTAATGTAAGATTGTTGCTACTAAGAGTGAATGATAACGTCTTTCTGTAGAAGAAATATTAAAGCCAATCACGGGAAGATGTCATAGGACTTTACCCAAAATTTCTCCCATTTTTTGGAATTTGACCAACTCCCAGAATGTAGTCCCCTCCAAATCCTTCATCATAGTAATATCCATCAAGTATGTTGGGCTTCCCAATCCTTCCACTTTTCCTCCTGCTTTGAAAGCAAAGGATTCACGGTGGCACTAGAATTGTGGATTTGAGGAGCTTTCCTTGATAACTTGACAACTTGGTTAGAGGATTTAGGATTTTGTGTTCTAGCCTAACTTTTGGTTGGTTTGGAAGGGTTTGAGCCACATATTAATTTTGGAATAAAGAATAGTGTTTGGGTTGGTAGAAAGGCAATGTAGTAGATTTAGAATGATAAAATGGTGAGATTTTGGTGAATTGATGAAGGAAAAGCTTGAATGTGGTGGTTATGGAGGATTAGGGTTGATAAATTTGTGAATTGGGGTTGAAATGGTGAAGAAATCGGGTGATAGAGGTATTTATAAAATTCGGAGTTCATCGGGAGCCATTCGAGACATGCAGGGTCTCTAGGTAAGTCTCGATAGGCGATTGATTGGTTATTTCCGCCGGCCGGAACCCCGTTCGAGAGGGGGTCTCGATGGGCTATGATAGGAACCCGGGCGGTTTATTACTTGCTTGAACCTCATGCCGAGCAAAGAAGTCTCGATAGAGTGCAAATGCGAAATCTTGAGAACCACCGTCCAGCGCCGCCGAGACCTCTCATCGGGCGGGGGCGCGATGGGGTCTCGAGCAGCGTAAAGCCCAAAAAAATTGCGTATATCGCGTACCACGCACAAATCTCGACAACGATACTCGACAATAATCTGCGAAACAACGAAACACATCGATCAAATCAACTATCACCGATATCATACAGTATTGATATCTTGACCTCGAGACCACCGACTTCATAATCCTCGATTCATGCGTCCCGGGAATTCAACTTCATGACCATTTAGGACAATTTTATCATTTGGCTTATCGTCGATAACAAGATTTGCAAAATTTAAACATAGCATGCACTTCGATTAAAAGCATAAAAGGCACGAGGAAGTACAAGATTACTTACTAGAAGATGAGCGTCGGCTCCGCCTAATGCGGTTAAATTGATCCTCAATTTGGTAGTTTGGTGAAGATGTCCGCAAGTTGATCATTTGTCCCCTTGAACTTGAGATCGATGTTCCTTTTTGCGCTGGTCGGGATAAAGTATTGGCCAGTTCAATGTCTTGGTTCTTCGAATGTTGTGCAGTTCTTGCTTGATATTGATGGCTTGTGTTGTCACGTAGCACGAACTTGATAAATACTTGATTCCGAAATCTTCAGTTTGTTTCGTCAAGCACTTGGCAGCCAGAATTTCCAACATACGTATTAAAATCGCGCGTGGATAATGCAACGCTATTTTTGCTTAGCTTGACCATGGTGGTATGTCTATGAAGTGACAAGTCCGCTAGTCTTTCTATCAAGTGTGCAACCCGTAAAAATCCGCGTCCAGTATCCCATGAGTTCAAAATTCTTCTTTCATGGGATACGGCCCATTACCGAGTGTTCACTCACGTACCCGAAGGATCCTTTTAAGCTTTAAAGATGAGACTCTTTAGGACAAGCAGAGCGAGCACACAAACAAGCAACAAACATAATATAGGTCTAGAAGCGTTAAGATAAAGACTGATAAATACCTCGATATTTTTGTCTAGATAATGGCAATGTACGCTTTGTTAAATCACTTGTCAGAGTTTTGTTGAAGTAGACATTGGAGTTCGATCCTTTGCATCTTTCATCCCAAATTTCTTTATGAGCTCTTTTGAGAACTTGCTTTGACTAATGAAGATGCCGTCGTCCATTGCTTCATGGAGTCGAGAAAGAAGTTGATTCGCCCCGTCATCTTTCCATCTGAACTTCGACATCATTATTTTTACTTAAATTCTCAACCAACAAATTATTAGTAGAACGAAAATAATATCATCAACATAAATTTGAACTACTATAAGATGTTTGCCACTTGGTTTTAAGGAAAAGCGTGGAATCGAGCTTTCCGCTTCTTGGAAACCATTCAGCGACTAAATGTGTGCTTAACCTGCCATCACCAGAGCTACAGGTGCTTGTTTTAAACCGTAAAGGGCTTTTTATCTAGTTTAAAAACATGATGAGGAAAGTTAGGATAACTAAAACCGGGTTGTTTACAAAAACTTCTAAATCCAGAAACCATTTAGAAAAGCGCTTTTGACATCCATTTGGTGTAGTTTGGGAAATCAGTAGCGACTGGCAATTTAGAATAATGGAATATGGATTCAACACAGCCACGAACAAAAGTTTCATCAAAGTCAACTCCTTGACTTGATTGTAACCTTGAACAACAAAGGCGACTTTATTTACTAAGCAATGCCGGTTTAAATCAAGTTTATTTCGGAGGAAAACCCACTTTGTCCCGATAATGGTTTTATCGCGAGTTTTCAACTAAATGCCAAACTTTGCATCTTTCAAATTGTTCAAGTTCTTTTTGCATAGATAAAATCCAATCCGGATCCTCATAGAGCTTGTTTAATATTAAGAGGTACTACTTGAGATACATAGGCACTATGAAGACAAACATTATTTAAGGAGGATCGGTAGTTACCCCCACTTTGAGATATCGCTAAAAATGAGATCCGGGGATGATTCTTGTGATCCTCGTCTCCCAGGAAAGAATCTTCCATGTGTTAAGCCCATGGAGACAATCATCAGCGTCTTGCGGTTCAGGAAGTGATTGTTTGTTTGCTCCCATGGTGATGCTTCTCGTTTGATACTTGGTTTTGAGGCTCATCGCTTCTTTGGGAATTCGTCCACATTTCCACCCCAATGAATAAATGCTTCATCTAATACAACTTTCTACGACAAAGCAGTTAGATTCATCAAAGTTAACATGAATAGATTCTTGCACGCATTGATCCTTCTTATTATAGATATGCTTTACTAGTTTTAGAATAACCAAGAAAGATTGCCCTCGTTAGATTTAGCATCAAATTTTCCCCAATCATCTTTGGTGTTAAGAATATAGCATTTACATCCAAAAGACTTTAAAATAATCAATCACGAGGATCTTACCATACCAAAGCTCGTAGAGTTTTGTCAAGAAGCAGTCTAAAAATACTGGGTTGATAGTGTGACATGCGGTGTCACGGCGTATCCCCAAGTATTTTGCCAAATTGTGCTCAATTTAACATGGTACGGCTCATTTCTTGAATGGTCTATTCTTTCGCTCTGACTCCATTTTGTTGAGGTGTTAGTGCCGAAAAGTTATGTTGGATCCCATTACTCCCCTTTGAAAACTCCTCGAACTCCTCATTTCAGACTTCGCCTCCATGATAAGCTTCTTTATATTTGATTTTGAATCCACTTTTCATTCATGAGCTTTCTACTGCTGACTTATGAAACTCTTTAAAAGCATCACTTTTATTGGCAAGGCCAATTACCCAAATAAACCTCGAGTAATCGTCCTGATAACATAAACATATTTCGATCCACCGAGCTCTCAACATCCATTTCCTACCAAACAAATCCATGTAACAAATCAAGCACGTGGTTTGACGAAACAAGATTTATAAGTTTAAGCGAAGATTTGTGCATTTTACAGTTAATGTCGTCACAAAGTTTAAGCTTTTTTTTATGAGAGATTTGGAAGACACTTTTACTACATGTGAGTGCTTATGCGATTTAGATAACATTTATTGCTTATTGACCGTCGATGCCACAAACTCGCGTCATCATGGACATTCATTTACAAATATTCTTGGCTTCAATAGAATCGAAATTAACATAATACACATTATTCGATGCGATAGCCATCTTGCTGACAAATGAAGATGAAGCATTTGAAATAACACATTTGTGTTTAGAAAATTTTACCTCGTAATCATTTTCACATAGTGGCTCGCGCCATAAATTAAACTTTACGCCGTCCATAGTAAAGTATTTTTAATTTTAAAACAACCTTTACTTTACCCGATAGCGCTTTTACACAAGTTTTGGCGGTTTGTTGTTTTGCGAACTTTACATTTCAATCGCCTTGTTACCCGAGCTTCAAGAAAGGTGAGCATCTCGTCGTGTGCCTTGAGCATCCATCCTACGTCAAATATTTTCTTTCATGGATGGCGGTCCTCTACCAACATAGTCGATTTCGTTAGAGGTACCCGATGTGATTTGGGTCTTGGGGGAGTTAGTAAGTAGAATGGATTTCTCACAATCCATTTGATCTTAGAACTTGGGACATAAGGTGCCATTCTGCTAACTTTTGAATGGGACATTTTGAAGACTTGTGATTTCCTTTTTCGCATGATAAGTGCAGTGAAATGCAGTGCTTTACCAAACGTGCGGATGATGAGCCAGCGTTAGTATGATAGAGTTATCATTTGAATAGCCTAACCCCTTTTTGTTGGTTGGATAACGTTGAGCATCAAGAATTTCATTCAACATTTGTTCTCAAAGAATAAGCGTTGAGTGATTTCTTGAGTTCACGTTTCTAACTCGACCTTAAGACTTTGTTTAAAACCAATTTTCAAGAATGCCGTCATTTTTTAAATTGGAGTCGAGCACAACAAAGTGACTTCGTTAGTCGACAACATGTATTCTCTTTCCCGTACTACTAGATACATTACCAATTCATCACCTAAATATTCCACCGTACACATTAATACTTTCGATCTTGTCAATGCTTAATTCAACATTAGTCTTATTTAACTCGAATTACCTGATTAACCGTTAGGCCATTACCACAAAATCAACCGTTACTGAGTACCTTTAACACTCACTTTTGTTAGCCTAGATTTAACCTTGGGGGGGTGAAATAAGGTTTTAAAGTTCCTATATTAACTTTTCGAGTTTTAATCTTAGAATGCGAGAATTAATACACAATGATAATAAAGATTAATGTGATAGATCTCTGACGAGCTGAAAAGATTAGTCAACTTAATATTGTAATCAAATTGATTAGCAATAAAAAGACTACTTAGAAAGTAAAGCGAGAAGAAACAATACCTTGATTTTAACGAGCCGGTTCCTGCTGGCTCGGCAAATCGGCTTTCGACCTCGAGATTTTAAGCGAAGATAAATCGCACTTGAAGAAATGTTTGAATACACACAAGCAACTTCTCTCGAGCCTATTATCAAACACCTAGCCTCCACTAAGTGACCCAAGCTGCAGGATTTCGACTCCTGTCGACGCTTGATTGGAACCCGAGGAGGCTCTTCTCGAGGATTTGATATCTTCTCGACCTAGAATACTTGACCTATCTTCCCAGCATGAAGTTTTCAGTACAATAAATGATTGAGAATTGGAAATATATCCTTGCCAACTGGAAACTCTACACAAAGATAATGTTGAATTAAATGTAGGAGTTATGACTTTTTGCTTTTTGTTTCTGATGAATTGAATGCTCACGAAAATTAGGTCAAAAAAAAGATTTGCAAAGTTGTTTTGTTTTTTTAAAGAAGAGGCTTTAAATAGTGCTTAAAATTAAAGTTTGAAAAGTTGCATGTCGTGACTGCATCGAGGCAGGGGTCGATGAGCCTGACTCAGATCGGGCAGCAGTCAGCTTTCCGGATGCAGCCTTAGACACACCTCAGTCGGGGGTCTCGCGTCGTGGAGGACTTTTGCTCCCGAGACCAGGGAGTACCGATGAAGTCTCGATGGGCGGGGACCGGGAACCTGATAGAGGGTCTCGATGGTTCGGAAATATTCTTTCTAAACTAAAGATCGTTTCGCTCGATTCTCAGCGAAATGACCGCGTCGTTGTATGAGACTTAACCATGAATCGATCCCATGTCGCCCGGTTTAGAAATTACGGACCATCGATTTTTTAAAACACAATTAGATTAAATCGCGAAAGTCATTTTACTCGCGTATTTAAAAAGCGACAATATACTAGAGTGTAGAGTTTCCTTACGGCTTTATGGAGCAATAAAAAGAACCACGAGCTCCTTGAAAGGGCTGCGTTTGACCAAGACTCGTCCATGAGCCTCCGAACATCGATCCCAACATTTTAAGCGTTTGAACAGTATTAAGAATTAACCCTGAAAGCATGTTCGCTGAAAAGCGGGATTAGTTCGATTAAACAATTTGTTATCTTCAAAAATAGGTTTGAATGGAATACCGTTGTTGACAACTTCGCTAGGACTTGATCTTGCGTCGATCGTACTTTTCGATGATAGAGATTCTCTGATTAATGCTACTTTATCGGTATATGTCGTTAAATTTCGAACAATTATCGACTTCTTTGTTCTTAAACTTTTAACTTTCATAAGATCCTCGGTGCAACTTCCCGCGTAATTATCATCTCGATCTTGTAATTTTCTTAACCTACTTGATACGCTACTGTAATCGCGTTGCTCTTGTCGCCTGGCGGCTCTTCATCTATATCCGACAGGCAGCTCGCCTCCGAACTCGATTCCGTTTATCTTACAACATTGAACACGCATTTCCAAAGTTCCAATCCCCTTTCGCACCGTTTTACGGATTCGACACTATGGGTTACTTTGACTACTGCGTTCTAAAATAAGGTCTCTTTGACATCGAAGAATTTGCAATTTCACCATTGATGCTAATGTTAATGAGAATTACTACCACATTGTAACCTTAAATCCAATTCCATTTCTCGCTAAGTCTTTAATTCATAAACCATAACCTATCGAAACTTCATGTCATCGAAACAGCAGAAAACAAAACGGCTATATGAAGTAAAGATAAAACTAATATAATTTCAAATCAACTTTCACGTCATACAGCAACTATGAAGTAAAGATAAAACTTATATAATTTCAAATCGGTAACTTTTGTCGTGTAACTAGAATAGTAATGCTACGATTCTTGGAAATTACAAGCAATAAGCCAAAATATACGGTATACTAAAAAATTATCTTTCTAAACACTCTTTGCTTTGGGTAGAGGTTAGGAGGTTTCCTATATATAATCTATACTATATATATATAATGTAGTATAATGTGTAGGGAGTGGATTAGCGGTTCTGAAAGTGAAGAAAGCAAAATTAATGTATTTCATTTTACCCTCACATTGTAAGTATAAACATTCTACATCCCTAATTCTCTGATGGTATTTACACTTTTCAGGATCAGGATCATCCCGAATCCTCACAGATTCATCCACCTTAGCCAACTCAACGGTGAGGATGCAAACAGAAGCGGTAAAGTCTCGAAACGTAAAGTCTGAGAAGAATAGAACCAAGCAGAACTTGAAACCTGTTAAGTGATTCAAGAAGCATGTTGGATAATGAAGATCACAATAACCAGTCAAGCAATGGTTCAAATCGATCCGGTGGTAAGAGACAAACTTGGCATCATCTTCCGCAATATGGTCCAGGCTACGAAGGCTAAGAAACAATTTGCCATCTTCGGCCTGGCACCTGAATAGTATGTCATCCACAACACAAGCACTAAAATAATTGGCCCACGGTGTTTGTAGACCAGGAATAGATGATGAATAAGTGGGGAGGCCATCGGGCCACAGGCGACACATGAATTCCTTTACCTCCAACACGGGAACCCTATCCTCCTGGGAGTTCCACTTAGTTGTTATGAGGTTGTAGGTCTCAATTTCGAGGGGGGGAGTGGGGAGATTTCTTTTAGTATTAATGTAATGATCACGCTCCCAACGAGAGTTGATAAAGTATACAATATTCCCCTGGATTGCATAATCCACATATTCGTAGTCAAATGTGCGGGTAGTAAGTTGATAGAGAGAGCCGTCGGACGAATCGATAGCAAAGACCGTTGCAATAGATTTGTCTGGTACATATGAGGATCGCAATCCATCCTCAGTGTATGCCAATACAGGAGCTACAGGGGCAAATATTATAGTTTCTGACACATTACCAAAATATGAAACACCCTCCTCTATCTTGGTAGCTTGTTCCAGATGAGGATAATCCCGGTTAAATAAAATAATCAAAATTAAGAAATTAGTTTGAATAGAAATTAGAGATAGGAAGGAGGATAATCCCGGTGCCAATTGTCTATCATCTCCTTAAACATTTGATCCCTTTCCCTCTTTACCTCTTCCTCTGAAGGGCAGACGAAGTCGTCCTGGAATTCGGAGAAGTCTTCCTCGTCATATGTGAAACCACATTTCGTTTCATCATCGGAATAGGAAGAAATTTCATATTTCGTTTCATCATCGGAATATTCCTCCATCGCCAAATCAAATTATCTTTCTCGGCTTACTCTTCTTTGGGTAGGGTTAGGGTTCATACATAATCTATTTATATATATAATGTGTATGAGTGGATTAATGATTCTGAAATAAAAGCCCAAAATTAATATATTTATATTTTACTACTTACTCCTTGTTAATAGTATATAAACATTCTACATCCTAATTCTACAATGGTATTTACACTTTTCAGTTTATGAAGTGTTGGTGAAAGCTGCAACCTTTTGATAAGTCATATCTAGTTAACTGGCCCCCACTTCTTTATTATACAAAAACAAGTACATATTTAAAAACAAAAGCTGAAACCAATGAAAGAAACTTATTCAGGACGACTCCTTCCATTCTAACAATTTCTCCAAATTTCTAGTTCAATAATTAAGGATTTTATAAGCTTTAATTCAGTCAATTAGGGCTTTGTTGATTCATACTGGCCCAATTTCAAACTTATGGAAACAAGATTTTATTTCAATATGGAAATTCAATTTATATTAAGGGGAGTTTAGTTAGGTACTTGTTTTCCCTCAATTAGCGCGAGAATAGGGTTTTGGTTAATCACTTTCATTATTTTAATTAACTCTTTTTTCTTGATGATCATTTAAATGAATTTTTAAGTTTCAATGTAATTATTTGAACTTTACAAATTACCAGGCTTCATTGTCTCATAAATCAACTAATTGTACTTAAGGATTTGAGCCACGTTTGAAGACAAATGGGTATTGTAATATGATAAAATTAGGAGTAATATAAATGAAATATATAATACATAAT
Source organism: Lithospermum erythrorhizon (assembly GCA_019722365.1). Lineage (NCBI taxonomy): Eukaryota > Viridiplantae > Streptophyta > Magnoliopsida > Boraginales > Boraginaceae > Lithospermum > Lithospermum erythrorhizon. The sequence continues at coordinate 11,608 of JADFUC010000514.1, forward strand.
CAAGGCTTTTGAACTATTGATAATAGATAATTTAATATAAGCTACTTCTTATAAATATTATCTATTCGTAATATTAATTATGTGAGAAAATAAAAGTTGTTTAATGATACTATCTTTATTTTAACCCGTAGTATTTTTTTTTATCTTATTTCTTTTAGCTTTTTATTTTTTTCATTATAATTTTATTATAAAAATAATAATAAAATAATTTAGACGATGCATTAACGCGTATAACTAGTATATATAATGTGTAAAGGGTGGATTGGCGATTCTGAAGTGAAATAAAATTAATGTATTTCTATTTTACCCTCGCATTTAATTTTTTAATTTTCATAAAGTAAGCTTTCTTCGGCGGGTGTAATCGTCTAACGAATAAATTACTCCATAAACTACTACTATAAATATTATCTACTACGTCATACCAAAACCAATTATCCTTGAAAAATAAAAGTTGTTTCATGATCCTTACATCTTTATTTTTCTTGTGATAAGCTTTTCATCTTATTGCTTTTAGATTTTTTTTTTAAGTTTATTTTTTTTCATTATAATTTTATTATAAAAATAATAAAAATAATTTCTTATGTGAGCGTACGCATATAAGCTAGTTAAAATTAAGTAATGAAAAGCACTTGGACTCGACTAAAAACAATGCTCCATGCAGAAATCGCTAATTACTGACTCGATAAAGTGCTTATATTCATGAACATAGCAGTCAAATTCGATAGTTCAAATTACAATTATTATTTTTTAAACAACATCGTTTTTATTAAACTTCTTTTAAACTTCAGACAGTGTCATTAAGTCGTGTATCGGGACTATAAGCGAATCGAATCCCCTAGTAGATATCGATGCCCTTCACCTTACCACTAGCATAATTTGCATATCTCACATCTAAATATACAATCACAAAAAAAAAAAACCATTTCCGATATACTGTATTCTACTTACTAAATATATCATGTCCCTAGTTCTAAATCCTAATGTTGCTCGAGACATAATAGTGTTGATAAAAAATTGTATATACATTCTACATCCTAATTCTACAATGGTATTTAGACTCTTCAATTTATGAAGTGCTGGTGGAAACTGCAACCTTTAGATAAATCATATCTGACTAACTATGGCCCCCTTCTTTTGGTATTATACAAAAACAAGTACATATTTAAAAAGAAACAAAAGCTGGAAACCAATGAAAGAAACTTGATATTTATGAAACAAAAAATCCTTCATAGCAGATTGATAATAATTCTCAATGTAGTTCAATATCAATGCAAAATGCTATAATAAACGTCTGACCTCCATAATTAATAATAAAACATTAGTAATTTCAAAATGATAATTAAATAATTCCAAGCATCTTGGACAACATGTATAAACCGGCCTAGATCTATTAAAGATTAAGTGTATATCCCATAAAGCATGCTTGGTCAATTTCGGTGGTGCAAATTACAATTATTTTTTCAAAAACAATATCGTTTTATTCGCTTCTTTAACTCCCCAAACTTTCTATTTTTGTTTTGCTTAAATCGGAATTGATTGAGAGGGAATGGGCTACGAAGGACTGTGGGAAGGGGAGGATGTTAGAAATATGAGATATTTGAAATGATGTCAGTTGAACAATTGGTTAATACGATCGGTTACTCATTTAAGTTAACCATTATATGGATTAGATTATATGTCAATGTTAAATGATAGGATGACCGATGTGGCTAGAGTTATGATGGGTTACTAGGGTCCGCTCATAATCAATATATTAAGACATAATGTTCGGTTAATATTTATTAGTATATGACTTTTGTCAATCGAGCCTAAGAGGTCACACATACAAGGAAATCAAGTTATAATGCGATTATAAACTTTTAGGGTTAAAATATCTAGATTCATTTGAGGAGTTTGGAAACTTTGGTATATGGTTAATTGTGTTATATTTGACTAAAGTTTATATTTCAAATAAAATCAATTAAAGAAATTTTAAAAGTCGAAAAAAAGCAGGTTAACAACCCAGGTTAGGGTCCTTATTCGCCTCCCTCCCAGGGCGTCATATAGGCTATCAAGGGTGATATGTGAAGTGGAGGTGCAGCCGTCTATCTCTTTTGTGTGTTGTGTGGACACATCTGAGAACTTTCGGGTACATTTGTTTAACTATCTGGGCACATCTAGTACTTCGGATACATTTAGTGCACTTCTGGGAAGTTCTGGTTTTATGATATATGTGGAGGATTCAAGTCAAGGTGGAGATTTGTTGGAAAAGAAAGTGCCTTGAATCGATGTTGTTTACTAACAACGTTGCAAGTGATCGGGACTTGTATCCCGGATGATCCTGGCTTGATGTAAGCCCGGCCTTGGGGGATTTCGGAATCGGTTAGAAGGCTTTTTGGGCGGTTTGGCCTATAAATGCACCTCCGCTTGGTTTTGAGTCATGCTTGCCAAATCGATTGTGTAGGCTATTGAATAAATAGTTAGGGTTCTGAATAGCTTAGATCTTGTTATTTTATTCTTAGAATAATGTAGAATTTGAGTTGTATTAGTGCATTTTCTACGTGCTTAAGTTAAGGGTATTCAGTTGCTTGAGTGTTGGTAGAATAGTGTGTACGTAATTGTGATACAGGAATAGTGTGAGTGAAGTAATTCTATTCATATAGGTGTAGTGATCTCGCATAGGAGCTAAGTTAGCTCAGTACGTAATATGTTAATCCATTATAGTGAAATCGTTATGTGGCTTTCTGAGTGGATTAGTCTAGCAGCACGTTGTTAGGAAGCTTAGTAAAGCTCATGTCTATTTATTTTTTAATGCTTTCTTGAGTCGCTATATTAAATTGTGATTGTCTGCTTTATAACAAGTCGATTCCTTGGGTATAACGAAAAAATATGGAGCATTTGAAATACCATTCAAATAAAGCTTGAAAACCTTTCTACATCTCCTTTCTACGTATTGACATAGAAATAAGTATAACATTTTTTAAAGTCTTTCCTTATTCTTTTTCAATTTGATTTTGATGAATGCTGAGTTATTTGAATAACCATAGTTCTTGATAATAAAAAGATAAATATCCGAGTTCTTAGAGAATTGAAAGGATGAAAAATTCTAAAAAATCTTAAACTCAATTTTGTAATAAAATCACAAAGGTTGATAAATAATTATTATATAATACTCCGTATATGACGTGGCAAAATGGATCGGGGCTTCTAGTTAAGACAGTTCGAGACCCAGCCGTTAGTTCGGAATTCGGCCACACTCGGCCCATAGGCGCCCTCGATGGGCCTACCGAACTATATTTCTGAGTGGAGTTGGACCGGGGCTATTTATTTATGATATTGGATAAATCTCATGCAATCATTATACAGTACTCCTTGTATCATAACTTTCATTTATTCATAAACAATCAAATGTCGGGGTTAATGGGCGGATTCGTCATCGTGTTTTAAAAGCGTTCATTAATTCGATCACACATATTTCAAAATGTCTCATTCAATCACACATGCTTCAAAAAGTGTCCCACTTGGTTATTCCGTCAAAATAAAAGTTAAGTTTGACTTTTTGAAGCAAATTAACAGGGGTAAAATTGTCCAACTCTCATTCTTTAGATAATTTTTTAATTTTAATAAAATTTTGGGACAAATATTTATCCCAACCAAATATTAATATCATCCAAAATATTTTATTAAAATTAATCTCATCCAAATATGTGTCATAAAAGTTTAATAAAATTAAAAAGTATCTAAAAAATGAGTGTTGGACAATTTTACCACTTATTATTTCTTTCGAAATCAGCTGCTTCGTTTGGCCGGAATAACCAAGTGAGGCAAACTTTTTGAGCTTGTGTGATCGAATGAGGCATTTTAAAAGCATGCGTGATCGAATGGTAAGCGTTTGAAATATACATAATTGAGCGGGCCGTTGGCTGATAATCAATTACACTTTAGATCCATCGACCATCATACGTTATTTTCTCAATAATTACTTAATTGTAAGAATTTGGTTTTAATACAATCAATTTGAAAAAGCAAAGTACAACTTATGAATCAGCCACCTTAGGCCTTAGCTTTCTAGCTCACGTCCAGCTGATCTTATGAATATATACTACTAATAAGCGTTATAAATATAAGCTTAAGTAAAAGTAAAGAGATTGAAGGAAGAGATTTTATTAAATGTATATATAATGTAGAGATTATTACATTTATGGGAACTTTCTGAAGTGATAGAATTGTGAATAGCCCATTACATATATCCCCAGCTAAGTGATTGACATCCTTAATTAGATAACTATTCATATATTTCCCTGGATGTTCAATCATAGAAACATCGCCAATTAAAACCTTGCCAACACAGGATAAAATCCTAGTGAAGGAAAAGGAGTGCATTATTCTCAACATACGCTTATAATGTTCTTAAATTAAAGAGCACTTTATTAGGAAAAGCGGTGGGACAAAACCTCGATTTAAGGAAAAGTGCAATGGCGTATTAACTCCCTGGCGGCCATATCCTTTGTACATCCCTTAGTAAAACATATAGTCATTAACTTTTTAGAATGTTGAGGTAGGGGAGTGATTTAGTGAATATACGCAAATTATCAAAAGATGAATTGGTTGGGCAATAGATTTCACCGTCCTTTTAGTCATGGGTGAAGAAGAATTTTTGGTGAAATATGATTTGTTCTATCTCATTTGATATATCCTTCGCTAGCGTAATACAGCGAGAATTATCTTCATGCAGTCGTCGGGACCAACTTTTGAATAATAATCGCGCGTATTTTGGATATGATGGATGGTCGCGGTTCTTAGCCAAAGCGCGTTCACGACTTGCTTTGTGTATTTGCCAATATTTGACATGGTTCGGTGATGTAGGCAAAATAGTTTGTTGTTTCATAGATCGCCATGAAATAGCGTTCGCGCTGGTGAATAAATATCGATGCCGATATTTAAATTTATGGGGATCGAGATAGATATCAGCGTCAGTAATATCGATTAAGCTCCAATTTTTGAGGTATTTGAATAGAACAATCTCATATCCATTGTACCTCTAAGGTATCGAAGAATTTGTTTAACTCCATTCTAATGCCTAGAGTTGGTGTAGAAGGAAGCCCATATCTTCTTAATAGATTAACAACAAATATTAATATACGGTCTTGTATGGTGGCAAGATACATTAGTGTTCCGGTAGCACTTAAATAAGGTACTTGAGGACCAAGTAGTTCTTCATTATTTTCTTTAGGCTGAATGGTCTTTGTTGCTTATCCCAGTGATCTCGCGGCCGTCGAGTGCTGATGGATGTGACTTATCCCATAAGAAATTGTTTAAGATCTTTTAACATAAGTTTCTTGACATACAAATATTCCTTTTTTACTCAGTGATCATTGCGGTCAAGACAAAATTTTGTTTGTTGAGATCTTTCATCTCAAATTCCTTAACTGGCGGTTCATTTTGGAAGTTCTTGGGGGAGTTCCAACTATGTTAGAAATCGTCAACATAAAGCGCAATTATTACAAATATTTTCTGATCTTTTCATGAAATGCAAAGGCGTGTAAGATCATTCTTATAACTCTCTTTGGTTAAATGTTGCATAGGCGATTATACATTCGCGGGCAGTTAATCCAAGTATAAGGACTTATTCAATTTTATAGAAAAATATTCTCGAGAACTTGAACCATGTGCTTCAGGCAAATTTAATCCTTCCGGGAGTTTCATATAAATGACATTTTCAAGTGTACCATCTGAGATAAGTGTAATGATGTCAATAAGCTGGCAGTCCTACGTATCTTTGCCGAGGCTAATTCATCTCGAAAGAGTAGTTGCATCCACCGGAGAATATGTCTCCTCATAATCAATGCAGTCTTTGCGAAAATCCTTAGACTCTGAAGCACTTGCCTTATACTACTTAATTCGCCCCTTTTCATTTCGTTTTATTTTAAATACGTTTATCATTTGGCTTTACACCGTTTGGTGTCTGATTCTGAAACTTAAAAACCTTTCGTTGTTCAAGTGATTTCAATTCCATTTCGATTGCCTCTTTCCATTTGTAGTATTCCTAGCGTCTGGATTAAATCTAACTTTAGTTCATGATCCTGTTTTTCATCCATCCCAGCATTCAGTACCTCATTATATGAGAATTTATCATCGGCGTATGTCTGCATTTCGGTTCCACGCGTCCGCTCATAATATAATTTATAGAATCTCTTCATTACTAATTTGGTACACGAAGTTCTTACGGGGCAAATTATTAGTTATGAGTTGAGATTCTTACGTATTGTTGTATCCTCTTACGGACCATTTATGGTGATTACTCACTTTTCTTTTCGAGGATTCTTATTCTTGGAACCGATTAGTCTACGCTTCATCGTGCTTAGAAATCATTGTAATCTTATTGGAGTCACTTGAGGACATCAATTATGATCGAACATTCACTGGTGGTATGTGTGATTTAGTGTGACTTTGAATTCGAGAAAAGCATTTGGCGGGTTTATTAGCTAAGCCTTGTAAATGAATTATCTTTTGAACTTCTAGTTCATTGTTTAGACGAGATCAAAGATAAGATAATGATAATTCATTCCAACTAATATTTCTCAGCTGCTTATTCTCTCCCCCTAATGTTGGGAATTGTGATTCGTTGAAGTGACAATCAACAAATCGAGCAGTAAATAAGTCTCCCGTGCAAGGTTCCAAATACTTTATTATGGATGCAGACTCAAAACCAACATAAATTCCCAACCTCCTTTGAGGACCCATCTTAGTGCGTTGTGGTGGAGTAATAGGGACATATACCGCACTTCCAAATATTCTTAGATGGGAAATATTAGGTTCCTGACCCGAAACCAATTGTAAAGGGGATGTTGTATGATAACTTGTTGGCGATCTTGTATGAGTGCTCACTGCATCTTGATATCGCGTGCCCCAGGCAAATGCTTTGGGGTTTCGTTCTCATGAGTAATGAATTAGCACGTCAATTGAAGGCGTTTAATAAATGATTCGGCAAGACCATTTGTGTATGAACATGTTACTGCAGAGAGTGTTCAGCATCGATTCCAAGGCGACAAGCAATAGTCATTAAAAGCTTGAGAAGTAAACTCACGGTGTCGAGCCGTATCTTATGATTGGATAATCAGTATTACTTATGTCGAATAATTTGAGCAAGTAATCATGAGCCGGTGCAGTAGACAATAGATCGTGTGACCATCTTGTTGATGCATCAATAAGGACTATGAAATACCTAAATGTTCCACATATAGGATGTATTGGCCCACATATATCACCTTGTATACGTTCCAAAAATTTTGGAGATTCATTTCCCACCTTTGTTGGTGAAGGTCTGATAATGAGTTTACCTTGAGAACATGCAGCACATACAAATTCTTTCGATTGGAGAATTTGTCGACTCTTCAATGGGTGTCCAAGAGAGTTTTCAATTATTTTTCGCATCATAATTGATCCGGGATGGCCTAACCGGTCATGCCAAACAATGAACTCATCATGATTCTCAAACTTCTGGTTTGATAGGACATGTGTTTCTATACTCGAAATATGCGTGTAGTACAACCCACATGACAATGTTGGTAACCTTTCTGATATGAGCTTTTTACCAGATATTATGCTTGTAATATTGAGAAATTCCATTCCTCGTTCACTTGTCGTCTCAATGTGATGGCCATTTTGGCGTATGTCTTTGATTAAGTTTCTTTGAGACTTAGAGGAATACAGTGCATCTTTAATATGAAATTGTGTTCCTCCAGGGAACAATATGTCAGCTCTTCCAGAGCCTTCAATCAATTTTGCACTACCTGATATTGTAATAACACTTGCTTCTCGTGTTATCAAATAAGAAAAATATTTCTTATCTTTTAGGATGGTGTGAGTTGCACTATCTGCAGGACATATTTCTTCTTTATCCATGATGTTGGTGGAAAACCTATTGGAAATTGAAAATCACACACCAGGTAAGTTCCCAGAAAAGATAGGTGTGCCACAAGGACTGCTTAAATACCAAATCTTTCCTTAGCCAGAACTAGCCTAGACATGTATGTCAGCGATACGAGTCACCAACTATGACCAATGTGGTTTGCCTCCTGTGGTAGCATATATTCTCCAGCGATTTATCCTTTGTTCACTTTAGCATATCCACGCTCACGTCGATGAAGCGTCCATGAGCCATGATCAGGCGAGAAAAACCACGGTACTTGTCCTGATCGTCGCGACCCGCGACATATTTGTTTCATTGTTTTGAATGCTCAGGTCGCTTCGAGAATGGGTTGGATCCGTTGGGCCGTAACTCATGATTTTCATCAAGAGCTCATTATTTTGCTCAGCTAGTAGTGGGCAACTGATTAGTTCAGAATATCTTTTAAAGCATTTTTCACATTAGTAGCGTGAAAAGTAGAGAATGTTTTCTCTAGCATATCTTTGTCAGTGATATTCTCTCCACATAACTTCAACTGTGAACTAATCTTGAAAAGTACAGAATTATACTCACTGACACTTTTAAAATCTTGAAGCCTCAAATGCATCCAGTCATAGCGAGCTTTTGGGAGAATAACCGTCTTCAGGTGGTCATATCTTTCTTTCAAATTTTTCCAAAGGTCAAGGGGATCTTTTACAGTGAGATATTCATTTTCAATCGCCGTGAAGATGGCGAAGAAAGATCATGGCTTTTTGCCTTGTCTTGATCGAGAAGTTTCATTCGCCTTTTATAGTATCTCGAGACCATTTAAATCAAATGAATCTCATCTAGCACCCACGGCAAATAATTCTTTCCAGAAATGTCAAGGGCCATAAACTCGAGTTTTGCAAGGTTGGCCATTATGATACTATAATATAAAACCATACATTTAGTCGGAAAATAGAATAACCGTAATTAAATTTTATATATGGAGTTTATATTATAAAATTCATTCTCACCAAATACCATTGGTCGGTATACGTCTATGCATCTAATATATTGCTTGTCCCAATCTAGAATTACGAATAACTAAATAAAGCGTTTCCATATCACGTCTGACTGATACATATTTGTACATACCCGATGAAACACTTATTTCACGGAAACGACATCTTACATTTCATCGATTTTAAGATGGTGAAAACATAGATGACCTAAAAAAAGGGCATCCACTGTGGCGGCGCTGACGTGCTTGCGAGATGGTGAAATAATGATGCGTGGCGAGACCCGAGGGGTATCCCACGGATGTGACACCACCCCTTTTCATAATCGACTTTAGATCGTTTTATCAATATTATCCACAATTATTTTGGGCCCAATGTACGAATTTCGAAATATACGACTTCTTGGTATGCATTTAATGAATCAGATAGTGATTCAGTGAATCAGCCCAGAGTAAAATATGGACGGCTAAACTATTAAAATCTGCCGTGTAATTTAATGAATTCCGATGGTAGATAAATATAGACTAAAGCGTATGCGGGTCAACCGACGGTGAGTCAATAATGAATCCGGAAACGATAAATAAATATAGACTAGAAAATAGTCGGGTCAATGACGGTATATTAATAATGTTATTAATAAATTATTTAAAAAAACAAGTCAAAATAATTTATTTTACAAAAATATAAATATTAAACATAAATCATACAAACAAATCTTATAACAAATTCTCTTAAATTTAATGTCTCAAATTCTAATGAAACTTAAGCTCTTATAAATTACTTTTCAATCATCATTACTTATACTGTCTACAAACGCTGACTTCTTGTATCGTTGTTCAGTTCCCTATCGTAGTGCCTACTAATAGTACAACTAAAATAAAAGGAAAAAAATGAATCATGGATGATATCTCTCTACTCTTAAGCAGCTTCTAGACAAAGTAAATTAAACAGGACATATAATATATTACTAGTACGGAGTAATTTGGTAGATTCACTAATTCATTTTTTTTTACGATTCCACGTGCAAGCATATTAGTATCATGGTAGTGCTTCTATAACAAAAATGTAATCCTCTAACAACATTTAAATACTCTGTAATCTTTATTCTCTACTCAATTCCTTTATAATTATTGACATGGAATTCTTGTTTTCAGATACTATGGACGATTCTACAGAGTACGAGGAGACTTACTTTGAAAAACGTATGGCTTCAATTTGAAGGAGATGACCTTTACTCAATTGGCGAATTCGATCGTGCTGATAACGTGTTATAAATATAACTATAAGTAAAAGTAGAGAGAATGAGAGAGAGGAAAGAGATTTATTCGTGTATATCATGTCACATAGGGTCTTGCATTTATAGAACTACATGATGATAGAATTAATGATAGCTGCCCACTTATAATGTCTAGCCCAAGTGATTGATATCATTAATTAGATAATTGTTCATAACACAAACCATATATACATATTGACCTACAACTTCGTCAACTCATTTATTTGACCATAATCCTATAAGAAATGAAGTATATCATCGTGTCAAATCCAAATATTCAAATATTACTACTCGAAGTACTAATTAAGCAACATTTATTAGGGGATAATACTTAATTAATAGTACCACCATGTTGATAGTTGATACTCCATAAAAGGGGGAGAAGAAGGGGGTGAGGGAGACCAAACAATTTGAAATCTAAATCACAAAATAATGAACAAACTTACCTGTAGGCAATTCCCTGACATACAACGTTATCAACTGTGGTGGAATTGTGGAAATTATTACAAAAATATATTATGAGTAGTTTGACTATATGGAGCGAACATATATATATATATATATATATATATATATATATATATATATATATATATATATATATATATATATAGCAGGGGTTCAATGCAAGGAAGCAAAATTAAGCGTGTTTTCCCAATCTCAATGCAAAGTATCTTTAGTACTCCCTCCGCTAGAAAGTTAGGGTGCTTAAAGATATGGTGCTATTAATATGCTTAAATGACCTATTTTGTAATTTTTAAATTTTTATGAACTTGTTTAGTTATTTTTAAGTTTTTAGGAGCCAAACTATAAAGTATATATATTATCTTAGTAATTAGCATATTATTCTAAATAATAAAATTTGAATTTGTGAGTATATTTATTTATCAGAAATTATCTTGTATATTAAAGATCTGTCAGCATCAACTTGATGTGAGTATCTTATATCTTAAAAGAAACGAAATTACATTAAGATTCTTAATACTTGTAAGTAACCGTTCCCCACTAAATCCGTCTCAAAATATATGAGAAAAAATTTAATTTTTAAATAGTTGATTGTTTGTATTTTTTAATATATAGTTTTTATAATCGTGTAACTTTTACAATCTCGATAGCTTTATAATTCGATGTAGTTTTTAATCTCTTAATAAAACACTTTTTATCTAATGATCGTTTATTTTGAAGCAGGAGGAATATCAATAGGTATTAAAGGGAAAATGGATAATTTCACCCATCAATTCTCAAACCCAGCCCCAAACTACGACATCAATTCATGTGTTTCAAATTGACCACCGGATTTCTCTCCCAAAACTAAGGAATGGTAATCATGCAATTTCAAATTCAAATTGACAAATAAAAAGGAAAAAATCTAGGACAACTGATTTCACAACTTCAAATTAAAATCATTCTTGTCTAAAAAATCAATCATAAAATTTCAAAGACTCCAAAATTGTTTAAATATTAAAATATAGAAAATTGATTTAATAGAATCACTATTTATAAAAATCAAAATAAAAAAAAACATATAATTATAAAGTAAAAAACGTAAATGAAAATACAATAAAAAACTTATTATAAAATAAAAAAAATGTAAACTGACATATTAATCACACAACTAACCATTTGTGGCAAAAACTAACATACTAACCATCTGATGCGGTCGCGGTGGCAATTCTTAACCATTATAGCCCAATGATTGTGGCAAATTTATCTTAACCGCAACATCTTGATCCCATGATAAGCTAATATGTACTAAGCGAAATACGTGTACGTCAGTCAATCCATATTAACCATGAGCACGAATGATTATGGTTAAATTCTACGAACCAAAACCAAAATAACCACACTAACCCGTTCTTATGGTAAATCTCAATGCAAAGTAATTGAACAATTAATCAAATTTAGACAACATACTCAGAAGATTTAGTATCCACGATTTGGAAAAAGTGAGAGCAATCGTGGAAGTTTTGCGATTCGCGCTATGATAATAGCGCCCAAGTACATCGGTGAATCTTTGGTAGATAAAACAATAAGCTTACATGAGCAGGTTGCGTAATTTTGATTATGTATATGATGGAGTTTCCCCACCCTTGTCATGGTTTGTGGCGGAGTTTTTATCATTGTCGATTATTCACGTGTCTTGTCATTGTCATAGCAGATTTCCGCAATTATTTTCTCCCTCTGCGTAAGATTTTGTTTAATAACAATAATAATCTAAAATAGTAATTGAGATTTTAATAAATAATGTTGGAAAAAATTCGAAATAGTTCAAAATAAAGAAATTGAAATTAAAAAATAAAGAAAGAAAAATATGGAAGAAGTTGACACCAAAAAATGAGGGATTAATTTTTGTTATAGAAAGCAAATCACGTGGAGAGTGATCCCATTTTTTAGTTCCTATTTTGTAGCTTTAGTTCAATTATTATTAATGTCAAAATTGCCCATGTCAAATTAGTTAAAATAATAGAGATCCAAGAATTGAGATTAATTTAGTAATCAATATTAAAAAAATTCCTTAGTACCACAAGGCATGGGTCTACAAATATGTACTCACGTGTATTCATTCAAAATTTCGAATTAAAATAAGAAAACGTTAATTAAATTAAATTAAAGGACTAAATTTAAATACGAACGCAGCTAATGAAATAATTTGAAATAAGCATCCCCGAAGCTGATGGCCTTTCGAATATTAGCCTTGAACTATATTTTTTACACCTAAACTTTTGGAAAAAAAAAGTACGCTTACGCAGGCTACCTCTTTAATAGAGTAGCACAGAGCGAAAATAGAAAAATTATATATATTACAGTTATAGATTCGTTTTAAAATAACGAATCTTAAGCTGGATCGATTTTGTGAATTCAAATTAAAAAAAAGCAGCGTAAATGCTTGAATTGCACTCTTACTACCACCACTACCACCTCACCCCACCACTATCACTAGCCCCACCTTTAACACATTATTCGTTATCCGGATCAGCTTCAGCACATTATATCATCAAACAATAACAAATATGAACATAATTCAGAAAAATAAAAGCAAACAAATTATTTGATGAAATTCATTATTCATGCCAATGATAACAGTAGTGACAACCTTAAACGACAATTGGTCTATGTAGTCACATTGTGCCAAAACCATTCTGCAAATGGAAAAACATCAACTGTGACAAGTCAAACAAAGTCACATTAATAAATTTAACCTAACAGTCTCTTTCAGAAGCACTTCTTTCAAATCTAACCAACTCAAAACCCTCAAGACTCCTCTTTCTCAGAATCCTTACCTTCATTATCCAACATGACCAACTTGGAAGAAGTCTTTTTGGATTATAATTTATTTGACTTTATGCCTAAAGACTCCATTTTGGGACTGCCCAACTTAAGGAAAATCAGTTTAAGTAATAATTCAAACTTGTCCAAATGAGAAATTCCTCGCTATTGCTCAGAGTTGTGGGGATTTCAATTGGTATAATCGATCTCACCATGCTTAGTTTGGTTTGTTGGGGTGGGATATTTTTTTAATTGAATTAATTAAAATTGATTATTAAAAATTGATTCATGTAAGTATTTATTATTTTAAAAATACCCATAAAGTGTAATATATACAATTTTTCTATTTTGTAATTAGATTTATCTATTAAATTAGAAATCAGGTGTCAAATTTTTTTTTTTCAAAAGTCCAGGTGCCAAAAATAAAATTTATGTACCTACTTAAAAAATTGAATAATTTAGGTAACTATTCGAAATGCTTTCGCTAGTTCAGGTGCATCTATGAAATTTAGCCAAATTAAAGTTAGTATACCTAACAATTGGCGTTGACACAATAATCCATGCATATGAGTATCATATATTCACGTGTGAGTTGCGACCGTATCAATCGTTTAATGTGTTTTGAAGTCACCTTCTTTTGCCCCTAGATGAAGAGTTGCATAAAGAATAAAGAAGTAACACTCAGCTTCCTAGTTCCTCCACATCTTGTTTCGAAAATAGTCTACTACCATTTAATTTATTAGTACTCATCCATATATATATATATATATACCTATCACATTCTTCTAAGTAGTTCTCATAAAAAGAAGCATGGCTTATTCACCACTTTCTTTCAATCTTCTTTTCACTTCCCTTATACTATTCATCTCTACTTCAACTTCCCAAAAAACACCTTCCAACAATCCCCATGCTCTCATTCTTCCAGTCACCAAAGACATCTCAACCAACCAACACATCACACGAATTTACCAAAGAGCCCCTGGAATCCCCATAAGCCTAACTGTTGACCTTGGCAAAGCAAACTTATGGGTAGATTGTGAAAACAACTACATTAGCAAATCTTACAAGAATGCTAAATGCAACTCACCCCCATGCAAACTTGCCGGATCCGGGTCATGCCAGAGTTGCTACATGGGTCCTTCACCGGGTTGCAACACAAATACATGCACAACGTCCGTAACCAACGAGGTTACGGACCGCCTCACCGACGTAGGTGAAGTGGCCTTGGATGTAATGTACCTCCAATCCACAAACGGCTCGAAACCCGGGAAACTTATCTCGGTTCCCGGGTACGTTTTCGTTTGTGGAAATACCAAGATTTTGGAAGGTCTACCAAAGGGTGTTTCGGGTATGGTTGGGTTGGGTCGGGCACAAATCGGGTTGCCTTATCAAATTTTTAAAGCTTTTAACCTACCCAAAAAATTCGGTATTTGTTTAAGTTCTTTACCAAGATCCTCACCCGGAGCTATATTTATCGGGGATAAACCATATGTGTTTCCTTCCCAAGGAGATGTATCCGTTTACCTACACTACACCCCGCTTATAACCCGACCCTTTAGTATCCCGGGTACGAATTTCCGAAATGACCCTTCTCCTGAATACTTCATCCAAGTCTCATCCATCAAAATCAATGGCAAAAATGTCAATTTCAACACCTCATTCTTGAACATGAATAAAGAAGGATTTGGTGGGACCAAGATTTCTACTACTAAGCCTTACACAACTATGGTTACTCCAATTTACAATGCATTTGTGAGGGCATTTATGGAACAAAGGAAAAATATTCCTAGAGTGAAACCTGTGGCTCCATTTAGTTTGTGTTACAAGGCAAAGCATTTTCCTAATACACAAGTGGGTCCCAATGGTCCATTTATTGACCTAGTTTTGCATCAAAAAGATGTGTTTTGGAGGATTTATGGGGCAAATTCTATGGTGAAAGTTGGGAGAAATGTGGTTTGTTTGGGATTTGTTGATGGTGGGAATAGTGATACTGCTATTGTTATTGGAAGTTATCAAATTGAAGATAATTTTTTGCAGTTTGATCTTGAAAGTTCAAGGCTTGGATTTACTTCTACTTTGTTGCTCCACCAAACAAGGTGTTCAAACTTCAATAAAAGGACAAAAGCTTGAGCTGGAGGACCAAATATTTGAGCGTTGACCGAGTCTTGGAGATCATTGTAATGAAGTTTTATTATATTTGTTTTTATTTTTTAATATTTGCAAATAAACAACTTTAAAGTGGACATTTTGTTTTTGCGTTAGTTTATTATGTTGCTTCTTCTGTATATATATGAATACGTGCATATATCGTTCCTGCATGCAGATATCTAACGCAAATACGCAATTAGTCATTTGATCACAACGACAAACGCAATGAATCCAATTCAAGAAAGCTCGATCATTCATGTGAAGGTGGTCTAGAAGATGAGCCTATCCCTGACTCAGTGGCAAAAGATTGTGACCCCCTGTCATTTGGGTAGCCGTTTAATCCCAACGCTTACTTTCTGCTTGAGTGTTTACAACATCTAGTTCATTATAATTGTAAGATTTCAGATTAGCGGCTAAATGTTAAATTCTAACTTCTACCCGATTATTACAACAACTAAATTAGTGTTTCTAATGGTTAGGACTTAGGACACTATCATAAACGTGTACACATTTGATTCCAAATGATGTGTTCGATAAGAAGTTTGGGTTTGGTGAATATCAAAACAAGTTCCAATCGAAACCCACCGGGCTTATAGGGAAACATGTGAGCTCCAGCCCAACTCACTAATTAGTGGACCGAGGGACCCGTCAAGTGCCTAAAGGGCCGGTCCATGTATCCATTAGTCATTAGATGAGGGACATACTCATAGTCATAGTCGTAGGTTTATTTACATAATTGATTCATCCAATCCATTTTCTTCTAAATTTTTAGGGGTTCACTTCTCCCATCATTTCTTCTTCCCTAGTCGTGTTTAACGGATCAAGCCTCAAAATGCTCGGAGCCCGCCCACTGCCCCTGCTCGGCCCGCCTTGGCCCACTAGCCCACGAATGGCCCGTCCGGGACCGACGCCAATGGATCGGGCCCCGGGCCCTGCTCGCCGGTTTCACTCAATAGCAGATTCGACCCCGCCTTCATCAACTCGATACCATTTCATTTAAATCCGCACCACCTTATTACCATATCAATTAATTGCTTATAAACGCTGCATCAGAAGGCCAGGCAACCTGTAATACAACTCATAAACATGCTTTTCCTAACACAAATCACACTATTAGTTTATTAACACCTCAAACACAACTTAAACCAACACCAAACCCGCTAGAAAAAATTCACAAGATAAAGTAAACCATCGAAGAATACTAAACTATTTAAATATGTTAAAAGATAAATACCTAGTAATATCATTGTTCACATAATCTAAGCTTCAAACCAACAAGTTCAAAACATAAATACGAAATGTAATAAAAACAATGTCCTGTCCATAAAACATCAACACAATCATTCATGTATTTTTTCAAGTCCTTCTTCCATCGAGTCTCGGGGCATCATCAAAGAGGGGCCGGTGGAGGATGCTGTGAGTATCATCCCGAAGGGCAAATGCTGAGCTCGGGGATTCTGCTCGCGTATCATACCCATATGATCCATGGTTGTTACCAACATCCTCCTCTCGCTTAACCGGGTTATCACCGCTCTTCATTCATTGACCTCATTCTTCAATAAATATCTCAAGCAAACATCTTCAAAGTATGCCAACATCGTGCCCCTTTGGCTGTCAGCGGATGCCTGAATGAGAAATGATATCTTCCTTCAGATTTCGTACCAGAATAACCCGTCTGCATTTCAATATTATCAATAAGATACTCGGTTCTATGGACTATTTCGAGGAGAAATAAAAATTTCAAGTTGAATACTTGAAAATACAACGAATCTGGCCGGTTAAGAGACATTTCTGATTTTAATTAAGAAAGCCAGACTCGAATGGTAGGTGGTAATATAATTCGAGGGTCAAAATGTTACTGCTCGGGAAGTTAGTTGTCTAGATAAGTTAAACCGAGAGATATCGATCAATTAAACCATCGAAGTTTCACTACTTAAAATAATTTTGTCACTCCACTCACCACACACAATCCGAACAAAGCACTCCAAACCAAATCCCATATCCTTCCCCCAACCCTAAAACCGCGAGTCCCTCCCCCCCCCTCGGATTTTCTTTTTTGATTTCTTCCTCATCTTGCAAGCTTTACTTCTAAAATTTATCGAGAGTTTCCTCACTTCTTCGAATCAAGAAAGTTGTATCTTTTGATATTTTTTATACAGAATGTTGACTTTTTGTGATTCGGGTTGACCTAAGTTTTGAGGTTTAAAATGGTATAAAATTATCATCTAAGCTTAGATTATGGTATGTAGTCGATAACACTATTTGAGTTGAATGCTATTGCATTTCGATAATGGGATTAATGATTTCAAAAGGTAAATTTGAAAAGTGACTTCATTGAAGTTAATATAGTTGTTTGAGTATAAAATGGTGATTTTGTGTTAGATTGATGAGAGTACCATGAGATTGTGTTGATTAATATTTAGTTGATTAAAGTCGTTAGAACGGACAATTAGTCAGGAATTGATTGTTTGATTGGATAGATATCATGGGAAAGGCTGCATTGGTATGAAGGGGCTTTAATGCTTTATTATTGGGGTGGTCCGGATTGCTTTATTAATCATTTAGTAAATATTTCCACCTAGAAATAAAGTGTTTATAATTAAATATGTGAGTTTAAAATATAAAAGAGAGTTAATAAATGGAGTTGTACAATTATATTTCTCGGTGTTTTGATTAGACGAACGCGGTTAATACTCGGATCGATTAGGCGACATTTCTTATCATGCAACCGCCAGTACTAATTCAATGTGGAGTTTTATTTATCGCCGTATATGTATACGTTATCGTACTCATTGTTTGCTCGAGGATATGTTCACTATCACCAGAGGATAACGCTAATGTTATATATTGCCGATTTCCAGCCTGCCTGGGGCTGGGTCACCCGCACATGATTTTGGTGTTTTGCTGGGAAGTTGTCGTATGTGGTTTACCGAGTTCTATAAAGCTAAGAGTTTATATTTGATTACCTTGCTGCTACTTTATACTACCGTATGCCATGGAGTTGTTTTTGCTTGCACTGCCACGATTCTCAGAGTTTGAAAACATTATACATTAGCTGCGTGAAACGATACGAGTCGATATGTGAGTCATTGAGTTGATCGTGTCGATACAAATGACACCGTTGTCGAGCCCATTGGAGTTGTCGAGTTGATGTAGCTCATTGAGTCGCTGGAGTCGAATGAAAGGGTCAGAAGTTGTAAATGTCAGTTTATGTTGTTTGTCATGAGTTGGTCTGTTGGTTACATGTTTAAATTCTTTCAAGGTGTTTTATGATATAAGCTGATTCTATTTATTGAAATGGATATGACGCTGACTATACTAGATGTTGCCTGAAGGAAATTAAGTGCTCTAATTATGTCAAGGATCATTAATATGTTTGTCTTTGTGGATCTAGGTCATATTATTCATACCTCCCCAAATATTAAAAATTGCTGTTACTGGTCGAGATAACTTTTGAATGAGGATAAGAGGGTACAAACATTTAAACCGAGGTTCATTTTAGTTATCGTATGATGTTGACGTATATTTTATAAACGGTGGAAATTTGAATTCAAATGTGTTAAGAGATAAGTTATGATCTAACCACGACGATTTACCATTGGGGGAATAAGTTCCGATAATTAACAGAATATTAGAGATACTTCTGTACATGTTTACCTTGGATCTAATACATATGTTGTTTATTAAGATATTAAACTATTTGGAAGCTATGATAACATATGTCCTAGAAGAGGTATGTAAGAGAATAGTATTGGGAGTAGCACTTTAAGGTGAATTAAAGATAATAGTTGAGTTGTTAGCGTGAGTCGAATACTGCGAGTTTGCTCTATACTTAAGAGAGATAAGTCAGTGATTAAGGGCAGAAATATAAGTTGTTTGTTGGTCATTTATATTAGTTGGAAAGTCAAGTATGAAAGTGCCTTAGTTTGTCAGAAATAGTGATATAAAATATAACTCTCAGGCACAACATGTATCTGATCAATTATCCTTACTCATTGAGCTACATTAACTTCTACGATATTTGTATTCACTACCACCGACTCTATCTCTCATGCATGCAAGTACTTTATATTTTTGGACGATCAGATATCGTCAGCACTAAGGCTAATACGGTGGCTGTAAGACCTCAACAAATTATGCTACTTTATCTTCTTCTTGAGTTTTGTTTGTACTTAATAATCATCGTTGTCCCGAGTTGTAAAACCCGCTAATAATATTGTCAGTTAGTTCACCCGATGGAAGATTTGTATTATTTTTATTTATCACTTAATGAAATCCACTCCTCGATTATCATCTCCCAACTCTTAGGGAGCCTCCACTGCATCCATTGCACTTCCAAACCACGTTTTCACCACTCATATTGCTCATAAATCTTCCACTTAGAACGCAACGCCTATCCGACAAATACACTCCTAAATTTAGCACTGAGGCTTTTCACTATCTGGCCTTCTAACACTATGCTTACAAAATCAGAGACTCTTTTTCATATTCACCAACAAATGCATCGGACTGCTGTCATATTACGGGCTTATTTTTATGATGTAAAATACGTTCTGTGATAATACGTGTACAAGAACTCTTCTCATTCAATAGAGCTCAATTAGTTTAACATTTGGATTATATGCACTAATGCCGCCTCGATAATGTCTCGAACCTAATAAGTATTCACTAATCCCTTAACGGCCGATCGAATCTACCGTTGCATTACCCACTCATGCCAGACCTGGGAGTATTAGGTGGTAATTGATCCAGTGGAAACTGAATTCCATGCTAACAACCCAATTTGTTGAGTTCGCGGGCCTCAGCCCAATTAGAGCAACAATAACACATCAAACCAGTTAACCAGGTCCTTATTTGGTTCATCAATTGAATCCTCCATCAATTCTCTTCTCCGGTAAAATCGCCCATCTCAATCTCAATCAATTCATCAATTGTCTTTTTCGTTCATTTTCCTACAAAATCAAGACATGATAATCTACTTGATGCTATTTGATTCGTATCTAATTTCTTATTTTATGATTTAATGTTTCTGTTTTTACATTAATAAAAGCTCTTAACTATTTATTCATATTTGCTTTTATGTTAATGTTATTTTGATTTCAAGTTCTACTTGATTCATGTTGGTTTTGCATGTCTATATTTGTCTTTTGATTATTGGTTATTTTGTGTGATTATTTGAAGTATATGATGAGTTATGGCTTATCGATTAAGACTGCTTGATCTCGTCAACTCTCAAGTTTCTAATGATGAAGAGGATTGGATTTCCTGTTTCCATGAAAACACAACCTGTCTAGAGTATTTAGAGTTTGATTGTATGGAAGTCCCTACTAATTTTGAGGCATTGGAAATGATGGTCATGAGATAGCCTCACACATTTACTTCCTTCCGTTCCGTTTTTATAGTCATTATTAATAAAATACATTTCAAACAATCAATAATATTTTAAATTAATTATTCTATACTAACGATTTTTCATCATTTTTCTAAATCAATAATATTGTTTAAATTAACGTTATTCTATATTTTCACCTATTTTTCGACTATTTTTTTTAATTTACGTGGTAAAATGTTAAATCCATAACTAAAAAAATTGGCGGGTTGAAAGAATAACTATTGAATTGTTGGAGGATAATTATTATTGGACAAGACTTCATATTAAAGTTAAGGGCATATAAGATGTCCATAAAAATCATTTGAAACATGACAATTTCCTAAGAGTTCAAAAGTGCCTAACAATGTCAATAGCCAAAAGAGATGATGTTCACTGATTGCAACAAAATGATCTTTGGAAATCCCCAACTCAGGGAATACTATGTAAGCAATCTACCCTTGTTGGTAGCCTTAGATAATATATCCCCAAGAGCTACAATCCACGCAACCGGCACCAAATAGAACACAAATGCAGCAATATTGCAGAATATTATGAACAAAAATGTGGCTCTACAATCACGCCAACTAAGCAGAGCTTCAAGTCTTTCACCTTATGTAGCTGCTTTTTCCATTGTCAACAGCTTTGTCCCTACAAAATCAATGGTCAAATATATCTACACTCGACCTAAAATTCATTAGACAGAGTATATGTGTACTCGAATGTGTGTGTCTGGACTCTAGAGTACACATGTACTTTATAATTATATATACAAAATATAGTACTATCAAACTATGATTCTTAAACTATATATGTAATTATATATTCAAATTTGTGTTCTTATAGTATATATATATACTTAAAATGTGTAGAGTACACATGTACTCTCTTTACACACATTAACTTAATAGATCTAATAATTTATTAGAATATATATGTACTCAAATTTGTATGACTGGAGTACTTATGTACTCAATATATTTAAACACCTTTCCTTTCTAGAACTAAGTATTTTCAGAGCATATATGAACTCAAATGTGTGTTTTGAGTACATATATATTTGAAATACATTTACACACTTTCACTTCCTACAACTAAGTATCTACAGAGTATATATGTACTCAAATGTCTGCCTATAATTTTTATATACTCAAATGTGTTTACCTAATAACCTAGAGTGTAGATGTACTCTGATTACCATATGTGGATAATTCAAACCTAGAACTCACATATTTAGAGTATTTTATACTTAATTTTGTCTAGTTAGTGTAAATATGTACTCCATATACAATATGATCATTCCAAATCACAATAAAATGTTTCTAAGTCAGAAAACTAATAGACACTTATTAATTTAAGGTCGACAATAGTTGTAAACCTAATTTTGTACAGATTTTAAACCAGGAACTATAAATTTACAATTCAAATCACATTAAGATGTTTCGAAATCAAAAAATTAACATTCATGTACTAATTAAAGTCAACATTAACTATAAACCCTAGTTTTGTACAGATTTTCCAATTTAAAAACCTAAAATCTTATTATTCAATTTCAAAACCTAAAATAATATAAATCTTCATAAAGATATATGCTATTTCACTTTTTTAGTTTAGAAATTCATTAAATCATTGAAAATTGGCAAAAAATATTTGTTATCATCCAAAACTATAGTTTTGAAATTATTAATTTTTCGATTTTAATTTTTTCAAATTTTCACAATGTTCACTATCGCCCACCCTCTCGATTGAAGTTTTGATTTTCATATATGAATTCATTAATTTTATCATTAAATGATTATGAGGTATCATGTTAGCTTAATTTTATCCAATTTCTATTTTTGAATTTATAGAAACGAAACATTAGCTTAATTTGGAGATTACTTTGCTTTTAAAGAAACTACATGAGTTTTCAATTTTTGTTAGATAATATATCGTGTCTTAATAGGAGATAAATATTATAGATAGTGTTGTATATTATTATGAGATTTAGTATATTAGAATTTATTATTTTGATACTATATCTTCAACTACATAGAAGTCTCAATATACCTAATTTAAAATTCGACGTGATGAGTTAGATATTTTTCAAATAATACTAATTATGAAAATATTTTATTTCAGTGTTCAACTTTAGTAAAAATATATCTCAAGCATTTCTCAGCCTCAGCTAACTCGATCACGTAGCTAAAACCTCCCTTTTGATTTTTTACTTGATCATATAGGATTTGAATGCAAATTTATCTTAATTTTTTCACTTTTACCCCTTCATAAAATACTTTTTATCTTCATAATCAATTAAAGTGATTTTTGATAAAGTTCTGTGATATAATAAGAATATTATCCAAGTTCTTAATAAAAGATTTTTACTCCATGCATCAAGAACTCAAACGGAAGGAAAGATAACATTGATTTCAAAATATTTTCTTTAATTTTAATTTTTTTATAATATCTATATTTAGAAAATATTTTTTAGTATATACAACTTATCTTGAGTTGTCAAGATTTTACCTTATTTTTTAAATATTTCTATAATATTTTAGAAATATTTTTTATTTTTATCATTTTGAAATTATGATCGAAAATAATCTATATTTATATATATCGTTTGGCGGCCTCTATTTACATATGTTAGTTCAACTGATATTCTTATTTTTTACCCTTTTAATAACCAACTACCCAAAATTCAACTTTCATAATATTTGACATATGACAAACAATTTAAACAAAGCACAAAATAAAGCGTCAGTTTGCTATTTTCTTACAGATATTTGCCGCTTAACAAACTCTATACTATTATTGTATTTATATTTCTTATATACCTCCCAGATGCTACTTAATTTTAATTCATTATTTTGTATTATTAAAAAAAAAATATTATAAAATAATACGAATATTTTCATTGCGTTAAACTGCGACAAATAACTGGGCTGAAGTTTAAAGCGTTGTGCCTAATCTAAGAGAGGTGAGGTATAAAATAAAAATACCGTGAGTGACGGCT
This sequence comes from Lithospermum erythrorhizon, assembly GCA_019722365.1. NCBI lineage: Eukaryota > Viridiplantae > Streptophyta > Magnoliopsida > Boraginales > Boraginaceae > Lithospermum > Lithospermum erythrorhizon. The sequence continues at coordinate 35,536 of JADFUC010000514.1, forward strand.
TTAAAATTTAGACGTGACGAAAAGAAAGTCACATGCCTTGCTGACACTCACCGTCAACCCCATCACGTGATATCATGCCCTTAACAAATGCATATATACAAAGGTTAAAATATATGAAGAATTGAAAAGAGATAATGAAGAAAATAAAGGTTGAAAAGGATGCAAAGCTGTGAAAATAATATGGAAGTAAAATACCTGAAGCCTACAAACCAAGCACAATGAATCCCTTTTTAAAAGATAAAACAATATATAGAATGATCATATATCTTAGGCAACAAGTATGTTTATTCACGCATAATTCGATAACGGACCATATATATTATTGTGTTGAAGCAATGAGGGAATTATAATTTCAACTCATAAGTAACGAAACAATTGATATTAAATAACAACATAGGGGGGGCGCATTTAGTGATAGTCTTATAAAAAAACTTTCTTTGATTCTAATTGAAGTGATTTAAGTTTAAAATTCATGTTGTGATCAAACGTTCCCGGTTCCTCGATCCAATATTTTCAAATCAATCCTCATTACTGAACAATAAAAATAAAAATTCAAACAACATTTATTTATAATCGGAAGGAGTAATATATATGTACACCATAAATTTTATGTGAAAAAACATTATCTCCAAGAATAGCGACTGGTGAATTTCACAAATTATCTATAGATCAGAAGGCCCCACATAACCTAGTTTGGACTTATTGGACAGTGCCACGTTACATTATTACCCAGATACTCATTATTCTCAATATCCTACGTGGCAATAATTACAGTAAAAAAAAATTAAAGATAAATATATACTAAAGCTTCATTTGAGGGAGACACGTTAAGAAGATCTGGACCATCAATTTTCATCTAGTCTGGCTGTAAACGTCGTGCTTATAAATGGAATTGTCTGAGAAGATAATAAAGAAAAAGAGAGTGCAAATTAAATTATCAAATAAAGTAAGGGTGAAAAATCAAATAAAGATTATAAAATAAATTTGCAGTGGTCCCTAAGCTAAAAAAAATAGAGGCAAGGTTGGACCCTTATGCACAAGGCCCAGCGGCAAACCTGCTAGATCAATCGATTCCTTGGTGGTTGAATTTTAGCACAAGCAATACTATTATCAAATATCAATACTACATATTTAATTTTTTAATCATCAGCAAATTATCATTATCAACAACTTTTTTATGCAGAGATTTATATAATACAAATATTTCAAACATTATATAAAGCAGATATTTCAAACAACTTATACATAATTAAGATTGAGAGATTTCGGGTGAGTGTTTTGTTTATATGAGGTGATAAAGTAATTACTAAAATGGTTCCGATACATGTATCATCGATTTATAATTTTGTGCATGATAATTATATATGGTTTTGCAATTCATCAGATAATGTAATAGATGGTGTCTCATAAAATATAATGTTACGAAAGATCCGAATTCACTAAATTATAATCGTCTAATTATGAGATGGATAGAACGTAAGTTTGCAATATTTGGTTAGACATCGAATATTGGGTTTAGCCCTTATTAAATACCTTAAAATTTTCTTCATCAATTCTTCATTTTCTAAGATGGTATATGATGATTATGGTTTAATTTACTACACGAATATAATGTACTTTAATTTATGATATTGTACGGTTGTACTACCACTATAATTCTGCAAACAAGCAATACAAAATTTTAGGGAATATCCTTAAATACCCCTGGGTGGCATGAATTCTAAGCAAAGGTATAAATAATTATTCAATGATAGTACATGGAGGTGATAATAGCTCAACCAATGGGTCATGATAATGCCAACGAGTTCAATATAGATTGTTTCTCCATGTCTGCTGTGTGGCACGTGTGGGTATCTTTTACTTTCTTCTCTTTTTTTTCCTCTTTTCTTTTTTACATATCTATAAATTTGATATAAATATTAATTTGACTTAATAAAATATATTTGATCAAGTGATGGAACCGGTATTATTGGTTCAAACTGATGGGAAGTAGGACCCTTCTTGGATGAGATGAAAATATATCCCGTAAATAAATGTTCTACTCTTAAAGGCTATTATTACTACATTCTCAAACACTTCCTACATATATGAACATGTCAACTAATTTGATCGCTTCATAAGGAAAGATTGCATATTATTATTGGTCATGTAATAATACTCTTACATTTCATTATATTTTGTCATTTTTAGTACCCCGTATAACCCCAACTTATTTTCTATTAAAAACTTCACTTACAAATTTGACCTTAAATCTAAAATACTTAGTTACTAACGAACGAATAAATATCGTTATATATTCTTAAAATTTCATAGAGAAAAATCAGCAATTTTGTTCAAGTGTCTATTATTTTTGTAGATATTGCATAAAAAAATGCAAGCTAGAGTGCTTACGTGACTCATCATCACAAATAGTTCTACTTTGTTATTTAGCCCTTTTTGCAGAGAGTTCTTTTGCTTTTCTTCAATTTTTAGAGGAATTTTTCATGTTAAATTCGAGAAATTAGGTCCATTAGATGACATACTTCTCAAGCAAAGAATTTCCAACAAATTAAAAAATGAGGGTAGAGAAGTAAAATCATCAACACAAACTAGTTCTTTCTCTTTTTACTCAATCTTTAGTTAAAAGAAATAAAATCTTAAACTAAAGTGACTTTCTTTTACATTTTTAAAATCACAAAATATCTACAATTTCTCAAAGCCATAATTGTTCCTCTTCTAAATCCATTTTTTTAGGTGTACGAGTGTCCCCTTCAAACGCTAATAAACAGCCACCTCTTTCTTTCACTTCATCCACCTCTCTCAAACTTCTTCTTTCTCCACGTAACAAAATATTTTTCATTTTCCATTTTCCATTATATATTCATCTAAAGCTTAGAGGTTCTATCATTTGTGTGACAAACATTTTGAGACAAAGAACAAGAATGGAAACCCCAGAATTCATCCAAGAAAGCTACTACAATGACCAATTCACTCCTGAAAAAATTGTTTCTGATTCAAAAAATGTAGAAAATTTCATGATTGAAGACCTCTTGGACTTCCCTAACGATGATAACAATAATGACATGGTCATGGATGAGGCTATGTTTGGCAACATTAATAAAAATAATATGACCGGAGGGAGTGGTGGCGCCTCCACTGATTCCTCCACTGCCACCGTGTTCGACATGTCTTGCCACTCCGGCATTAACCGCCATATTCTTGGTGGTGGTTTTGGTGGTTGCCGCAGTTTGCCCGACGGACATTTCGGTAGCGAACTTTGTGTTCCGGTAATTTAATTTATTTTTTTCATGCAGAATATATTTGTTAATATGTTGAATTTTGATTAATTTATGCTTAGTTTGAAATAACTGTCTTTTAAGAAACAGTCTATGAGTGTTACTAGACATACAACTTTAACGCTTTTGAAAGCAATTATTGAGGAGGAATTTTGTTACCATAACTATTTTTCATTTCTACTACGTACTAAACTATAGTGGTTGGTTGAAATTGAAGAAATACGACAACAAACTCAGTAAATTCAATTTCAATTTTAAATTAATTTTATACAAATAAGTTTTAATGTTCAATATTTTTATGTACAAGTGTTTGATGTACCATAAATAAGGATGAAATGAATATTTTGGTAAGAAACTCAAATTCGTATGAATGATTTAATATTTTAACTAATGAAAATAGACGATATATAGTTAACCATTTGTTAAATAAAAATGGAGAAAGTAATTCTTAGTTAAATTATTTTTTCTTCTTCTGTATGTAGCCGAGAGATAAACGCAAGAATAATATCCATAGAGCATACAAAACTCATTCTAGGCCTTACACATATTTCCCTAGTTATTAAAAATTATCCTCATTTTTTTATACAAAATAAATGCTATGTGCGAACTACTCTACTTTTTTGCTTTTACAGTATGATGATTTAGCTGAGCTAGAATGGGTATCAAATTTTGTGGAAGAGTCATTTTCAAGTGACGATTTACAAAAAATGGAATTGATTTCGGGAGTGAAAGCCCGAACTGACACATCATTAGGTGGAATTGAAGCCTACCGGGCTATTCCCACTCCCGTTTTCAGGCCCGAAGTATCCATCCCGGCTAAGGCCCGAAGCAAGCGCACACGCACGGCCCCAAACGACTGGGCGTCACGCCTTGTTGCCATATCAACACAACCAAATTCCGCCACCATCACCAGCCCCATGGGACATACAATGACCCCACCTACAATGTCCATGTCATCCTCGTCCGAATCCGAACTCGCCCCCGGTTCGGTTAAGAAGCTCATTAAGAGTACTATTAAGAAAAAAGAGAACTCCGAAAGCGGGGGCGAGGGACGTAGATGCCTGCATTGCATGACGGATAAAACTCCGCAATGGAGGACCGGGCCCATGGGCCCGAAAACCCTATGCAATGCATGCGGAGTCAGGTTCAAGTCTGGCAGACTTGTGCCCGAATATCGGCCCGCGGCAAGCCCGACATTCGTGTTGGCCAAACACTCAAATTCTCACCGCAAAGTTCTTGAAATCAGGAGGCAAAAAGAGGTCCATCAGTCACAACATCAACATCAACATCAACATCAACATCAACAACATCCACATCAACAATTGCTTCAACATGGGATGATGTTTGATATACCCAACGGTGATGATTACTTAATTCATCAAAATATTGGGCCAAATTTTCGTCAGCTTATTTAGAAAGTTGAAGAAAAGTAATGCAGAGTTACTATTTTACTCCAGTAATCGTTAGAGGTTGAAGGATTAATTTTTTTAACTTATTGAATTTTGCAGTTTTGATTTGAGTAAACAATTTTTGATTCGATAAAAGTAAACAAAGAGGTCAGGAAGGAGTAGAGACTAGCTAGAGAAGTGTAGGCTCAGCTCTAGAGTGTCCGTTTAGTTTCATTATTTTGCCGAAAACAGAGGCAAAAACCAAATTATTGGGAAATTTTTTTTCTTCATATTAAATTTGATATCATGTTTATTATCGAACGAACAAAGTCCATAGATGCACTATTGCATGTTATTTAGTCAATTTGATGTTCATATGAATATGTGATCAATTTTAAAGTTATAAATGAGTCGGGTTCATCACAAGTTGAGACGGTTCTAAAATTACATAGGATGATCAATTTTAAAATGTTCATATGATCAATTCTATCAAAATATTGCGTGTACCAGGCAAAGAGAAAATGCACGTCAAGTCGTCAAGAACATATAAACCATAGTAGAGCAGATCACTTATCGCGTTTAATGTTATAAGTAAGTAATAAATGATGATATTATAATGAAGTGTCCCCAATTTGTATATAATCTCCTAAAAAATAGGACATCCACTACATCAACTATTTTTAATATTTTAACACATATCTTTGTGACATGAATTGTGTGGAGTTACGTCTGTGAAGTAATCTCAGTGAACCATGCGGTTAATTAAAACATGGGACAATCTTTATTTGAAGTAATGGTTGCATGATATGTATTGGTTCGATTTTGAGCCAAAACTAGAACCGAACTATTTCGTCGGTTCTCTCAAAAGCCGAACCTAAATCGGTTCGGTTCCCATCTGATCCCGTTCGGTTTCGGTTAAGTTTAGGCTTTGAGACAATTTTTGTTATACCGTCTTTGACTCAAAATTAAGTCACATATTATTCACACGTCTAATCAATGTAATTTCAATAAACTCCTTCTAAGATTAATTATACAATGTATACAGCATTCAATACAATGTCACTCTTTTTTACATATATTTGTATTCCTTATATTTGTAGTTTTAGAAATATTTATATATATAACTTATTTTATTATACCAATATTAACAAAGTTAAATCTAAATTTCACTTCTTAAAATGTACACATGCAAATACTACAAGATCTTGAAAATAATAATAAATGAAAATTGAGAAATCGACATAAAACATAGAAATTGGTTCGGTTATTTCAAATGGCGAACCTAAATTGAATGAGTTCTACGAAATTTGAACCCTAAATCGGTTCGGTTCGATCGGTTCCAAAAATTTCGGTTATTTTTAGATTTGGTTCGGTCGGTTTTGGTTGGTTTCGGATTTTTTATGCGTATTATATTAATCCGCCGTTTTTAGGTTGTCGTTTTTGAAGCGTTTCACAATAGATTAAGAGAAGAAATTTTTTTTCAAAAGTGCGTTGAAAATGTAGACTGAATCAATTTCAAGCAATACCATTAGTTGGTTGTTAATTTAAAAGAGAAAAATTAGTCAAAAGTACATTGAAAATATAAAAATGTTATTTATTATGCTAAAAGCATTAGAATCTAGTATGAATTTCATTTGTGATAAAAGCAGGAATTAAATACGTCAGGATCCTGTAGTAGTATAAATTAATCTAAAACACATAAATTACAATTATGAATAAAGAGTTCTTCTGAGGATATCTGGTAATCATCTCCAAATCTTTCCGCAGGCGCCAAACTTTGAATTCCATCGTTGAGCACTTCAAATGTAAGCCTACACTTGAGTCATGGGAGAGGTTGAATATACGTGGATTAATTTGGATAAAAAATCAAGAAGAATTTTCAAATTAGCACACGTCTTCGACCATGAGGAGGAAAAATGGAGGAGGCTAGCTCTTTGTTTCATTTCATGGAAACTTATGATGAAAACCTAATAGCTTAGCTTATATGAGTCAATATAAAAGCAAATAGAATAGTTTAATGGTAAATGCGTTAAATTCGATTAAGCCAGATTAAGTAAAATCAAACACTAACGAGTTGTTAATAGTAACTAACGAGAGTTACTATGAGCTCGACAAACTATCGAATTAATTCAATTGACTAATTAGTAATTCGGGTTCATCAAATTTATATTTTACATTATTAATGTAAGTCGATTGAGTATTAAGATTTGATTCTGATGACTCTCGATTTAGCAAATGTGGTTTAATTTCATACAGCTGAAATATAATTCCAACGTGATTTACATATGTTATTGTGTGACCTTAGGCTCGGATAATAATAAGTTGTATAATAATAATAATTGACCAATTACAATTATTATAGCGATTAATAGTAAGATCACAGCGATAAACTCGCCTTATAAAGTATCATAAAGAACCAGCATTAATAATATCTGATTACTAAAGATTGAACGCTAAGTTTGATAATCACGTTTAATCGACAGGTAATGAATTGATACACAATTGTCGCGGCGGGCATAATAAAGAGAATCAATTTTCATTGATTTCCAACAAAACGACAATTAAAAAAAAATTTATTTGCGTTGCTTTGACAAATAGAAAAAAAGCGAATAGTATTTAACGATCCAGGTTGGTTAATGGACCAAAAACCGAAATTACTCTATTAAACTCTGTTTTCGAAACTTTAATGTAAATCAAACATTAGTATTTTATTTATTAGTTTATATAACATATTAATACTTAATACACTAATATTTTATTTCATGAAAATAACCTATCGGGACTCGGATATACCCGATTCGTTTTGACCCGGCTCGAGAACACCACAAGTTATGGTCCAAAGGTTAATGCATACTTTTCGAATCGTGCGTACTATTATTATTCTAAAGTCTCTAAATGATTGATGTTTTAGAGTAATATTTTTATATCAAAATATATTATTTTTTACATTTTCAAAGTAACTTTTTTCATGCTTTTCCCCTTTATATCGCTATTTTATTTGCTTTAATTGACATCATTAATTCCTTCTTAGACATAAAGAAAAAGTTGTCATAAAGATAAAACCAAAATAAAGACTTGTCCATTTTAATTTGTATGCGTTAGGATAAAGCATCGATCATTTTAGAGACGGAGGTATTTTTGTTATAACGGCGGAAAGCGATGTTTGCTATAATAAACGGTTGTGAATTCCTAAGACAAGGAATTATATAAAGAAATCTTTTTGAAAATAAAAGGAGATTTAACGTGGTATCGCTAATAAAGGAGTGTTAGGACTAATCCACGGATAGGGCCCGCAACGATTTCACTTATAATGGAGGAATAGATTCACAGGACATTAGCTAAACGAGATCTATAGAACTTAGAAGAATAGAGACAACAGACGAGGCCACAACTCGACATACTGCCTCGTGAAGGAGCCAAGAATAATAACAAGAGCTAAGCTATTCGAAACCACTGTTATCTATTGATAGGCTTTCTGTGTCCAGTTTTAGAGTTGGAGACTGAAACCAAGTAGAGAGGGGTATTTATAGGCTAAAGAACCACTAGCGACTTGAGAACCGCCCGTCGGGACAGTTGGGACTTAGCTAGTCGAGCCTAAGTCCCAATTCTTGGACTCGGAAATTTGGCGTGTTTGGGACTTGGTGAGACTGTAACTCCAGGCCTCTTAGTAACGAGTTGACTTTCTTGATAACGATTCCATGAGAATATCGCGTTGGCTTGAGATTTTTCGCGGATATCGGAAAATCGGAACCTGGAAATGCAGCAGATGTACCCGTGGTACGGGGCGTTACTCGGATAGTGAACATGATGTACCCAAATATGCCGGATATACAAGATGTACTCGATGTGAGAATCTATAATATACCAAAAGTACATGCATGACGGATGTGTTTAGATGAACACCGAGAAGATATAGACAATGATTAGATGCAACTCCATCTCACGTATTGCCCTATCACCGAACGAAGTATACAGAAAATATATCGGATGTGCACCGATGTACGAATATATCGAATCTTTCCAGCATTTCGGATAATAATAAATATGTCAACAAAACTGGAAAATAGACAATGCTAAGGCGCACTACAGCTCACATATTACTTATGCTTTGGAGTAATTAGCGAGAACAAATTAATTGGCAAGTCCAAACACCGTTGGACCACCCCCACAATGAAGACTTCTCAGTAACTATTGATATTTCCCTACTTCATGATGTCATACATGAAGAACCCAAGAAGCCAGAACTAGTGTATGTAAGAACATATGCCTACTTCCTCCAGCTATGAGAAATCACGATTCATACGTCTCTTCCTCGGGGCGTTATGTAGCCTCCACTCTATGATCTTCGGACCTTCGAGTGTGAAATCTCCTCTCGATGTGTTGCGCCATCGAATAGTCTACGTACCCGGCTGACGGATGACACATGAGAACCCGAGTTCCCTCACAACCCGGTAAAGCATGAGCTAACTCCTCTATTATCGTTACCTCTCGGAAGGTACCCAGACGATAGTGCTCTTAGGAAATCCCTTGATGTTCAACTTGACATTCGAAGCAGCTGGAGTATTTGCCGAAATGATCGAAGTGTCCTACTCGACTAAACTCACCCGACTCCAAAATTGAAGTACGCTCCGCTTTGTTTCTAACACCGCGACTTAATCACGACCAAGAAAAGCATTACTATCTTGCAAAACATACAAAGTACCACGTTTACTTTTGCTGAAATCCATCTGAACCCACATAGGCAATTGACCTTCCGCCTTCTAAGCTGAACCCGCTTCTTGTCCTAGCAGACTCAAAATATAACAAATTAGAGTCATGTAGGGCACGTATTAACCTTGTTCAATGTGCATAATCTACCATCGTAGGAACCGCTACGAGGCCGAACGAGAACTTCTGTGATTGTAAAATATGAACATCGGAAACTAAGACCATCTCCTCTTGAAATGTATACCAACGTACTTAATAGTGGCCGTCACTCGAGGCATTTTTCTGTTGCATCCCACTTATCTTGGGGACGATCTAATTTCTAATGTCGACTCCTACGATAATTGCACTATGAGTTTCCACCGGATCCACCCGTCCTTAAGGCTTCTCCCACCAGTATCACCGGACTAACTAGTGTTAGCAACTAGTGCGCCATTGAGGACGAACGGGCTGAACACTTGTTTACAACTATTACGATTCCCTATTATGGAAGCTGGAGACCTAAGCTTCTTCCGGAGACAATGAATCTTTACCATTTGTCATAGACTCTCTAAAGTTCTCCTATGACAAGGTAAAAGAAACTAACAATATCAAAGGCTGACGTCTTCATCCTCAATCTTAATATCTATATTACGTAAATCAAGTAATATACTATTAAGACGATCCGGGTGATTTTTAAGAGATGTACCTTCTTGCATTCTTAGCCCAAACAGACGTTACTTTAACAACAACTTATTGGTCAAGCTCTTCGTCATATACAATTTCTCGGCTTGAATCTGACCCGGCGGTATCCTCCTCCGAAATCTCTATGATAACCTCGTAAATCCAAAACAAAGAATCAACTTTAGATGTGTCTTTCCTCACAGACTATCATGTTATCGAAGCTTGGTGTTGAGTGGATTTTTTATCGAGGTAACCAGCGCTCATACCGTTTCGATGGCATGCCTAGCGATTTGCTGAAACTTACTCGAATTTTAATACATTAGCCACTAAATCCTATTCGGAATCGAGTTATTTCGATCACCAGGTTTGTTATAGCAGTGAGCGTGTTAATTTCTTTATAATAGACGATTGTGAATTAAGACAAGGAATTATGTAAAAATCTTGAAAATAAGAAATAGATTTAACGTAGTATCACAACAAAGTGTTAGGACTAATCTACCAGCGAGTCCTGAAACATATTTCGCTTTAAATGGAGGAGGCAGTGCATCTTGTGGCCAGGTAACGGTCACATAACTCGCCAAAAATAGAGAGGAAACGGATAAAGATACAACTCAAACATACCGTCCACACGAGAAGAATAAAATAGTAAAGAACTAAACTGTTCTTTAGCCGGCGTTACGGTTCCCAACTTTGCTTTTCTTGTCGCGAGGCGTCGGCCGAACTTCAGGGTAAGCCCTTTGCGGTGCGCCCAGCATGCGCCTGGCATCGGCGTGAGTTCGATCCCTGGCGTGACAAGTAGTTGTTCGAATCAGTAGATGCGCCGGTGTTGAAAAGGTTCACACTGGTATCTTTAGTGTATGGATAAAGCTACGGGCAATAAAGCGGATACTTTCCGCGTTGATGATGGGTAGGTGGCCAGGCGCACTGCGTTGGCTATCAGCATTAGAGCGTTTGGCTCATAATTCCAACATTTACACTTAGCAATACCATGAATTTCAGTGAACAAAGATACGAGTACTTCAATTGGTATACATATATAGGATGGTGATTTAACCCATAAAATTTACAGAGAATGTCAAGGGAAAGATCGAGGAGATAATTAGATTACCGATAGAATTTCCACATCGTTTTCTGGTATCCTTCTATATTTCTGAAATTCGTTCACATACAGATCGAGTATCTCTTTGCACGAAGTTCAGCTCCCAAACGTATACCCTCTCTTGCTCCTCCAGAAAGAGACAAACAGAGAAATAATGAAAATAAATAATACTCACCTTCATTGTTTTAGATATCATTTTAGCACTTTAAACATAAATTAAAAAAAAGAAAAAGTAGTCAAAAAATGTATTAAAAATATAGAATGATAATCGATTTAAACAATATCATTGGTTGGTTGTTTATTCCAAGAAAAAAAGTAATCAAAAAGTACATAGAAAATATTAAAAAAAAAACTATTTATTACCTTAAAACGATAACTATAAAAAAACAATTTTTTTTAACTAAAACGACAATTATAAAAAAACAGAGGAAGTACTACTTTCATTATAAAGAAATCATTCATTATATTTTTTAATTATTAAAATTAATAAATTATGATATTTTAATTGACATAATATATACTACTTATTTAGTTATTTGTATCAAAATTAACACAATCTTTTGAGATATTGTTAAAAAATATAATTCGAATATAATAAATATTATTTGATTTTAAAATTTCAAATCTCAACTATCAAAATTTAAAATTATTCTATATTTTTTAAATGGATGCAATATATATAATTTAATACTCTTAAGATAAGAAGAGCGTCAGTTCTTTAAAGACGTGCCTACTTTCATGCAGATCTACCATGTGACAATAGGTCATCCTATTTGGAAATATTTATTACTCATCGATTTCATCTGTAATTTTATTTTTTATGAAATAATTATATGATGATATGAACTCCAAAAATACAACAATAGATATAAAATTTTGGTGTACATACAACAATCATAAGTCAATTAGAGAAAAAAATGAGTATATAAGAATTTGAAGAAATTATAATTTTAAGAATTTGCATATGCTGATGATGATCGTTCGAGATTATAATTTTAACAGAATAGTTTGAGCATCCAATATAATGTTGGTGTCCTAAATCGTCCTTCCCTATCTTTGCCACATTAATTAGCATATAAAATGCTCCGTATAATATTATTAACTTTAGTATTAACAACATTTCCATGCACACCTTATTAATTTGAAGATGCATATCATTATTGTTATACGTGTTGCGAATCGCCAATCCAAAGCCATTACTAGATTATAATTTCGTGTTTAACTAAGTCGTCTGTTTCCTATAAATAAATACATACATGCATATTCCCTTCTCGTTAAATATTACTCCGTATCATACACAGTAGTTCTGTATAATTAGGATAGTATAATTCAAGAAATGTTCACACCTAATATATTGCCAGTAATTAATTAATCCAGCTCAATTGTCCACTGGACAAGTGCTTTGACATAATTAATATTCTTTTGCTTTAATTTGAGCTAATACATTATAATATATAAGTATTAATTAAGTACTGATGATGATGAAGCAGCTAGGGCAGGAAAGTTTTGCAGAAATCACATGTTCTCTCATGTTTATGTTCCTAATTTTTCTTACTTTGCAATTTTTGTACACTAATGGTATGTAGTCCATTCTGATGATATTTTCCTTGTAGCAAAGTCAGCAGTTTCTTATTCATCAAGTTAAGGTTTTAGATTAGCATGGATGCCAAATTATATTTATAATTTATCTGAGACTCCTAAAATTATATTTTTTACTCCCTAGCTAATATGTATGACCTTTTTAGTAACTAAACTGGTTGTTATTATAATTGGGGTGATATGTCATGTATTTAAAAAATAATTACAGTACTATCATTTTTTGAACCATATTGAAATGTATGTTTTTATTAAATACGGAGAATATATTTTTAGAGGCTAAGTGAAAAACAATTGAAACATTTTATTTCCTGTGATGATCACATGTGCAGCTAGTCAATAATGGTTTCACATCACCGTCCAAACGTAGAGGATCCAAACCATTGGCACGTGAGCAGATCAACTAGCTAGTGATATATAGTTTTATATCTCGCCCAATTAGAAAACATATAAAATACTCCTTCGGATTCATAACTTTAGTTGTCTTTTCCCCAGCGTAATTTTTATTTTAAAATAATTGTCGTAACGTAGAAAATTGTATTTTTATATTTTCGATTGGACTTTTGACTACTTTTGTTATTAAATTATCGGCCAAGCCCGATTATATAGTTTGATTAATTAATATTTTACATTACCGATGTCTTTCTTTTACTGTTTACTTTTCTTAATTTTTGTGTAAATAACTAGAAAGACAACTAAAATGGAACGGAGGAAGTATTATATGTGCGTCCTTAAAAGATCATCAAGTTTATTATTACCACATTAACATACAACTTTGATTAAAATAAAATAAAATTGACACATGATTTTAATTGAATAAATTATTAAGTTAACAATAAAATAAATTTGAAGTACTATTTGAATTTAAAGAATCACTCATTTAATTTCAAAATAGAATGATTTTTAGTGCATAAATTGATGGAAAAAAATTGTTCATCACCAAGCCTTTTGGCTTATTAGTATAAGGTTATCATTATATATAAGAATATGTTCAAATCACAGTATTTTATTTCAATTGAAAATCTAATTACAGTCAACCAAAAATTACAATCCAAATTTGTTGACATGCACAAAAATTAAATCAACGTCTATATAAACAAACTAGTAAAACAATTAAGGGATATTGAAAAAGTATCCCATCAAACTGGCCTAATTATTAGGTGGCTTAGTTTCCATAGACTATTTAAAGTCCTGGTTCGATTCTTATCTTTGTAAGGGATGGGAATTTTTTTTTTTTTTTTTTTAAAGATTTTCATATGGGACTGAAATTTTGTGTAGACGGACAGCGTAGAGGTCTCTAAGTGCTCCGACAAATTTTCAATAGTTAATTGATACAAATCCCAAGCAATATTATTGAAATTGGTTAATTGTAACTATCAAGATACTAGTACGGTAATATCACTCCCATGCATGAGGGGAATTTCCATGTTATTTGCCTTTCCAAAGATAATCCGATCCGAAGAATCAATTATTCGTTTCATGAGTAATTGGTTTCCAAATTACTACCTGTAAGAAAGATGCTAACTGGAAAATATAAAAATTCAAAACAGAATAGAATAGAAGATAACACTCCTATTTAATTAACAAGATACAGTTTTTACATTAATTTTTTTATGAAAATCTTTGAATTAATTATCAATTTAATCAAACATATCTTATTAAATGTGACCGTCATTGTTTTAATTGTTCATATTGAAAAAATATAAGAAGCTAAAAATGGGGATTTCAATTGCTTATTTTACTATGTTCACTTCTATATATGTATTATTCCTCCATCAGTAGAAAATCGTCTTCAATGTGGAATAAAGAGTATTGAAGGGGAGAAGGGGAGACAGTAGAGCTATGAGCAAGGACTCTTCCAAAAGGATAGGAGACACAGAAACACCCTCTCATCACCTCCCTCACATGCCACTTCACACTGCCCACTCAAAATATGTAAAAATAATATATACAAAGATCAAAGATAGTTTTGGCATCTTCTTGCAGTGAAAAAGGAGAAGCATGTGGCATAACGTTCTTATTAATACAGATGCTTCATCTCCAGTAATTTAATACACAAAAAATAAAGTCTTAATCAACCAAATTCTTGTCAGAAACATGATACCAATCCGGGGTGGTTACAGGGAAATTAAGAAAATTAGTAACGATTCAAGTAAAAACCATTGTTTACTGTGCACATAAATAAGTGAATAATAATTTTGTACCAGAAGTTCGATAATTACTGCAAAATAAAGCATGTCCTGAAGAAACATGCAAGTGAAGTTCAAAGACAGAAACATATTACCAGCATCAGAGTTAGTGAAAATGATCATCTACTTTTTCTTTATGCCTCTTCGTATCTTTCGTTTTAAATAATGTACACTATGTTTGGGGTTATATTATGATCTAACTATTTATGATATCCACAAAAAATGATGAACATATTTGATTAATTAGAAGGCACGAAAGGGGCGCAGAAGGGTTGTGTACTCTCTCCAGAGTTACACCTACAAGTAAATTGTACAAATTTTATATACTCCTTACATCATATTCTTGTCATTATAGCTTAAAAGTACTTTATTAAGATTATAATTAATTTTACTATCTTCAGAAGATAGAAACTTATAAATCAATGATGTTAAAGAATGATAGCGAGATTAACGATGATGTTGACTAAATTTTTAAAAGTTCAATGTAAAATATTAAATTGAAATAGTAAATGATCAGTAAAAAGTAACAAGAATTTTTTTCATGATATTAAATAAGAACTGAGGAGAGTAGGTCATAAGTTGGGGCTTACATGGAAAATATCCATTGAAGCAGGAGACACCATGAATCTCGGCAATCTATTGTCGTCTGAGGAATACTATCCTTAGAGAGGTGAATAAGAATTCTGTATCTTTTGAGACTTTTAAGATTATAAAATTGAATTACAAATTTTAGCAAATATATTATGATTAATTAATTTAAACTACCCGACACAAATAAGAATAATAAACTAACAATTATTTTATATTATTGAATAGCGGAATAAATAAAATGACAAACAATATAAATAACAAATTAAAGTAAATGAAATGAAAGACAAGGGAAAGAAACAACTCAACGGTTTTAACGAGCTTCGGTTCACTGGAAAGTCTTGGCAAAATCGAACTTTCAGCGCCGAGGATTTGGGAACAATCGCTATGAAAGGAGATAACTCAGGAGGTTAAAATTTTAAACAAGCAACTCCAATACAAAATGGTCGCAATCTTTTTTAAAAGCCCTCACGTCGAGGATTTGACATCTATAAAAGCTTCTTATGGATTTAAGGTATCTATTGTATTGTATTCAATACAAGCAATAATCATTATTCTCCTTTATTCTTTCAATGTATTGTATCTTTATATTGTTTTTAGTTATATTCATAATACATTACATGCAATAAATGTTGGTGCATGAAGAATAATTATTAGAGAATCCCCAATTATTCTAGAAGTCTAATCAGTTAAGAAAATAATTGGAGAACAAGAAAAAGAAAAGTTTATTACTTATTTGAGACTTTTCTTATAGAATAATTAATTACTACTTAGTAAGTAATTAATGTAGAAAAAGAGAAAGTAATTCCTTTAGAATGATTAGTGAAACATAATAATGCCCTGCTGCTTATGTAGTAATTGTGTGTGAGATATCATGCATGAAGTTGAGGATTAAAATAGAGATTAATGAGAGAGACTTCGAAAGAAAAATATTCGAGAGGCTTGTAATTGATTTTTCGTGTTTATGAGTAAATACCAATTAAGAGATCTTATTTCTAGAATTTGAGTGTATTAGCACATTAATTGCTTTAGATGGTAGAATAGGGTTGCTTGAAGTCTTATATGATTCTTGGGTGATTATTGGTGGATCTACAGCCGGCCAGTGGATTAGGCTACCAGCGTTGAGGGTGAACCGAGGATAAATCATCACGTGTGTTTAATTTTGTAATTTTATTCTTTTATTTATTGTCATATACGAATTAGTGGGTATCAATCGCTGATGGAAATCACTTAGTAGAATTAGTGTAATTGATGATACACAAATTTATTTTAGTGCGGGTTAAAGATCGTAATAGTTGTATATCTGGATGATATAAAGATTCTTGTCGATTATGGAAATTATCGATATGATGTAGAGTTTAACAATAAATAAATGTGAGGATGACGCATGAGACAAGGCAACATAGATATTTATCAAAATGATATCGCTGGAATTTAGAGGCGCACATTTGATCCCTCAATAACGGAGATGGCCAGGGATAATGCTTCAGAATTTGGGGGAAGTACCCGTAACACATGATACTTATGGCTTCCTTGGCACAGAAAGGCCACTTGACAATCACGGAGGCGGCTGCTTGAGTTCGAACCCATTATGTCGATGTAGAGGCCTTTATTTCTACGTGATAGGAGGAATCCCATGTCGGGTTGGGATGTGTGTGACGGCATGAATGTTTATCTGATACTTGTGGGGTGAACTGAAGGATATGGGTGCATGATTATAAAGGTACATACATTTTCTTCATGATATCATAGACAAGCAATGTTGTCCCCTTCAATGGATATATATTGTTCAGTTTTTACTCATGTACCTATAAATTTGATACAGCTTTCAGTAATATGCACATTTACTCACAGACAGAAATTTATGTGTCCTTGAAGTTTTTGTTTTCAGTGAGCTCTACATTCATCACTTGGAATTCAGCATATTACCAACAAACATGATAGCTTGAGGCACCTGTCAAGAGGTGTTATCTAAGACATGTCACATAAAGTTTGTCACAAGTTGCTCAACTATTTTAAATAATTCGGCAAAGAGTAAATTGCCGTATAAGATAATTACAGGGAATGACAAATAATTCATCAAGTTTTTATCATAAATATCAATTAAGTTTCCGAATTGTTCATGTGCAACATATTGAGTCATTAAATCAATTGGCCTATAGGTGTAGGATTTAGGCACTGTGTTGATGTTTATAAAAATGGTTATAAATTAAATCTGATTCGTATTCATCATAATGAGTCTCGTATCTTACCATGATATTTGATGTTTGATCTTTCGAATGAAATAACGAAAAAATTATATTTGGCTTTTCGCGAAGCAAATACATAGTGATTTTATTAGTTAACGCCAACTAACTGCTTTTTGTATAAAGAGTATTGGTAGTTGTACATTTTGTATAAGAACTATTGATAGTTACGCATTTTGGTAGTTATCTTAATTATTTACACATAGATCAATGTGAGTGGCGGAGTTTTTGTAAGAAGTTATCTTGAGGGGTATTTTTGATAATCAACAAAATATGAGATGATGTGAAAACTTTGACCTTAAATATTATATATAAGTGGGTACAACACTCATCAATTACCGTTATACCTTTAGCATACAACCTCGGTTGATCCTCCAAGATTTGTAATTTAAATGGGGAGCCATCAATTTAGAATAATAAAAAGCTCTAACACTGGGTCAAGTGTTTCAACTTTTTTTATACAAATATAAAACACAAAATAAAATATAAGAAACTAACAACCAAGGAAAACATTCTACTCCTTTTTTAACAAAATGTTACGTTCACAAAATAAAATATAAGAAACAGCCAAGGAAAAAATAGGGGATGATAATTTTTAATTTCTTATCAAAACGTCCCAAACTTCATGGAACTAATAGTCTAACACTGGACTACCCAATAACAATTGCTTAGATACTTATAACTCAATGATGCAAAAAACAGATCCCATTTAAGTTTTACAAGATGGGCCGAGCGAGTTCATATATGGTTCGATAAGGATTAGTTTTCACTTTTCAGTAAATAGTAAAGAATGCGCGTGCAGCGACTGTCTGATCGATTTACCGAATATTTGTCTGATTTTTTATATTAATTCAAAATCATTCTAAAACTGTTAACTTACACTCTTTTAAATTTTTTTCTAATTAATATTTTTATTTTTTGGAAGGATACTTTGATCACAAATAACTCTTTAAATATATCTCCTCATTTTTAAAAGATTGTCGCATTTGACTTTTGATTTTTTAATAGTTGAACTTTATCGTATATATTTTTATTTGTGTTTTATAATATTTTTAAGAAAAATATATCAATAAAAAAATATGTTTCAAATTCTTTTTATTGATATACTTTAAATTGAGATATTATACGGCCTTAATAATATTTGAGTCAGTTCAACTATTAAATTTAAAATGTGACAATCTTTTAGGGATGGAGGAAATATAAAAACACAATAAAATACGTGTTAAGCAGAGATCTTATCTCTTGGCTGAGATGTTCATAGAGGCATTACAAATATTCTTTAGCGATTTGATGTCCTCGACTAAATATGATAAACACGAATTGGTCATCAATATTTTATCATCGAATTATTTGTTTTTATGTCGGTTAAATTGGTATTATTTAAAAATGTAATTTTAATTTTTTGTGGATCCCCGATATATAAAATTCGTATGTGCGTAGATTAAATAAAAATATTAATAATAATAATTATATGGTTATTTAACTAGCCACCTATTATAATAATAATAACAATAGTTCTACATAATAAATAATAATAATAATAATAATTCTACAAAAAGTAGATGATTATTTAACTAAACGCCTATAATAATAATAATAATAATAATAATAATAATAATAGTTCTACATAAAATATATTATTATTTAACTAACCTAAACTATTAAAAGATTGAAAATGACATATATGATGAAAAGTAATAAATTAATATACTCCCTCAGTCCAAAAGATTTATCTGCTTGAGCTTTTTGTTATCTGCTCTTGAACTTTATTAGTAGATATTTTTGTTTGTATTATAATACTTGATGAAGACTATATCGATAGAAAGTACATTTCAAACTCTTTCCATTGATATATTTTTTATAAAATATTATACAACATAGATAAACTCTATTTATGGTCAAAGTTGAAAAAAATCTGTATAAAAAAAGTGGAGCGATGCTTGTAGAATGGATGGAAATATAATATATAAATAATGCTTGTGAATTGAATTATGAAAATTATATATGCAAATTGAGCAAAAATAATTGTGTTATTGATGCGTACGCTTTAAATCATTAAACATCGTTGGAGATAAATAAAAGCAACTTAATTAAAAAGTAGGATACAAAACAATTATGAAGGAAATATATATATCTGAAATGTATATGATGTATGATCATGGCCAAATGCATTATGTCTTGATAATTTCGCCAATTGATAATCTTATGTATATGCAAGAGTATAAAGTATGATGAATACTTAAACTACCTCCATTTTGTATTTGAAGTTTTTAAATTATATCAGGAGGTAAACTTTAACCATGTGCTATAATAATTACTTGTTTTAATAAATATAAAAGTTATATCATTAGATTCGTCTTTGAAAATAGTTTCATAATTTTTGAATATATAGTTTAAGAATAATTGATATTCAAAGTTCTACCTCGATATAAGAAAACGTCAAATAAAAAAAATGGATGGAGAAGTAGTTAATGCCTATTAGAACACTTTTAGATTTTTTTTAGATGAAGGGTAATTTAATGTCAATAGTGTGAAAATAAAAGCCATGATCGCTGATACGCGCTTTTTATATATGTTAGTGATAGTGATATTAATGATAATGAGAAAAGTAATTTTCATATTAGATGAGCCATTCATGGAATATATTCTTAATAAAGGGATATTATTAAAATACAACTCACACATTATTGATGCATGTCTGAAATTTACCAACATAATATTATTAGAATATATTTCTCCAGCAAAATGTGCACATCTTAAGGAATTCTAAGAGGCAAGAAAATGGAAGTAAAGAAAAAAACAGAGACAAGAAAAATGAAAAAGGTTTCGTCCTGACCAGCATATACTTTTAACTTGTGGGTTATGCAAGTAAAAATGGTAAAATTCATCCTATTATAATACCATGTTCTTCCCTGATCTATTGGAATACTATTACTTGCCTTGTGGAGAATGACAACCTTTGAGAAACAACCCAAACCAACATCTGTCTTTCTTCTTTAGGGAGTATTACACTTCAAACCTTTCTATAATCCCTCACGTCTACAATCAACCTTAAAATCATCTCAAGAATCTCTTGATTCTCGCCCTCTATTTCTCCTACAAAAATACCATATCTCTTCCATGCAACATAACAATCCACCCCAAAAGTACCATATATACCTCTTTCAAAAGTACTATATATACCTCTTCCAAAAGTAGTAACATATATATATATATATTTAGCACTTCCAAAAGTACCATATATACCACTTCGTCCAAAAATACCACACTACCACAAATCAAGAAAACACAACAATGGAATCCGTTGGCTCGAGCTCCTCTCAGCCGCCCCCTCTTCGTCGCCGCCGCTCAAGACCACCAGTACAACCCGACGGAGAACGACTAATCCGAGCTCTCCGCCACCGTCTCCGCCTCCTCCACCGAGCAGACTCCCTCTTCTTCATATTAGGCGCCACCGGAAATGTCTACACAGTAAACTTAACCACCACTCCCTCATGTTCTTGTCCTGACCCCTCAAATCCATGCAAACACATATTATTTGTCCTAATCCGTGTCTTAGGCGTCTCTCTAGATGACCAATCTCTCTGGCGGCGGACCCTTTGGCCGTCGCAGCTCCACCGCCTACTTTCTTTGCCTACATTGGCTGAAGCCATGGCTGCCTCATACCTCATTGAAAGATTTCATTTTCTTTTCTTCCAACAGAAGAGTAGTAGTAACAGGTAATGTATATTTGTATATGGTAACATTAGAATTATTATTTTGTTCTGACCAAGGTCTTGTTGTATAAATAATATTATTCGAGTTTATTTTAATTGATGTTTTGATTTTTTCACGTTAAACTTTGAACATCTATTATTTTAATTTATAATTATATTATGAAAAATTACAAGAAAAATATATTATGAAAATATTTTTAAAGACAAACACAATGATATAAAATTTATATTTATCATAATAATGAATAAATATAAATTTGTGATAAATATAAATTTAATTGACCGAGGTCTTATTGTATAATAATACTAGCTCGAGTTTAATTTAGACGTTTTGGTTTTTAAACTTGACTTTTGTGTGCATTGTGCTTGGTTATATAATGAAAAATTAGAAAGAAAACAATATTATAAAAAATATTTTCAAAGTCAAATACAATGATATAAAATTTGTATTTATCATAATAATAAATAAAAAAGCGATTGATGGTAAAAGCGTTGACATGCGAAAAACAAAAATACCAAATTCGAAACGAATTAGAGGATTATCCATTGATTCAACAATTCTTGAGAAATTCTAAGTAATCTTATAATAACAGGTTCTTGGATTCTTCAATCGAGATCAAAGATGGAGCTTCATGTCCGATTTGTTTGGAGGAAATGGAAGTAATGGAGGAAGGAAATGAAGGGAAAAAGATTGTGGCATGTAGGACATGTAGAAATGTGGTTCATGAGGAGTGTATATTGGAATGGAAAAGGAGGAGCAAGAAAAGGTCTATAAGTTGCGTGCTTTGTAGGGCTAGATGGAGGTTTTCTGAAAATCAAGAAGATAAGTATTTGAATCTCTCTGCTTATATAAATGAAGATGGTGATGGGGTTGATAATGGTGTTGCTGGTTGTGGCACATAGGGATTAGAAGTGTAGGTTGATTGGCTAGTGATGATCAACATGGCATTGATGTATTAGGATATAGAGGAATTAAAGTGGGAAGTGATAATGTCAATTCTTTTATATTTATTGTAATTTGTAAATTATCATTGTTCAATAAAGTTCAAACTAAGTTCAATATAGAGGAATCAGATGATCTACTCTGGGTCTGGGCTCTGTTTTTGTCCTTCTTTGTTTCAGTAGTGGTGGTCCATATCCATCTTGATTAAGTTCCACCTCCAGAGTCCAGCCTCATACTTTCAAAAGATAAGTGAATGAATTGCCAAAATAATTCTTCAAAAATGGTATTAAGTTAGATTTTGGTCTATAATAGTAACAACGTAACATTTTGGTCCTCATAAATGATATAAATATTGTACTTTTTGATCCCAAACCGACGGCTCTTAAACCGACGGCTCTTTTCTACCACAATATGATTCTCTTGAACTGTGATTTACACCTCAGGGGTCAGGGCTTATAGCTAGTAGCTATTCCACCCACATCAACAAGTTGATCCGTCTTGATTTTTCCATGATATTTTTATCACTAGCAAAAACCTTTTTTACTACACTATTCAATTAACTCTAGAAAATTTCAGAATTTGATATTACGTTAATCTTTTTCCCTTTTGAAGTTACAAAGAATAAATTTCGAATGATTCCCACCAGTAGTTAATCATTAATCATTAACAAGAAACATTTTGTCCGACTGGTTCTTTCTTCTCTAGGTATGCAACCACATGATCGAGAATATTCGGGTATTTATGAATGCATCTAAGGCCATCTATACAGACAAAAACTATTGTAACATCAAAATTGAAATCACTAAACAATCCAAAACAATCATCACTGACCCAATTATATAGAATTGATTAATCTTACCATTGCGATGCCCGGTCGTCATGCAATTTCGGATTTATTAGAGGCTCATTAGACCCAGCATCATCTTCTAAAAATGGTTCAAATTAGTTTACTTGGTTTAATATGCAAGTGTGATTTTGGCAATAATTCAATGCATAAATGGTAAATTTATTGAAATGAAATGCATTTAATTACATTTTTAATTAAAGTACATTTATTGTTATAAGGTTAGATTGAAGTTAATTAAATAATATTAAAGGCATAAACATGTGAGGATATGCTCTTCATAGTATATCCAATTCTTTGCCTATGGACCCATGTGACATTTATAATGTAAAATTTTAGTAACCTAGAATGGTAATATGAAAATTTATGAATCCAATTAACATTTACGGAGTAACTAAAATTCGGAGACCGGGTGTCATTCACTCTAATTATTTATTACAGTATTATGTTTTTACTTCTTGTCAAAATTTAGTCTTTTAAACATATTTTTATTAGTAATATAATAATTTATTTCACTCAAAATTGTATTTGTCAATTAAGAGATCAAAATAATATTTTCAACTTATATCAATATGTCAATTATAGTACTTGTCAATTAAAATTGAAAAATATTTCAATATATAGTATTTTCAACATATTTTACTGTAAACATGATAATTTTGATTCAAATCAAAGTTGTATTTGCCAATTAAGATCGTAAAGTTTATTAAATATTGTTCAATGAAAAAAAAGGTAGTATTTCATTAAAAATTTGAAAAATAGTATTAATTTTTTCTTTACTAATTTGTTACAATCAAATTTATATGTCAAATAAAATCTCAAAGTTCGTTAATTTAAATCTTGAAAAAAAAAACAAATTGGACAATCTTGTATTAATTATTAATTTTGTCTCATTAAGTGTGATTGACTTATGATTTGGACCTAGCCAATGACAGTGTTATAATTTAGTTTTTTATAATATATATAATGTTGCAATTTGATTCCTAAATGGGCGGAATTGTTAATAACTTTCATCTAAATCAACAAGTCATTTGATTGACACCCTTCGTGTGAATATAAAGTTAACAATTTCGTCCATTTGAAGGGATATTTTGATCATGAATAACTCTTTAAATATAAGATGAAAAATTACGATAAAATATGATGATTAAATATATATATATATATATATATATATATATATATTTTAAACCGTTAGTATAAATTTTATAAGCAATGGCTAGTTCTTTTTTGTGAATAATATTTATTTTATTTTATAGTATATTTTATTTAAGTTTATAAATATTTATTTTTATTATTAACATTACTTAAATTATTAATAATATATTATTATTAATACATATTCAACAAAAATAATAAGTTTTTATAAACTTAAATAATATATGTCAATCAGGTATGTAATAATATTTTTTAGTAAAACATTAGTAATATAATATTAACATCCAAAATTACATTATTCGAATAATAGTCAATCAAATATAATTAGAATTGGCGAATAGATAATTAGTTTCAAAAGATAAACGATCTTGATTTAAGCGTACCGTCTAACATCGATTAAGAAAGAAATATTTTTTTTACATGACATGATAAATCATACTAACATGTTCAAGACCTCGATTACTTAAATTATTGCTTGGAAGGCGTTATCTATAATGATAATATTAAGGAAATAATTTGGTATTCGACTTGTATGTTTCTTTTATGATTTTGTTACCACGTAAATTGGAAGAGAATGAAAATTAAGCTAGGCATGGCTATGTCAACGGTTCGGATATTGATGTGTTTGAATTTCGTACATAGAAACCCGATGAAAAAATTATTGGGAATCTTAATTCTAGTATATGACTTATCATTATTTGTTAACTGAAACTAAAATTATTAGTAGTTAACATCTATATATTATGATTCAAATAGACAATTAATAATTAATAATAAATAATAATAATAATAATAATAATAAGCAATTCTAACAACACATATAAAGATATGTTATATATTAATTTATCAGCTGCAAATTGTGTCAAATATCCACGAATGTGACATTTATAATCATATCCACGAAGGTGCCATTTGTTATCAGGATTGGAAGAAAGATATATATCAATTATACCAAATTGAGATGTCCATAGAGAGATACACATATTAATTTAATAATTTGATGTCCTATGACTAAATATATTGATGAATTAATCATCAATATAATATCATCAAATTATTTATTTTTATGTCGGTTAAATTGGTATAATATGTTAGTATTTTGTTGGCCCAGCAATTTTGTTGATAGAGCA
Organism: Lithospermum erythrorhizon; assembly: GCA_019722365.1. NCBI lineage: Eukaryota > Viridiplantae > Streptophyta > Magnoliopsida > Boraginales > Boraginaceae > Lithospermum > Lithospermum erythrorhizon. Next base: position 61,075 of record JADFUC010000514.1, read on the forward strand.
AAAGCGCTTGAATAGTGGCGAAGTATTGGAACAAGTGTCAAAAACGTTGGGTACAACAGTTCGCTATTGTCGGAATATTGTCTGAGATATTCTGAGTCGGTTGATTTTGGTATATTTAGAAGTTATATTTTCATCTTATAGTATATGGTAATAACTTGGAGTATTCCCAAGTATGAAGATTATATGGTAATGACTTGGAGTATTCTCCAAGCATATAGATTGCGACTTGCACATACGAAAAGTTTTGTTTATGGAAGTTATTTCCATAAACTTATTTATGTCTACTTATTTATATAAAGGCGCCAGCTTGCAGTCCTAGACTTCACCGAAAATAACAGAGAGTTCTTCATTGTATTTTGTGAGGCAAAGAACTTTGAGAGTTTATATTTTATTGTAAGTGAAGATATGCAGTTGTTATATAAAAGCTCTTTAGTGTGTACAACTATTTATTTAACACCACCGTTCACGGCAGTCTTGCTTTATTGTTTAAATACGTAAGAAAGCATACTAGGAATATTAGTGTGTTATGGAGGATGATAGGTGTATAAAGTGAGGGGACATCCACGGACTTATACGTCGTGATAGGGAGTAGAATATGTGGTTAGAAGATAAGACCTTGTTGTAATTCTCGTTCTATAGTGGATTCCTTCGTTGGGCAAGTTGCCCCCGAAACCCAAGTGCTAGATTGCCACCCGATTTGTATTCTGAAATCTTGTGAATTGTTTTTTACTTCGATATTGTTTATTTAAAGCGGCCCTTATGAGTGTTGATCAAGTGTTGCCCACTTTTTGGTTTGTTACATTTTTGTTCATGTCCGAGTGTTATACCAATTGTTATAAAGTGGTGGTCTAATAGTATGTTCCATCGAATCTTTCTTACTAATTTAGATTCTGAACTTTCAATTTAAATTTTTGTGGATGTCAATATATAAAATTCATATATGTAGGGAATTAAATAACAATAATAATAAGAATTCTAAACCAAGCACATCATTATTTAACTAATACATATTATAATAATAATAATAGTTACGCATAATAATAATAAATAATTATAATAATTTTACACAAAACATATGATTATTTAATTAACACCTATTATAATACTAATAAGAAATAGATATATACATACAATATATTATTATTTAATGCTAGAGGTAGTTAATTCCTATTACAACTCATGAATTATCGAATTAAGAGGTGGAATTATTGAGTACCACTGCCTAGACATTTCGTAACGGAGGATTATAAAAGACTTAAGTTCATACTTCTAGTATAGTTGTGAAATCTTGTATACAAGATGGAATTAAAATTGCCGATATAACGGATTTAGATTTTCGAGACTCTTGGAAATAGATGGTGATTTGTTGGCCAACCTCGATTACTATCTTGAGATCATATCAATTCATACCTGACAAAGAGCAGGATGCAATGGTATGGTGACCGCAGATACTTGCAAGCTTGATTGTTGCCGGAAATCACATTATGAGGGGCGTGTCAGTTGTCGATTAGTAAGTAATCGTTTTACAATGTCGTCAGAGGCGAGTGAGAGTGTTGGAAATACATGAGATGTTATATCTCAAATGTAATACGTTGAGCAATTAAAGGTGTAAATTCGATTATTATATTTAAATAATAATAAGTTAGGATATATATGTTAATTGTTGGACAATTAATATATTAGGTACTTCGATTAGCCGTTAGGGGTAAATGATGGCTTACTAGAGTCTCCTCATAATCTATATATTAATAAGATGTTCGGTTAAACATAAATTAATATATTGCTAATTTCGATCGAGCCTAAGAGGTCACACACAACAACAAAATCGAACTATAATTTAATTATAACTTCGGGGTTTAAAATAGAACTGTATAAGAATATTAGGCGAAATTTCAACAGTTGGAATCCGCTTGTGTTAGAGCTAAAATGGGATGAGGATAGAGGTTAAGGAATGTTCTGCTTCTCCATAAGATGTCTTGATTTTAGGGATAAAATTGAAAGGTTGGGAACTTCCTTCATAGAGTAGTGTTAAAGCTGGGATAGGGAGAAAATGAGGTGGAAAGAGTTTGCTTGCGTGTCTTTGAAAGCTAAAAGTAGGGGTTGAAGTGTCTATATAAAGGGCGTGATTTTGCGTTAAATCACTTGTAGGTCTTGCGACTTTTGAGTTGGGAATTATATACCCACCCCGGCAATACAGTCTCGACTAGTAGATGGAAAATCGCTGGATTTTTTTCAAAACAGCCTCGTCTACAATTTAATATTTTTAAAGCTGCAATGCAGCTCGCGAGGAGGGTTCGTTAAATGCGTTGGTGTGGACTATTTTAGAGCAATCGTTGATTGTTCAGTCTAGATATATTAATTTGTAAATCACGAAGAAATGTACGCACTTGTATATTATTATTTTGTATTATTCGTAGAATCTGGTTTTTCGACTTTTATAATTATTTTAATCGTAAGCATAAAATGCATATGCGTAGGAATTAAATAACAATAATAATAATAATAATAATAATAATAATAATAATAATAATTCTACACCAATCATGATTATTTAGCGAATACATATTATAATAATAAAAATAGTGCTCATAATATAATAAATAATAATAATTTTTACACAAAGTATATGATTGTTACTTAACACTATTATAATAATAATAAAATAGGTGCATAAAATATATTATTTAATACTTCATTGTAGTTAATTCCTAGTAGAACTCATAAGTTATAAATTAAGAGGGTGGAATTATTAATTAAAAAATAATACTTTTGTCTAACTTTTTTAGATTTAGGAGAGAAGGGTAATTTTAATAATTAATAGTGTAAAAATGGAAGAAACGGAAGAAACAATGAGTGTAAACTTATATATATTAGTGATTATATGTATACGATATCATCAATTAAATCCATAACAATGTCATTGGCGAAACCAAATCAAAATTATGATAGCAGCTCTTGACGAGGCGAACTGCGTTAGTGCGTAGTGGTTCAGCGAGCCACCCGAATATATAGATAGACCCCGATTGGTAGGTATGTGTATGTTCAAAATGCAGGTCAAACCCACCGGTATATAGATAGACCCGATTTAGTAGGTAATAATAAGCTATATTGTTTTTCAAAATACGATTTAAATTTTGTAACAATCATATCTCTTTTGATCATCTAATAAGAATATTAATCACTCTATTCACAATTTACTCACATTTTGAAGGAAAATTTATTAGAGGAAATTGCGTACGTGGTCAGGTAAATTGTGGCCGATGGTGCGATTTGGTCCCGATTAAGTGACAACATTGCTGATTTGGTGGGTAAGTGTCTTTTTATCGCATTTAGTCACCAAAATATTAATTAAAAGCCCAACAGTAGCGTTTTGGGGGAGGTCAATTTGGGGAGTAATAACATAATTTTAGAAGACACTTGGGGTTAAAATGTAATTATGAACCAAAATTGCATACGTGGTCCCCGATGCCAAGTGTGGCCGATGGTGCGATTTGGTGGAGTAAGTATGTATTTGACTTCTTGATTAGTCAGGTAATTGTCTTATTTGATCGCGTTTAGTCTCTTAAATATTAATTTCGTTAACAAATGTAGCATTTTTATAACGTTTTAGAGATTAATTTTGGGTGATAATAATATAATTTGAAGAAGACCTTTTGGGGTTAAAATGTAATTATGAATACTTTTGGACTTTTTTTTGTTTTTCATAAAATATCGTAGCTTTTTTCATACGAGGTCATTAAGGTTTTGCTCGAGTGTATATTCTAAGTAAGGGAACCTTTAAAGAAAATGAAGATTACTATTATGGAAAGATATAATTTTTTCTAGGATAATGACTAAAAAATCGAAGGGAGTATCGTATATTCGTATAAATTAGAAAAAATAAATTATCGTTGATTGTAAATGCCCAGACAGTAAGTTGACAATTTATCGTCTTACATTTTAGCAGAAATAACTTTTATTGCTTTATGTATAAGAAAAACACGACAGTCGACAAACGTATTTATAAAGAGAAATAGAATCGAGATATGTAGCAATTTAAAAAAACATGCGTGATAGTGTAACCAATTATTGTATCATTGACAAATGCAAAAAAATAGTAATGCGTTGATCGTTATTTGTGCATGTTTGTAAAATTCCGTAGCTACAAATATGCAACATATTTCACCGGATGTTTAACATGTTAAAAGGAAAATCATCAGAGTCTTGGATCACTTCGATGTTGGTCGAATAATTAGGCGGATCGTAGAGAGTCAAAATTAGTTGTCGCGATTTTATTATTTAAATTTCAAATAAATGCATAATATTACAAAAAATATCCTTGTCTTGGGGATAGCAAATGATAAAATTCTAGAAGAAGATCAATTTAAACAACTTCTTATCATCAATCATTATCAAGAAGTGGTCTTTATTGTTGATTATTTGTTCAATTTATGATTGTACTGCTATTAGGCAGCCGATTAAGTAGTAAGGCCATTAATGTAATGTCTATCTAGAAATCCGTCACAGTCTGTATTTATCGTTTCAAATAATGCTTATCATCCTCTCCACTTATTATTGTCATTATTCAATACTCGTATTAGAATATATTCGATATTATTTCCAATTAAGTAATAAATACTCCATTTTGGATAGATTAGTTTTTGATACATATTAGAGATGAAGAATATCATTCGTAGTATTATTTAAAATTACGAATACATATATTGAGTAATGCAAATAACTTCTGGCATTAATTTCACTTTACTAGAGTTGAGTAGTTGACCATGGGCTTTACATTCTTTTGTTTTTGCATTGAAAATATTAGAAAGCGAACAAGCTTTTGGGACAAAAATAATATTGAATGTAAAATTTATGATAAATGAAGAAAAGGATGGTAGATATAAGTTGTTAAATGAGAGAAACTTTAATGAATTTGGTGGGAAAAAGTCGCTGATATTTGGAGGGAGAAAACGTCAAAAAGTCCAAAAGTATTCATAATTACATTTAACCCCAAGGTCTTCAAAATTACATATTATCGCTTTGAAATTGACCACAGCTTTTATAAAAGCGTTAACGTGCTTGAGATTAATATTTTAGAGGTAAATGCGATAAAAGATAATTAGGGGTAATGCAACGGCGGTGTCGACACAAGGATAGGAAATCATGTCGTCACTTGACACAAGATTGCTGGATCTGATTTAAGCATTCGTAATTACATTTTAACCCCAAAGGTCTTGAAATTATGTTATCATTTTTGGAATTATTTTATAAAGCATTCTTGTTAACGAGATTAATATTTTAGGGGTAAATGAGATCGAAAAAAGACACTAGATAAATCTGCCAGCTTGATGTATCGCTTATTGAGGCCAAAATCGCTTAATCGTCATACTACTGGGAATACTTGAATGCAATTTCCTCAAATTTATTACAACATTTACTTGTTTTTAGAAATTTTCTCATCTCATATTACAGAATTTGTAGCAAATACTTTTTATTAAAAATGCATCATCATTTCGAAAAAAATTTAATATATTTCAGATCGGCGTGCATTTATACTGGTTATATCCACTTTACCTACTGATACCAAATTATCAATTGACTCTGAGGATATAGTTATTATATACGGCAAAATGATGCTCATCGCATAAACTCATACAAGCTCTTTCAATATATACTACACATGTTGAGGCTATTTACTAACAAAGTCATTTGTGTTGTTAATTGGAATGGCATCTTGCTGTATTGCCCTCCAAATTAGTTGTATTTATCCCAAAGGTTCACTGCCACAAAAATTGAATCAACTCAACCTCTCATATTCATCTTCTTTCAAGGTAACCTCACTGTTTCAATTTCTCCGTCATCTTAATTATATCAAGAATTGTTTCTTGAATTAAAAAATTCAAATTTTGTTTAGCCATTGCTGAGAGAATTACAGCAGAAAAATCCCATTTTGGATGTCCAAAAACGATTAAAGGAAGCTTCAGTCAAAATATTAGATGCCTTTGTAGATTCCATGTTCTTGTTTGTTGATCAGCCATTGCTTCCTTCTCAGGTAAGTGGATATAATGTATTTCGTAAATGTTTGATTTTTCAATTTTTCTAGTAAAACAGACGTGTGATGCATGTCATGTAGATAATATCTTTAAATACTTAAAATAACTAGTTATGATTTTTAAACTTCGATATGATATTCGAAATTGGGTTTTGTTTTTAAACAGAGTAATTTTGCTCCAGTAGAGGAGATTGGAGAAACTGTTGATCTGTTTGAGGTTGAAGGGGAAATTCCAGATGACTTTCCACAAGGAGTTTACATAAGAAATGGTGTGCACCTCTCTATCTTGTTCAATTTGAATAGTAGAGCTCATAAGTCATAACACAATTAGTTATTATTCCCTATCCGTATTAGTCCCTCCATCCCAATTCATAAATCCTCTTTAATTTTGCATAAAATTAATTTTATTAGGAAGATTTAAATACAAATTCAACTCACATTATAAATTATGAGATTTTCATTTTAGAAAAAATGAATAAGATTGGGATGGAGGGAGTATTACAATTTGAATAACATAGTTACTATTTTTTGTGAACAAAGCAACATAATTAATTACTGCTCCGTAGTTCATTTAACAAATTAAAAAAGGCGTACTAACTGATTTTAAAAATGATATTTTATTATATGTATTGAATTTGAAAATCAAACGATGCATTCTTGAAGAGAAACAAAAGATAACTAATGGTTTGTGAACTATATTTATAAGTACAAAGCATATAAGTGGTTCTTGATTTATAATTTTTAATTTGTTACTATACTGATTTTTGTCTCATAATATATATTTTGGCACTTGTAATAAAAACATGCATAATAGTTTGAGAAATCAATATACAACCTACAAAATGATTATGAATGTAGACCGTGAAAATTTATTAAATAATAATTAAAATAATTAAGATGAAGAGCTTAATCAAATTAATTAAAATCGAGGCGGGTAAAGTAGCCCAGCGTGGTTGGTCGAGTCGCTTAAATTTAATGTATGAAATCCTCGTGCGAACAAGGGTTTCGGGAAAATAGCTCAATTAAAAAGTTCGTTAAATTTAGGATTGAGGCTAAAAATTTCCAATTTTTATTGGTTAAAATCGTACTAAATGCATTTTTAGAGGGCTGAATTGAAAACTGAAAGTTTCGAGGTTAGTAAGAAGACTCCGAGAAGTTATGGTTCATTACTTTCAGCTCAAAAGTGCGGGGTCTAACGTGAAAATATGTTTAGCACAGAAAAGATGCAAGAAACTTTCTTCCTATATTAAAATAGGCGCTCTTCGATTCTTGGAGGAGAATTAATCCTAAAGTTAAATGGTTGTATCTTGCGTCGAAGTCAAGCGGTTAAGATCGTAATCACGCGAAAATAAATCAACGATCAAGCGAGGTATTCAAAGCCCGCTTAAACTGCATAAATACCCGCATATTTTGAAATTAATGATGCGATTTTCATTCGGGGAAAATACACAAAAACTCGAGAGAAAATCAGTAGTCTACAAGTTAAATCTTTTTGAGCCAGCGAAACACCGCGGGTGGCTAGAAAACGCTCAGGATGTCCTAAATAGGAACTGAAATCAAAATTATTACCTGGCTTGATTATTCATAAATCTTGCTTAAGAAAAGCAGCTGCGATTATTCATGCATCTTGCGCAAACCACCGATAATTAGCAGTTAAGTAAAATACGGTGAAAGAATCTAACACGGATCTACAAGGAACTCTTGAATATTCGAGGGAATAAGCTAAAAACAAACGATTATTCATGTCTTGCGTGAACGCGCAGAAAAACCTCGTATTTTAATTATTCGATTCTAGATATAGAAATTCTTGAATATTCCCGATTCACATAAATTTGAGTCAGAATGGCTCTGTTGTTAAGGCGCATGCGATCGATCGATATCGTCAGCAAGGTTGGGATCTTTCGACATATTGTGTCATCAGCCTGGCAATAATTTCTTGGTAGAGCTACAATGCAGTAAAAGTTTGAAGTGAGGTCAAATCTCGCTAAATTAAACCAATGACAGAAGCTTAAAGTGCCGTTTGTAGTATAAAACACAAGCTTGAAGTGAGGTCAAATTTTACTAAGTCGTGACAATTTCTTGGCCGTTGTAGTGCAAACAGGGGCGTCACGTTGTTATAAATAAACTTTAACTGTATCATTTCATGCTTGGTTTAAGAGTACCGGATTACATCACGATCAGTACTGGCTAAAGGCCAGTAGCCTCGAACTACTAAGTCCCTCTGAAGCCGATTAGTTTATTCGGTACACTACTGATGCAGAGCTTGGGAGCTTGTCATGGCCAAGTCCTTGGTGAAGACTTCCTTGACTGAACACTTGTAGTAGATCGATAGTCACGACAGCCCCAGACTTCGAATCAGTCAATGCAGTACGTCTGAGGAATCTTGTGCTTGGGCTCCCAGGCTGGGGCCAAGTATCGATCGGCCAGGTCTCGAATCAATTCGAGGTAGGGCCAATGTCAAAATCTCGTAAGAACTACATCCTAAAATCCAGCTCGAATCGAGTCGGCTTCAATCGAGCTCGAGTCGAGCAGGCTCATCTGAGAGCTCTGTCAGTCAGTAGTCAGTAAGTAAATGAAACTCTATCAGATAAAGCTCAAGTCATCTACCATGGAGAAATGGAGTAAATGATGTTTAGGGATTCATGGATTTGAATGATCGATCGCCTTGATTTGATAAAAGCATGAATCTTGAAGAATTTTCGCACAGTAAATTTTATTATATGCCTTTTAGATAAGAACATACTTCAGACTCAATTTCTATACTTCAATTCGCCTCATAATATACTATCTAATGACCTTAATACCTTAATATGTTACTTCGAAACTTTTATTTAGCAATGTCATACTAGCTTGCAAGATGTAGCTTACTATTAACAATAATACTCCATATGTTATTTTCTTTTTACAGGTCCTAATCCTCCGTTTGGAGGGCTTAAATCAACAATATCCATTTTTGGAAAATCAAGTAATACATGGATAGAAGGTGAAGGGATGCTCCATGCTTTATACTTCGATACAAACAAAGATGGCAACTGGACAATTCATTACAACAATAAAATTGTCCAAACAGAGACTTATAAAATCGAAAAGCTTAAAGGAAAACCAGCATTCCTTCCTGCTATTGAAGGGGATTCAATTGCTATTTTGTGGGCTTATTTGCTAAACAAGGTATATATGATGAGTATTTTAATATTTTTACATTTATATTTCAATAATCTATTTTGTTTTTACCTATTTTATTTTTACCTATTTTATTTTCTACGAATAAGTCATTCATTATAAACAAAATTGCAAGAATCAAATATAAGAATCTTTGGTTACTTCGAGTAAATTATTATTGAAGGGGTCCATAATTTTATTTTTATCACATGAAACAAGAAACTATGGTAGATGCATCTAAAATTATCAATATGTATGGTGAGCAGCCAATGTTGAATTAATAGTGCCAAGGCAATCATAATTCATAAGGTGAAAGCCTTTTAATTACTTCCTCCGTCCAACTTTAGTTGGTTTAGTTGGGACTAATTTTTATATTATTGGGTGTCCAACTTTAAGTTGCCCAATTTCTAAAAAAAATTATGATGTTTCGTTTTTACCCTTATTTAATAAATTATCTATATCAGACAATAAATATTTAAAATTTACAATCCAAACAGTATAAGCGATCAAATATAAGCAATTGAATGAAATTGTTATTTGGTAATGCGATAATAATTATTGTAAGATTGATAGTTAAATGAAGGATAAAAGAAACGATTATATCTGTAAATTCGACTTCATTTGTTAAAAAATAGCAAAAGGAAGATCAAAATGTTAGTAGAAAACTTTGAGCGGAGGGAATAATTACTCACCATCATCTATGGTATACTCCTTATTTTGATCATTTCCTTCAAGTAAATTGATCCAATATGATGGATTAATAGACGATTAAGAATAGTCCATGAGTTCGATTCACGTATTGGTCATGATTATTAGAAGTACTACTTCTGCCTCTACATAATTAGGCAATCTTCTTATTGTAATTTATATTCAATCAACATATTCATAGTTCGATGTATTATTTTTTATTCTTTCGATGCATTATTAACATGGTATCAAAGCTTGATGCGTTAATAAATTTTTGCGTGTAACCCATTTCAGTTGATATGGTCCATAATGGGCCAGAGGCGCTTGATCTTATGGTTAGTGGACGAGGTTACGCTTCTGCGAGGTGTAAAGTACCCGATCGATATCGAAAGAATACTAAAAGAAATCTGAACTAATTAATATACACAAAATGCAGAGGCATTCTTGGCCAGATAACCGCCGGGATCGGCCCGGTAGAGTCGGTCCGTTAATCCGTCCGTGCTTTAATGGACCGGTTCGGTTATTTATTGACCCGAATCCGATCGGATCAGGACCCGTTAAACTTTAGAGATCCGTAATATATAATAACCCCACCACTCCACTCCCCACACCCACCATATGCTCCCACTTAACCTACGCCCTTCCCCGATTGGAGTTTTAAGTGAACCCCTTCCTTTTATTTACTTCTTTATTACTATTTGAATTCCATTCCAAACCTTAGAAATGTTAATTGTTTTTTGGAGTTTATAATTACTTAATTATTGATTTGAAGTTTTAACTTTTGATTTTTGAATTAGGTTTTTTTATTTGGAGATTTTTTATTTAATTATTGATTTGGGATTTTTGAATTGGGGATTTTTGGTTTAATTATTGATTTGGGATTTTTGAATTAGGTTTTTGTGATTTGGGGATTTTTGGTTTCTGGATTGGATCCATCCGGGCAGGTCCATCGGGGATCCGGTATCCGCCGGTAGGTTTGGACGAGGTTCGGGTCAAAAAAATATCGAATATGATTACGGTCAGTCCGAACCGGTAGTTAGCGGTCGGTCCAGCGGTCCGGTGATAATCCGGACGAACCGGACGATGGCAACCTTAACTCCGTCCTGTTAGTTGATACGTGTAAGAAATTTTTTTTATTCTTTTTATTTGATAAATTTACTTTTTCAATGAAATATTTTACATTGAACTTTTTAAACTTCTTTTAACATCGTTGGTTTTATGCCTAATATTAACTTTTAACATCGTTCGGTTTATGATTTTTCTATAAGCGAAAATAGTAAAATTAATTATACTCTTAATAAATCACTTTTAAACTATATGATCAAGTAAATAGGGACGAAGGAGTATCTTCTTTCCTTTGTTATTGTTATCACATTCTATTCCAACAATATCTTCATCACGATACTTATCATATTATTGCAGTGGAGATTCGGGGAGTTCAACAAATGCTTGAGTAACACAAACATTTTCGAGCATTCAGGAAAACTGTACTCGATTGCTGAGAACCATATGCCTCAAAGGATTGACATTCAAACATTACGCAGTTTGGGAAATTGGAAAGTCCTTGAAGATTGGGATCGTCCATTCACTAGCCACCCCAAGGTTGTACTTCCTTAATGTTCATAAACATACCCTTACAGTTGAATAAATGTAATTTAAATTTAATTATGTTACACTTATAACTCCATAGCCATGCAGAAAGATCCAAGAACCGGAGAGCTTATCTGCATGGGGATCGATGCACAGAAGCCTTACTTTGTATTAGGTGTAATCTCGGGTACATTTCTACCTTTCCATGCGACGACATGGAGGAAACTTGGAGTGAAAATGTGGCATTCGAGCCCCGCGCCCCCTATTTTGAAAAGATTTTCGAAATTATCATAAATAAAAATTTCATCAACGAATCTTAAGCCAATTTATCCCCGTATGTTTTATCTGACTCTGTCCTTGATGAAATCAGAACTCTAAGCTTCTTTGTTAATAGTAACACAAGATTAATAAGCTGGGCTAGAATTTGTATACATAGTACAGTTGCATAATCTAATGAAGTAGGATACTGTTGAGGTCCAAATAAAAATTATACAAATAATTGACAATTACTTTTGGTGTGTGAATGTATCTAATATCCTAAGCATATGCCCTTAATTACGCTTATTATTTAAATTATCTTGAAATTTGGATTTGATCTGTTACCAGCATGCATTTTATATTATGGTTTAATTAGATAGTCCAACTTCGCTTGCTCTGTCCCTTTTAGTTCTTAATATGCTAATATATGATTATTTGTTTCAGCTAATGGGAAAGACATGGTACATAAAGTGGACTTGAAATTCAATAGGTGCACCCTTTGCCATGAGCTAAGCATTACACAGAGGTCAGAAAAAACATATAGTATTCCTAACATCCTATGGTATTACTTGTATGATATTTAGAGTTTCTTCTTCTTTTGTTTCCGAAGAATATTCAGTTTCGTGCACCTTGAAAATTATAATTTGAGATTATTTTTGCCGATGTCAAAGCTACTTTGACAACGCTAGAAATTGATTGTGTGTTATATCCTACTATAGGCTTAAGGTAAGGAATTCGGTCACATATGGAAGTATTAATACAAACCGGGTGAATTAATAGCTTATTATACCTCCTTGTTATAGTATGAAATAAAATTACGGAGTATTATGAAATGTCCTTCTGATTTGCAGATACAATGTGATCCCTGATTTTCCGCTTACCATTGATATAAATCGACTTTCTTCAGGAGGCCCGTGAGTATATAATACTTTTTTATTCAATATTTTTCATAATTAAAAAATGAGTTCTTATTTGGTTAATATTCATGTTGGCATGTGTAGATTGATAAAGTACAATCCAAAAGAATATGCAAGGATAGGTGTGATGCCTCGTTATGGAGATGCCGATTCCGTTCTTTGGTTTGAAGTGGAATCATGTTGTGTTTTTCACATCTTAAATTGCTTTGAAGATGGTCATGAGGTACCTATATTTATTTATTTTTAGCACCCAAAGTTATTAATCTTTAGAGATTAAGGCATAAATTATTATGTCAGCGTCATATTAATCCTTAATTTTAGTTCATTACTCTTAGTTAGACCTACTAGTGAAGACGGGCTTAAATTCTATTTTGTGTTACGAGGTCTTAAATTTTATATCGTGTTACGAGGCCTAAGTGCACTTTAATAAGGATATTGATAATTATATCCAACAATCAAATTTTTATATATTTATCAAACACACCCACACACACAACCTTTTCCATATATATCTCACTCAAGAAACAAATCTGAAATCCCTAAACGTTCTTAGAAGAATTCTTTTTCTCACTTGTAAGAAATGTTTTTAAGCTCGTGGTCATGTTTGTTGTACAATATCCTAAAATATTAATTTATGGGATATTGTTGTTCTTGCTACGTGCCCAAGTTATGGTTAGTACTTGGGATGATAATGTTATTAATGTTACGTGCGCAGATTATAGTTAGTAACTTAGGAATACACAGTTTTTAACTTTTTATAATTATCATCCATCTTAAAATGTCCATATTAAGAGAATCAAGCACTCAAAGTATAGTTTCACATGTTAGCCTCTAGTTAATAAGTACATATAAAATAAAATGTTAAGTGGGAATAAAACATGTGAAACTATACTTTAGAATATCTGAGCTTGTCAGGCAAAATGAATAAGTTCGGGGATCGCGTAGAAAATTACGAGATAGTTAGAAATTGTGTGGGTCAAAAACCATTTATTTTTTCCAAATGTTAGCACATTGTTCTCAATATTGTACGGAGTAAATAGATATTTGAATGAATTATACACAAATCACGAATAAAGAGACAATCATTTGCAAAAGGTGCAAACCAACTTCCCATTCAAACTTCCATATGTTGAAAGACTAGGAACATATACTTTACTTATATACTTCAATGGTATTAAATAAGAACATTAACAACTAGAATATACATTACCATAAGTTGTTAAAAAATAGATGAGCATCTTCAAAGAAGCTCTAAAGATGAAGATTGATTGTAGTTTAGATTTATGAAGTTTGACATGAATTTACAAATAGGAATATAGTTGCATACCTTAATGGTAAGTTACAAGTAAACATTAAAGAAAACAATCATAACGATGAAGTGGATATAAGAAGAAGGAAATGCAGTAATCGGTGACACTCATGGGAAGAAGTGATGCATCGAGCCATTTTGTCCATTCGTTCTTGCCTGGCATCTTTCGTAGTTGAGAAATTGAAAATCCTATAGAATAACAAAGGATGATAGCCCAGAAATGGGAATCAAAATACAAATGGTATGTGAACATAGCTGATTACCAAAGAAAAGCTATCATAGCATGCACAATCACAAAAAATGTATAATCAAGCTGAAATAACATAAATCAATAGAAATACACCATGATTTTAAGAGACTTCAATAAGTCCACAACATAAATAAATTTTAAGTACAATATACACCAACTATACGCAATAATCTAATCAAAGAAATCAAAGTAAAGCATTTTAGGGGAAACATAACAAATCAGAAATCGATTAGTGGAATACAATCTAAAAATTGCATAAAATCATTTACAGAAGAAATAACTTATAGAAGTGTAGGATTGAACATTTATTACTTACATAGAATGTACATATATAGTAAGGCAGTTTGGAATTGTGGGTTTTGTAGATAGTTAATAAAGAAATATATATATAATCACAATAATAAAACCCTAAATTGAGTACCCAATAAAATAATTTAATTTAGAAAAAATGAAAAAAAACATACACAAATGAAGAAGATACCTTGAACATGAATTAAGGCGGTTGCAATTTTGATTGTTCATGTACTGTTAGATAATTACCTGAAATTCAGGGTAGCCACACACGAACCCTTTTGCCATTTCCTGACGCAAGCTACAGTTGATAGTTGTCCCATCGTACGGAGGTGGAAAATAAAGCATAACACAAAAAACCTTCAACAAATACAACTTGCTCAACAGAATATGAGCATTTTACCCGTGGACCTACAGATCCGACCCATTTAGACAATGGACTGCAGATATGTCTGATGATGATTAATTGCGCACCTTAGAGGGAGCCAGGGAGGCATTCCAATCTTTATTGTATACTTCGTTTCAAAAAGTTGAAATGCAGCATGGTTCGATTTGATTCAGTTCAGCGTCGAATCTGAAAATTACATTCACTAGAAAAGTGAAAATTCAAGGTTTGAGTTTCGTTTGATGATACATGACGTTCGACTATACTTGTAGCACGAGAAACAAAATTTTGTCGTATTTCGTCGTTGTTTTTCTACTCGAAATGCCAAAATCGGATCGAGCCACAACTCGTCCTTTTTTGTTGTGTTATGTCTATTAATACAAAACGACAAGATTTTCGCCGGTCGTTTCTTGTGCTTTTTCCAGTATTGTTCGAACTAGTTCAAGGTTCGAAAAATAGTTTTGAGTTCCGGTCAATTGGACAAGAAAATGATGAGTTGGTCTAGTAGTCAATACAATTTTGAACCGAACCGAGTCTTCATCCCTACTTCGACTGAATTTGAAATGAAGGTTCGAGTTCCGTTCTAACCACTTTGAACCAAACCTCAAATCGAGTTCGGTTCGAACCACTTGGAACCAAACCTCAAATCGATTTATGCCAATGAAATCTAGCTTTGAGGTTCTTTTAAAGCCTACTCTTAGTTAGGTAGAAAAAGAGCACCCTTGCCTCAATAATTTACTCATACCGCCACACGAGAATTGAGTTATGAACTTACTATCAAATCAAACTCATGAAACATGGGTTTTTGTATGAGCAGGTTGTAGTGAGAGCATGCAGAGCAAAAGAGTCAATAATTCCAGGACCAGATTTTGGCTTGGAAAAATATGAATGGTTTTCACAAGGATTCAAAAAGAACGAAAATGTGGGCGAAGAAAATAATGCCAAAGAATTACAAAGTGGATTTCTTTTTTCTCGAACATGTGAATGGAGGCTCAACTTCAAGACTGGAGAGGTGAAGGAGAAACTAATCACAGGAACAAGATTCTCCATGGACTTTCCTATGGTTAATGAAAACTTCATTGGCCTAAGAAATAAATATGGTTATACCCAAGTTGTTGATTCAACTGCAAGCTCTATAGCAGGTAACAATAACATCACCCAAGTTGTTGATTCATATATACTATGATTTTCATTTGATAAAATTAACAAACATTGCCTCCATAATTCACAATTTAATTTGAATCAAATTGTTTTTTTTTTCATTTGCCCTTCAAACTTTACGATATTTTCAATTTCATGTTAACAGTAAAGTATGTACCAAATGTTATACGACCCTACACTACTCACAACCTTTTCAATTACTCTAGGCATGGCCAAGTATGGAGGATTAGCGAAACTTCATTTTGAAGAACAAAATGTAGAACATTCGTCGGTAAATAATTTCATTTCAACTAGTTTTAAAAATATTTTGCTAACATTGTAATTGCTAATGAATCAAGATCATATGAATATATAGGATAAGACACAACATGATGATTGGATAAAGGTGGAGTATCATATGCTTCCTCAAAATACATTCTGCTCAGGAGCAGCTTTTATTGCTAATCCAGAAGGTCTTGAAGAAGATGATGGTTGGATAATTACATTTGTGCATAATGAAGACAATGATATATCACAAGTAAGTTCACATTGAAAAATCTAAGCGGAATCAATTAACTGTAATCTTTCACACATACATTATTGTTCCCTATCTATGGTGTTTTTTAAGTCTAAATTTTAGAAACAATTTCTTGATTTCAAAACGGTTCTTAAGCTCTTTTTTTGTTATTATATTGATTTTTATATATAGACATAGAGTGCTATATAGTGATCCCAAAGAATGAAAATCTGATATAGTAATCAAGAAATGGTTAATGTTTAAGCATCTAATAGAGACTCATATATAATTCACTCTTCAAAGATGCTATTATTTGTGATGTTTAGTTTTATTACATTATGCCTTTTCTTTTTTGCAGGTTTATATAATTGATGCTAAGAAATTTTCAAGTGATCCAATAGTCAAAATAACACTCCCATGCAGAGTTCCGTATGGTTTTCATTCATCTTTCATACCAACGGACAAGAGCTCAAAGTTATAATAATGCAATTATGTGGGCATGACCCACTTTGTGTATAATGTAATTATTGTTGACAAAGTAAGTCTCCCCAATTTTGGACATTTTGTGTTTATAACAAGTTAATGAAAACATAAAATTTTGAAATCTACGGAATTGACTTACGTGAATATATATTAAGAATGGAGCGAATATTATATATATACGAATAAGACATACAGTAACAAATAGAACTGAAACCTATTTTCACGTCAACAATATCCATGACTCAAGTTCGCATAAATGATTGATCGTGTCTTTTGCACGATCGGTCATTTTATTGTGTATCGAACTGAAGAGCTACCGAGGTGCAGATTATGGAACACCATGAACTCAGAGCTAAACATAGCCTACAACCAAAAAAAAGTCTGGCGTACATCGAAAATCTCGTATTGTGACGACGGCATTGTGTATGCAAGGTTCGAAATTTCGTTTCGAGACATAGTTTCTGATAACGAAAAACTTTTCGGAAACTATAAGAAACGATGTGAAAACGTTGTAAAATTATGGACATGTGAAAACAAATAATTATTACTACTCATTTTTATTGCATGAATTTACTAATACAAATAGAATGTGTTTAAGGAAAGACTGAAACATAATTACAACATTTGTAACATTTTTACAGGCATAAAGAATTATAATCTTCTGGATTTATAAATATTAATGAACTAATGATCTAAATAACAACCTAAATATGACGAATAATATTTTAATTTAATTAAAAAACACACCCATCAACTAGAAATAATCATAAACAAAGATATCATCTAATAAAAATTCAAAAAATATACTATGTAAAGGAATGAAAATTTACTACATTTTAGGAAAAGCTTGACTAGGAGCTAATCTTATTAGATACTATTATGAGAATGCAAATTCGTATAGCAGGTTGAAGATGTAAGTAGTCCACATGTATAAGTTATGTAAATCATAATCAAGAATTTTATTTTTGTTGGAGTTCTTTTGATCATAGAATTGTTGAAGTGCAATTGGATAAGACTTATCACTTTTGAAAAATTGCCG
The DNA here is from genome assembly GCA_019722365.1 of Lithospermum erythrorhizon. Classification (NCBI taxonomy): domain Eukaryota; kingdom Viridiplantae; phylum Streptophyta; class Magnoliopsida; order Boraginales; family Boraginaceae; genus Lithospermum; species Lithospermum erythrorhizon. Next base: position 79,131 of record JADFUC010000514.1, read on the forward strand.
AAAACTAGAAACAGTGTAGAAAACAAGGAAAATTAAATTGTTTCCAGGAAACATGGAACTTTCAATATGTAGGTTGTGTATCGTTTCTGTATGTTGAAGAAAATAAATTTTTCGGCCATTTCTTTTCGAAAATTTGAACCTTGTCTGCATGTTAATCATCTTAGGTAGGATCTTTATTATAAGAAGTTGATCTTTTAGCCTTCTATTTTAAGAAGCAAAAATAGTTTCCTTTATTGACATCTTAATATGTACCCTAACCGTTATAATATTTCTAACCATCCATCCATATTTTGTTTCTTTTTACAATTAGATCTTATATACCCAAAGAAAACTGGACCTCAACCCTATTTAAACATATATAATTGATGCTCGAGCAGGATTCAAGTAGAAACAAAGTAGGGGTCCCGACTATCTTCTTGGAAAATGTTAGCTCTCATTCAAAAAACCAGTTTGTTAAGTCGCTTAGATGGTAATCAACCATGATTCAAGTAGAAATATATTGTTTGATATTAAATTCAACCGGATAATTATCAAATTCGATAAACATTAATTATTGTGGTGAATGGTGATCTTCAAGTAGGCTAGGGCCTATTAGCAATGTATGAGCCCAATAAATATTAGCCCAATATTTAGCTTTACCCAAAGCTCACATATTTTCACTTTCCATGATCTTCAAGTAGGTAAAAACCTTTTTCCATTTTCTTGATTACTATTTTAATCTTTTAATCCACTATTTAGACTATTTTAAGTTGGCATATATGTTTATATGTTCATTTTTATATTACCCAAAAAAAAATTGTAATATGAAACTTTTCTTGTTCTTGTTTTTGTTATTCTTGTTTTGCCTTATAAACATAAGGGTGAACTTATTAGGTATATTTAATGTTGATTATATTTCGTTCGATAATTTTCTCACTACACTCGATATGACACTCCATTTGTAGAATAAAAGTGGAATCAAAATAACAAAAATATCGAGTGTTATTATCAAGAATTGGAGTTAAAAAATCATTACCCTATATTTTACTGACAAAAGCTAAAAATGAATAGGTATTAAGTGAATTTTGTGTGTTTGAATTGTAAAGATTCAATCTTTTTATTGGAAATTAGTATGTGTACTTGAAAAAAGAGTGTGATTTTGGTCTAAATGCTAAATTGTTTCTGGGTTTTGGTCCTTTTTTATTTTAGTGAAACCCCAAGTTATCAAAATTGTGTTTCATTTCTTTAGTGGGTTACAAATAAGATTGGAAGAGCTAGGGGTTTGCTTAATTTATGAGCTTAAAGTTTAGGGTTAACTTTATAATGATCAAATGAAAACTATAAAAAAGAAAATGTTTTAGTTTGTGTATCTTTCGTGAAATCCGATAGATTAAGCTGTTTTTTATGCTGGAAGTTTGTTAGGTTAGACTCGAGTTTCTAGTGATTTTGATGAGGAAAAAGGAAACTTATGTTGATTTGAGTTCGTTGCACACTTATGTGAAAAAACTGATGCATTCTCCTGTTATTGCCTATGATGAATGTTATCTCTGGTATTTACAACGTGTTGCGTTCTCAACATTACTTTTTCTTTCCTATGTGCTATCATTGTTAAACATTTATATATTATTCCTCGTATTTATTCCTATATTGTTAGTTCTTTGCACTGTCGATCTAATATGATTCTGTTTACCTCAAACATCTCCTTTAATGTAGTTGAGCAGTCTGTTTATTGGATAAGAAGCTCCACGAAATTTTTAGTTTTTCTTCATTAATTTGTTAAAGAAGTTTAGCCTTTTATGTTATCCTTCTATTTTTTTTATTTGTTCATCCATATTGTCGTTCCTTCTCTTGATTTTACTAAATTTAAGCACCCCTTACTCTCATTATTTCTCATATATCCTCCAATCACTACTCTATTTCCTTCATTATGTGCAACTTATTGATCCTATCCTTCTTCTGTCGCCACATCCACTTACCAATTTTCCTAAACCGCTACTTGTGTTGAATTTATCAATGTTTAAGCCTTTTTTTCCTTTTCTTTTTCCGATATCAATGTTTTAGCCTGTTTAACATATGAAGTGTCCTTAAAGTAGCAATTTTTTTATCTAGTTTTAGAATTCTCTTAAACCAATTTGACACTTCTGTGCACACTTCTGGTGGGGGAATAAATAAATGATATGCAATTGTACGAGGAAGTGTTAAATCTGACATCTCCACCTGTTTTGGTAGTCAAACATTGAGCACTTCTGTTGTGGTAGGTGTTTCTTGGATTCATGATTCATCTTGTACCTGGTCTGCTATCATATATTGAGCAGTTGTTGTCACTGGTCATTCGTACCGTGAGAAATGGCTTAGTTTGATTTAGCTTAACCTATTTAATGGGGTTTAGGCTTCTGTTTTGTCCATGCCAATTTGGTGAATGGCTTTGGCATTTCTTACTTGTAGATTAATTTTAAAATTTAAACTATGATTACTGTAAGATTAGAGTCGGTTACATACAATTAGGTATGTTTTCAATGTACTGAATAGTTATGTTTTTTAAAGAAAATTGCAGGGTGTGCAGTAGCTTCACGCCAGGTTCCCTTGTCTCCCTTCTTTCTCCAGCTTCAGCCTTACAGTTTTCATGGGAACCCCTGAAACTTCTCGTGAGCCCTGCCCTGATCGTATTCTTGATGATATTGGTGGAGCATTTGGCATGGGTGCTGTCGGAGGTGCAGCTTTCCATTTCCTGAAAGGTCTCCACAATTCTCCTAAAGGTGAACGTTTAGTTGGTGGTGCTCAAGCAGTGCGCATGAATGCACCTCGTGTTGGTGGTAGCTTTGCAGTTTGGGGTGGACTGTTCTCCACCTTCGACTGCACAATGGTCTATGTGCGCCAGAAAGAGGATCCATGGAACTCAATTATTGCAGGTGCAGCTACTGGTGGGTTCCTTCAGATGCGCCAGGGACTAGGCGCTGCGTCCAGGTCAGCGATGTTTGGTGGTGTATTGCTTGCTCTAATTGAGGGAGCAGGAATTATGCTTAACAAACTTATGAGCAACCCACAATTTCTTCCTCCTATGGAAGAGCAGCAACAAGGTGTTCCCCCCGGATATTTTCCACCCGGGCAGATGCCTGGTCAAGCTCCAGTTAGCATTGAGAGCATGGGAGCTGCATCATCGTCATCATCTTCTACAGATTCTTCATCTTCCTCTTGGTTTGGAGGGCTTTTTGGCGGTGCAAAGAAACAGGAGACAAGCAGCGGGAGTAAAACAGAAGTTTTAGAGAGCTTCAACGCCCCAGCTCCTCCTTCATTCGAGTTTAAATGATCATCGCTGTTCTGTTATCACCATCGCTGCTTCCTCGCAATTCTGTCATGAAACTGTAGTTGCATGACATTCTACTTGGATCGACAACTTTTATGAACTCTAGTATTGTCAGTAGTATATTTATTAAATAGCTCATAACCATAAGAGGCCCCTATTAAGCTGTTGTGACATTAGTGTTGAAACTTGAGAGACCAGCAATTTCTGAACAGCTGATGTAATCAGAGATGAGATCCATCCTGAACTTTTTTTTTGTTATATTTTTTTACTGTGTTATATTGCTCTCATGATTTTTGTACAGAGAAAACATGAATGTACACACAGCAATCAAATGTGAATTATGTCAAAACTAAGCTTAAATTATTATGTTCATCCCTAGTTGAAACAGTTTTTTTTTTTTAAATAGAAATTCCAAAAATGATTCCGGTTTGAACCAATTTTTGGAAGAATGCAAAGAAGTTAAAAATGGAAGTTAAAGAGATGTTCAAATTTGCATTAAAAAATTCATAAATTAGTTGATCGTGTTGGATGAATCAAGCTTATTTCATACAAAATTTATTTCGCATAATCATCTACCTCAAGGAATATGTATTTCTCCGCTTTAAAATAGTTGATTGTTTATTAAATCTATTGTTATTTTTTACTTTATCATTTAATTTTTTAATGTAACTTTTCATATTTACAATTTTGAAATTCTTTAAAAAAATTGTTTCCTTCTATTTTTGGTTGAGAAGTTATTCCCTTAAAAATGATAACATTTTATAAATTGATTTTTTACTCCGTAATATTCTAATCTCTTAATAAATTAGTTTTAAGTTATGCTATCAAATATTTTTAAGGGTTAGCTGGTTTTGGACTATTTTCAATAATTAATTGATTGTGTTAAATGAATCAAATCACATCTAAAACCACATACATTCTTCATAATTAGTTAATCAATAAAATAATTCAAAACAAACTAAGTATAACACGTGATGCACTAAATAATTAACAAATCACTTTATGAGACTAATCTCCTCGCTAATTATTATCTCTCCAATTCTCTCAAGTTCTAGTCTCAATTATTAAAATTTCAATCACAATCATCGATTTGAAATAGAATATTTTTATTATATCAAATTTTATTATTTTCTATATTACTCGAAAAAAATTGATATATAGTAATTGAAGAGTATCTTATACCCGATTTATGTAGGGGACCCCAAATGCACTTGGGATAAGTACTCATTTGATCACCATATTTATTGCTTCGTGTTTTTTTCCCTCCGTGAATTGCTATTAGTTTCAGAATTCATTTGTTGTTCCCAAGTTACCTAATGTTGACCTTTGATGACTATTCAATTCAATGCCTTTTAGTAATCACTGAAATTTTATTACTTCATCATTATTTTTACTGGATTTTATCATTACTTCTCTTATCAAATTGCACCACTTCTATAAAATAATTTTAAAAAATCCAATTATTTGTAACGGAGTATTTGTACGTCATCGTAGAGTTTTAGGCACCAATAAGAACTTATAGATTTTTATATTTGAGTTCTTGATTAGTAAACATAAATAGTTATATTTGTATTATCAAGTGCCAATAAATTGATTATAAGATGATCAATAAAATAGCGAATTTGTGTATGTGCGTGGAATTATATAAATGAGTTAAGAACACTAATTAAATTGAATAGACAACATAAATACAAGTGACTTCTAACAATATGGATAGATTAAATTATTAGGAGAAATTGGAATAAATATGCATCGAAAATGTAAAACGACAATTATTTAGAAATAAAAAATTTAGACTAAGATAATAAATGTAAACAAATGATTAATCTTCTTTAAGAGTCGATTAGAATGCTTTTAAAATGATGAAATAGTGAATTTATGTTGGGAATTGAGAATGATAAAAGAATGAATTAAGATTATCAAGTGAATTGAATAGACTAAAATAAAGAGAGTTGACTTGTAATGTTATTTAATAAGTACATAAAAGGAAACATTATGCTAAAAATGCATTCAAAATTTATAATGACAGACATTTAAAAATAAAAATATTAAAATAAAAAGGAAGTAATAAATTACAGGGTAGATACGGAGTATATATTTTCCATGCAAGTGGTATAATCTCGTATTAAAGTAGTTTAAAGAAAAATTTAAGTCCCTCACCAATTGAGGCACATCCCACGATTTATCCCTCCAAAATATTTCAGTTTTGGAGTATATATTTTCCATCCAAATAAATGAGTTTGGTGAGAGCAAGACAATAATAACACTAAGACAGTAAATGTGGTGGTCAAATAAAGGCATAAAGAAAGAGAAAGCTCTCCTGTATACCTGATATATATTGCAAACTTTGTTATCTTTTGTTGTCTATATTTACAAATTAAGAAACAAGAAGGGGGAAAGTTTCCTTGTTTGACAAATAGAGTTGTTGCATGTCAAGAAAATACAGTTTATGCAATGAGGAATATGCCAGAACAAAATTTTCAATTTGAAATAAATGAAATAGGAATGGAAATTCATCAGAAGATTGATGAAGATGAAGGATTGGATGATGATGGGAAGCCTAAGAGAACTGGTTTGTTTTTATCTCCACCCATATTATTGTAAAAGTTGTTTGGTTCATTGATTTTACTAAAAAAATAATATCCCTTATATTTTCATAATCACTTGAATAAATGTTGTTCTAGAATGAATTCTCATGTTTCTATCAACATATGCATGTGGTTATTTGGTCTTGATTCTTCCATTTCTTCTAATTGGGGAATGTAGTTGTTTTGCTTTGTAGAAATGTTAGACTTAGTGCATATATATTACTCTTTATATAGAAACATTAAAGAAGAAACCAAAAGAACAAGAAGTAATGAATTAATGAAATAGAGACTTGATCAAATAGCCTAGCCTAGTGGAAAGGTTTTTATCCAGTAACCAGAAGTTTTTGGTTCGAAATTCAGCTTATCTTCAAATAATTTTCAATTAGGGCTAGTTCGAAATTTTTATTCTAATTGAGATACCATCGCTGCAACTCAATAAATCTTTTTATGTCTTTAATTGAGATGCCATGATTTTATTCTTTTTTAAGTGTATGTGTTTGGAAATAGCTTTTTCAAGTAAGTTTATTAACAATTTAACTTTTAACTTATTGATTTTTAATATTTCATTTGATTCACTCAAATTGTTAATGTAAATGGAGTATCATTATAAAAATTTAACAACGGAATCCTTAATTTGTTATCAAGTTTCAACTTAAGCATAGCATGCATGGATGTGCACATATGTATCATATTTTTTCTATTCTTATTCCTTCATAAAGACAAGAGGTCGTTTACAGATATCGTGTCCTGTACCTTCATACAAAATGGTGTACTTTATTAAATTTTTTAATAATATTTTTTATTGCAATGATATAGGTCGCTCTGCTTCAAATGGAAGTCCTGCTCCAAATCAATAAAAATAATTTTATTTAAAACAAAGAAATTTTGTTTTGAATTTAAAAACCTTAAATCAAAATACGCATCAATTATACAAATAAAGAAGAGAATCAAGTATAAAAAAAATACTATCAACTCAAACATTTGTTTTTTGCACCACCATCTGACCGACACGACATAACTTCACTTATAAATCCACACGATATACCGGGCAAAGAACCCTCCGGAACTCCCATATAGTCGGGCCTGAGACGAGATATGTTACTCAAATAAAATTCTGAGAAAACTTGTAAGATAGCAATCAAGTCGACTCGAGTGGAATCCAAATTCTAATAATAGCTTAAAATATAAATACAGGGACTGTTTGGACAGCAAGTGCACACATAGTAACAGCAATCATAGGGTCTGGAGTTCTTTCACTTGGATGGGGAGTTGCACAACTTGGATGGATAGGGGGAGTTACCACTCTTGCTGTTTTCTCTGCAATTACAGTCTATACTTCTGGTCTCTTGGCAGATTGTTACAGAGCTCCTCACTGGAAAAAGAAATTACTCTTACATGGAAGCAGTAAAAAATAACTTGGGTATATTTTGCATAAATCCCTTTGCCTGTTTTATTTTCTCATTTATATTTTTTTGTATATCCTAGTGCATCATCTATCAACGATATCGAAGAAGTTGAACATACACAAGGTGGCAGGATGATGTCTTGGACAGTTACATATCCAACACCCTTTGACACAAATAAATGCGTAACAAGTTCCATATATATTTCTTCTCAATGTAATTTCTTTCAAATTTTCATGAAAAATTTCATGTAGTGATTCTTGAATGATGAATAACTCTAGACATTCCCCCCTCCCCACACACACACAATAGAATATTCATGTGGGATTTTCTCATATTTAAATTTTGAGAAAAACTTTTTATAAAAAGGAGCAATTACTTTTATAGGCGTATTATTGTAGGTTTTGACGTAATAATTTTCAACATTAGAACAACTCAATATTGTTTTATATGGAGTATTGGTCTATGAATATCTTTAACAACACAATACATTGGTTCAATTCAAATATTTTCAATCATTTACATAGATTCAAGTGACTGCTATTAATTGTTGTTCTTTTAGGTGGAAAGAAGTACAAGGCTTGTGGAATGGTTCAATATGCCAACCTTTGTGGCATGATCATTGGCTACACAATAACTGCGTCAATTAGCATGGCGTATGTATTCACAAATATTTCAGTACTGCTTACATTTTGGTTTATTATTTATTGGAAGAGTAAATTTCTTCATTGGTACCAAATTATATGAAAACTTAGGATTTTGCTCATGTAATAGTCAACAACTTACTCCTTCTATCTCAAAATCTGCGTCTATAATAAATTGATATTCCTCTAATAAAACATATTCCTCTAGTAGTATGAATCTATGGATTAAAACTTATAAGTTATATGAATAAAAAAAAAATGTATACATTGAATTGACTATTTTTTTAAGGGAGTATATTTTAGCTCTCCAATGATATACTAGTATCTAAAATGTTGTATTTGCTCAATATTATTACAACATACGGAGTATTAAATAATAAAATGCAAATAATTTTATTTCACAAATTTAAGTACTAAATCTTGAACTCTTAAGTTATTAAGTTCCAATGCAATGGTTCAAATTATTAAAATGCAAATAAGTCATATTTGAACAATATATGCAGGGCCGTAGAGAAATCAAATTGCTTTCACAAGAGAGGTCGAAACTTTCCATGTAGCGCCTCTCACAACCCATACATGATTGGATTGGGAATAATTGAGATTTTTTTGTCTCAAATTCCTAATTTTCATCAATTGTCATGGCTTTCTGTAGTTGCTGCTTTCATGTCTTTTGGCTACTCATCTATAGGCTTTGGACTTGGCTTGGCAAAGGTTGTCTCAGGTACATATAAATCTATATTTTTTCGGGTTGGCTCGGTTTACTTCAAACTGAACTTGAGCCTCGAGGCCTCGAACCAAATGAACTTAACAGAGCTTGACTTGGCTCGCTTTTCAATTTGAGCTAGAAGGATGGTCACACTAATTTACAAGTCTAGCAAGAACAAATTTTTTATTGACTTGACTCATTTTCCAACTGGAGCTAGAGGGCTTGTCACATTCATTTACAAGTCTAGCAAGAACAATTTTTCCAAAAATGGTTCAAGTTGAACTCGACTTGGCTCATTTTTCCAATTGGTCAGAATCGTTTACAAGTCTAGCAAGAGCCAATTCTTTTTCTTTTTTTGCAACAATTTGGTTAATGTACCAAAACTTTTGGCAGGGGAAACAGCAAGAACATCATTGACTGGGATTGAAACAGGAGAAGACACATCTGAAAAGACATGGAAAATGTTTAGAGCACTTGGAAACATTGCATTTGCCTACACATTTTCTCAAGTTCTCGTTGATATTCAGGTGAGATGAATGCGAAGTATAACCCCACATCCAAGAACGATTATAAACTAGGTTTGATCTCTTTGGCGAATGACATCCGACATCACTAATGTTTTGTATTTTTTTCATTTCAATCACCCTTGTTAACAACCGTCTAAAATGATCAATCACCCATGATCTGAAAGTGTCTCAAAGAGGCACTTCCTTTCCGTTATAACAATTTAGTAGTCGAAGTTGGACTGTTTTTAACTAGAGTGATCAAACTGAGAAAACAAGAAACGTTAATGATGTTGGGTGTCATTCGTCCAATTCTTTTTCTAATAATTTCTATTTATGTTAGTTGTTGATACATTGTTCTTTTTATTTTATCAGGATACACTAAAATCATCACCCCCTGAGAATAAAGTGATGAGAAAGGCTAATGTGATAGGATTGTCAGTAGCAACATCATTTTATATGATGTGTGGCTGCTTTGGTTATGCTGCATTTGGGAAGGATACACCAGACAATTTGCTCACTGGCTTTGGTTTTTATGAGCCATTTTGGTTGGTAGACATGGCTAATCTCTTCATTGTCATCCACCTTGTTGGAGCTTATCAGGTAAAATAAAATTAATAACTCATTTTTTCTAATACAAAAAAAAATGCTCATATGATTGTCTTAGAAACAATTTTATTAATTGAAATTTAGGACTCGTTTTAATTTTGATTTTATAGAATAAACAAGTAATTATGTTAAACTAATTTATTTAGGCATAGTAGAAGTAAAAACTAGCGTGTCCTTCGAAATTATTACCAGTACTTGAAAACTAGCTATTGAAAAAACAAGTGTGACAGAAGCAATATCTTAATTAATCCAGTATAAGTTCTTTAAATACTCTTGACAGGTATTCATACAACCAGTTTTTAGTGCGTTTGAACAATGGGCAAGAAGCAAATGGCCTGATTCAGATTTTGTGATGGGAGAGCATCATGTAGAGATATGTCCTTTAAGAATTAACTTCCTCAGGTTTATTTGTTAACTATCACTGTAACTCCATCCCTGTGATTAGTAGTTATTTATCGCTAGAGCAATTCAATGTTTTCTCTTTCAGATTAACATGGCGAACTGCATTTGTGATACTCGCAACGCTTGTAGCAATGATAATGCCCTTCTTCAACTCAGTACTCGCCTTTCTTGGGGCGCTGGGCTACTGGCCGCTGACTGTGTATTTCCCCATAGAAATGTACATTGCCAAGAAGAAGATCCCCAAGTGGAGTTGCAGGTGGCTTGGTCTTGAGCTCATCAACTTAGTTTGCTTGATTGTTGCATTAGCTGCAGCTTGTGGGTCAATTCAAGGACTAAGCAAAGCCCTCAGTATCTATGAGCCATTCAAAGTCAAAGAATAGAGCTAGCATAATCAAGTGATAATCAGCACCATGTTTCTTTGTACTTCTAACAAACAAAGTCTAAACAAGCACAAGCTTGCTATGAGAACTTTATGTGTGTTATGATGCTTCTCCTTTGAGAACTATTGAGTCTCTACGGAGAAAATTTATATATTGTGAGTAGTAGATAGTGTCTGCACTTCAGGGTCAATTCGAAAATAGTATCTCTATTTATATATTGTTGATGTTGAGTCTTAACAAAAGTGGGTGATTCTGCATTGAAAAGGATTGTATAATAACATTCATGCCACTCCTAAAGACTAATTTGCAACGCAGACTCCAGGACTAAGCCTCGCCTATGACGTCAAATTCCATGGAGCGTTTAACTAAAAAAGTTAGACAACTTGGAGAGATTAGGTAAGAAGCAAAAGTATCCTATACTTCAACAAGCTCCAGTCTTGATTTATCACCACTGACCAGGCTTGAATATACTAACTGAGCCAGAATTAACTACTGGAAAAGGAATGGAAGCAGCAGTTTTCACTTTTCAGTAATTCATAATATTGGTCACCTAATATGATGAATGGTGCCTTTTGCCCCTAAAATATAAGCCGTTTAATAAAGAGCGAAGGACAGGAAAAAGGTAAAACAATACTCCTCTCCGTCTCAATTCTATGCCTTACCTGCAAAAAATTTCTTTATTATAAGTTATCGCTTCATTTACTAATGTAATTTTCAGACAAATAGATTGCCTCTAATATTCTTTTCTATTTGGCCGATATATTTTCTCTCCTTAAAAATTATACACAATCAATGATTTTCTTATAAAGCATTTTTCTTTAAACAATCAAATCAATTAAGACGAAGAAGATTCAAAATGCGAATTGTAGTCAATCACAACAGTTTATAATCGATCGTTTCATTTACCAATGCAATCATAAGTTGGACTAGAGTTATGATTACAGTTTATAAATGATCGTTTCATTTACCAATATAAAATGCAATCATATAAGTGATCGTTTCAATGCAACTATTTTCATTATAAGTAATCGTTCCATTTACCAATGCAACTTAATAAGTTGGACTAGACTTATGATTACACCAGTTTATAGCTGAATCACAACAGAAGTTGCAGAAGCTAAAAGGTGATGAAAAATTAGAAAAAGCAGTAAGGCATTAAGCTATTGCAGCTAAAGGAGATGCAAAATGCGAAATCTAGGAACTATGCTCTAACTACTGTATTCATTTTCTTGTCTTCAAATGTTTACATTCTGCCTCTTTATATAGAGGAAGCTGGTACAATGCTTTATACTTCAACATCAACACAGATTACTTCCAGAAAATATGAATACAGTATTCAAATTATCTAACTTCAAAATATCAAAACTCCTACCTAACTTTCCTGGCTGAAAATGTGCATTGTACAGCTTGATGTGCTCTTGCGTTGGATTCTCCATGCTTCTCGAGTGAACTTGGGTCATGATTCAAAGCTCCAGCACAATCCAAATCAAGTCTCTCACCAGTAATCCCCACAAGAACAATTACCATTCCCGAAATGATGAAATCTGCTACCATCTCTTACAGTAATTCGTCGTTTTGTGACTGAAGACACCATTTTTGTCCAATTGTGGCAATCGTTACAAATCCTGTGGCTCTGCACAAGTTGTAATGCAGTTGAGTCAGGAGTGTTTATCAATCCAAAACAGATTGCCAACTTTTCACTGTGAAAGTGCCGCAATCGCTCTTCATGTTCCTCGACATCAGGAAGCAAAGACGACTCGTCCATAACATAATCATGGGCCAAAAGTTCCAGAGTAAGCTCATCTAACATTTCATAGATCTCCTTGGTTTGGACATGGCCTTTGTCTCCAGAATAGAAAATATGAGATTTCTTCTTGATCTCTATCCAAGTACAGGCAGGTAATATTCTCAGACCTTTTCTTTTCAATGTATGGACAACAGCGGCTGCTTCCTCCAACTTACCGGAACAATTGTAGATATTAAGCAGAATAATATAATTACTAAGCTTTTCTGGTTCCATTCCATAGAGCTTTTCAGCAGCAAGTTTTCCGAGCGAAAAATTTGTGTGAACCCTACAAGCAGTTAGCAAAGCAGCCCACATATTAACTGTAGGCTTAAATGGGGCATCTCTAATTAATGCAAAAGCTTCATCTAGTAGTCCCTCTCGACCCAATAGCTCAATCATACATGCATAGTGCATTGCTCGAGGCTTCACATTGTAATCTCTACCCATTGATTTAAAGAGGTCCCACCCGCGATCTGACAAACCTGAATAACTACAAGCTCCTAAAACAGCCAAAAAGGTTACATGATTGGGCACCATTCCCGCGGAAACCATGTGATCAAACAGCTCAATTGCTTCAATTCCTCTTCCATGATTACCATACCCAGCTATTAAGGCATTCCAGGAAAGAACATTTTTCTGGGGCATGTTATTAAAAATATTCCGTGCATCTTCTATCCTTCCCCACTTACAGTAAAAATCAACTAGGGCTGTATTAGCAACCATGTCTAAACCAAATCCATGTCGAACTAATCCTGCGTGAGATTGTTTTCCATGTTCCAATGAAGCTAACCTTGTATAAATTTTTATAATAATTGAAAATGTGAAATGGTCCATTTTGACACCAGAATTTTGCATCGCATAATACAAATTCAAGGCCTCCTCGCTATACCCATGAAGAGCATATCCGGCAATGATAGAATTCCATCCTACGGTGGACTTTTCATGCATCATATCAAACACAATCCTTCCATCATCAATTCTTCCACATTTGCTATACATATCAATCAAAGCACAAGAAACATAAACATTGTCACATAAACCCAACTTCAACGCACATGAATGCAACTGCATCCCAGGTGAAATTAGTTCTAACCCAGCGGATGCTCTAATCATAATAGCAAAAGTCCGTGATCCTAGATTATCGAACTCCTCCCACATTTCGAGAAACAACCTAAACGCTCCTAAATAATCCCCCGATTCCACCAGCCCACTAATTATTATGTTCCAGGATACTATATTCCTTTCAGGCAGGTCATCAAAAAGCATCCGAGCATCAATCATCATCCCACATTTCACATGCATCAACAACACCCTGTTCTTCATATACAGATCCAGTTCGAAACCAGAATCTAGTATCCAACCAAACACTCGTTTAACTCCTCTTACGGACTTCAAACCAATGCAAGCACTAATCAATGCATCATAAGTGCTACTATCCAACTCAAATCCAACTTCACATTCTAAAATCTCAAACAATTCAAGAGCCTCTCGGTATTTTTTATGTAACACTAATTTTTCTACCTGGCCACATATTGATCCAGAATTACCAACTTGTGTATATTCAGGAAAGTTTTTTTTCGTTTCAGTCTTTGGAACTGGTCTAGGTGGTCTTGCTAACAAAACCTGGTCTATGGAAGAAAACTTCACAGCATAAAAAGTATTGTATTGTTTCTTTTCTCTCTTAAGCCATAATGAGCTCACATTAGACTTCGTTGAGATATATGCAAATCTACACCTACTGTGAAGATGATGATCTAAAGGCAACGAAATATCCATATGGGCAGTATAACAACCTGCACCAGGTCCGCAGCTCTTTAAATTTGCGGTATGGTCACTTGACTCACTTCTACTACAGAGATCCCCTTCAACTACGGTCAGGAGACACCAACTACTTCTGAGAGATAATCACATCTTGAAGACCAAAAGTCCTGAAATTTGAAAATTGAAAGGGTGAGTTGCAAATCCCCCAGTGAGGAAAGACCTATACCACATGTAATACCCCAACATGACAGACGCTACCAGACATGCACAGGAAAGAAGAACATAGAGTTACCACACAAGCCAAGCACTCAAGCAGTCAATATACATCAACCAGGCAACTAGGATCAGATAAACAATCATTTGACATGTGAAATTCTAATTAGGATCTCTTACACCCAACTATGAGAGAATTGCCAATGTCACTCGCAACCTCACACCCAGAGTATGGGGACATATATCAATGGGTTCACCCATATGCTCGAACTGCAAGAGAGTATCAACTTCAACTCTTACTGGATCTAGACTCTAGAGTTACAACAACAAATCCACATAATTGCAATTTACAACATCATCACATAAAAGTCTCACATTATCAATTATCAATGAACAAAATTTGAACAATCAATTTATCACCTCACATACATCATCAACATGTCTCAATGCCTCTGAAAAGGCTCCCGCCTAAGCTGGGTCGGATAGTATGCAACTTTACCCTATGATAACAAGGAGGTTGTTTTCGAATTGACCCGAGCGTATCAACTCACATATCATTTTTCAAAATTTCAACTTCACTAAACATCTATGCTCAAACTATTGACCATTACGATTACAAAAGGTTAACAAGAAATATATTCACTTATTGAAACTCACAAATGATCATATAGTCGGCACTAGCAACAACAACAACGGAACTAGGGGGCGTAGGGAGTAGACGCCCCCCTAAATTTTTTGTTTTTAAAAGTTTACTATTAAAAAAATATAATTTTACCATTCATTTATTCAAAAATTAAGTTATTGCCCCCCGCGCACTAAATTTGTATATTTTACTTCATTTGTCTAATATTAGTTCTAGTACCCCCCACCCCACCATATGAAATTCCTAGTTCCGCCACTACATCAATCAACCTCATAAACTACCAACTACACACTTAATAATGCAACAATTTATACAACTCAAGCACAAACAACATTGTAGGTTTCATAACAAATTACCTCTCTAAAACTAATAGTCTAAAAAACAAACTTATTTTATTTAACTTTACACTACATCTTCTATTTTCATAACTCCTATATTAAAAAAAAAATTACTATATTCAATTTACCTTAATATCAAGATTCAAAATATAGCTTCATCCAGTAAAAAACTACCCCAACAATATTACCCATAATCCCCCAACAATTATTTAACCATAAAATAAATAAAAAACTTCTCAACATCATAAATTACACAAAACTACAATTATCATAAATAGATAAATTTATTATATTATAAATAAATAGTCTAAATGACTTGTTGTATGGTTTCGAGAGGGAGGTCATGTACTCAACTATCACTTGCATATATCATTAATATCAACATATAATTAATTGATTCAATTGTTCATTTTTATTTTAAAAAATATAAATTTGATGTTATTGAATTTATCTTTAAAAATATTTTATTAGTTTATTATAATTTTTCATAATATAAATAAAAGTTACGGCTTTTTATTTAACTCCATCCGCCATTGTGCGATTTCAGCTCGTTATAGCCTATCTCTACTCTATAAATTATTATTTTGTGTGTAACATCACCGAATTTTGGAGGGCTACTTAGGCTTAACAACGGGCGGAAAACTTTATTGAAACCTAAATATGAATATGAAAAAAAATTTAAGATGTAAAATATCTCATTTAATGTAATAAGACTTGATTTTTTTAATTGAAACTTGAATTTTTTAATTCCAGATGTTTAATATTCATTCATAAATCAGAATTACTTCAGATACATCAATTGTGAGATATTTTATATCAATTGAACATAAATAATTTTCAAAAGATAATCCACTAGATGAAAACTGATAATTACATATCAATATCACCAGTTAAAATTACACCTACAAATTAAAGCACAAAATATCCCTACTAAGCAATACACAACGTTTCTCCAACCTCCCCAAATGCATTGATGACATAAGACATCTTCATCTCGTGAGTATAAATCCACGAGAATAAATCAGATCTCAGAAATAATCATCAATCAAGAAAGATATCTAAGAACAAATATTAATCTAAAATGAATAAACAAAACTACGCTAAATTGTGTAAAAAATGTTAGATTAACAAGATCTAATACTTTAGATTAGGCTAATTCTCTATTTGCCCCCTATACTATCAAGGTGAATTTTCAATGGCCCTCATACTATCAATTCTTTTCAAAGCGCTATCCCTTTGCCTCTATATTATCGATTTTGTACAAAATGACTATTTTGCCCCAACACTAAACTAAAGTTTGCAGATATTTTACAAAAATACAATAAAACCCTCTCGCCAGTTTCCTTTTGGATAATTAAGGATGTGGAATGCAGGGACTCATTATAGATAGCACTAGGTGTGTTAACTTACTTATGACTCCGGCATATTGCAAAAAATCTACCCCACTCTATCTTGCAAAATATACCCCTAAACTTTGGCCAAGGCTTTTCAAGAAAAATAATCATTTCAAGCGTTAAAACCTATTATATAAGTAATCTTGCTGACCACCCTTGAAAAGAATCATAGATAAAGACTCAACTAAAAATAATACGCTTATAATATAAAGTATAGAAATAACAAATTAGCCTTTTGATTATTGAAAATAGGGAATAATAGTGAGTAAGAAAACCATAAAAATGGTGGATTATTCTCCCAAAAGATGGTTATTGACGATTTTTTTTTCTTGTATTGTCTTGAGAGAGAGACGTGGGAGGAGACAAAAAAAATCACTGACTTGATTTGATTAAACTACAAAATATTTGATGATAACAAAAAAGTTATCAATTAAATTGAACTGAAGATAATTAGTTAAAGCCCAAGCCCAAGATTGACACCTTTTACTATTGTTTTCGAGTTTTAGTACAATCATCAAAACACTAATAGAAAGAAAAAAAGTACACCTTTCATAATTTTTCTCCAAAATTATCCTAGACAAAAGTAAAATTACCCTACAAAAAAATTATTTGTAAATGGGTCATGAATTACAAAGGCATTTCTTGCAACTGACCCAGCAACTAATCATCACAGCTGCAATTCTCCAAACAGTTACAAAACTACTGATGTTACATTCAAATTGGTCTGACAAATAAAATGGACAAAAAATACAAAGACACTGAAACCTAAACCACATAAGGCACATGATTACATGAACCATATTTTTGGGGTCCAAAAAAGAGTTGCGCACCTCCTAGTGGCCTCTAAACCTCAGATTGTGAGGTAGTTAAATTACGTTGATCTAAGATTCAGATACTAGGAGGCAACGCCTGGTTCAAACACCAGGAGGCCAACCGGTGTCCATATTCTTGAGACCGTCTCTTAACATGTCTGCCTTTAAAAGTTGGCCGCAGTTCCAACCAATAGATAACATAACTTTAAGGGTGTCTCCCATCAACATTGAATAGGGGTTTCACTACCAATGATAATATCTCCTCGACACGTCGCTACTATTGTTTCCAAATCTAGAAGCTGAGAATCCATGATGATAGTTTTTGGAGGATCCATATGAACCTGAATTACTGAAATTATGGTGCTGGACTCTTTTCGATGGACTTGAAGAATAATTATTTTCAGCATAACCATAATTCTTAGTTTTCCAGTTGTTTGGCGTGACAGGAGATCTCCAACCATTGGCTTTGTATCCACTATCATAGAAATCTCCAGGATCATCAGCCGTCCACCCACCCCTGCGTTTCGATGTATATGCGGAACCATGCAAACCCCCATGTTCCTGAAAATCTCCCGGGTCCTCAGTGCCCCAACCACCTCTGTGTTTTGATTTAGAGGCTGATGTGAATCCCTCATCATAATGAAATTTCTTCTTGCGGGCCTTGCCGAGATCATTAGGAACTGATCTGGCCTTGTAGTCGTTCTCTTTGTATCTATTTTTCTTGGGGGTTGAGGGTTCACGGTTCCTCTTACCAACCTGGATCAATGGAAACAGTATAGTGATGACCACAAGCGACAAGCAGGTGAACAACCATATAGAAGTATCTAATCAAATATATAACCAACTACGTAAATACCATACTTTAGTTGAACTGGCGCATTCACGTGCAAAATGACCTTCCTCACCACATCTATAACACGAACTAAGTGTCCCTGCACCAGAAGTCTCTGTGCGGAATCCAATGCATGCCTGTCAGAAGAAGAAACATAAATTGATAATTACTAACTAAACTAAAAAAATGTCTGCCACACTTCCCTTAGGAAAAATCATACAGATTTCATTTTAAGAGATGAACAAAACAAAGGAAAAATAATGATAGCGAGCTAAAAGCTAACATGTAACAAAGGTATCCTTCCTACTAAAATTTTATGGTCTCTCAGGCCAAATAGTTACGCTATCACACCAAAGCTTTGTCTATCAACTACTATCAGTTGTTCCTCTGAATCCAGAAAGGAAAAAGAAAAGCATGTTTTCACTTCAACCATCAGAAAACAATCGCTTCTTGAATCTTCGAACTTTCTTGTCCCAGAAATTCAAGCATTACCAACACTATTGAAGATGCTATACAGGCATGAGTTAAATAGGATAAAAGGATAATATATAGTAAAAACCTATGTAAGATCGCACTGTTC
Source organism: Lithospermum erythrorhizon (assembly GCA_019722365.1). Lineage (NCBI taxonomy): Eukaryota > Viridiplantae > Streptophyta > Magnoliopsida > Boraginales > Boraginaceae > Lithospermum > Lithospermum erythrorhizon. Next base: position 98,008 of record JADFUC010000514.1, read on the forward strand.
CTCTTTTCTCAAATGTCCCTATTCTAATCTGCAGGTTGATAGTTTCTTTAGAATGGCTCTTACATTTTTTTTAGATGTATCCAAATGATTAATACAAAGTAAGAAAAGCCTTGTATCAATCAAGAATCATCAGTGCCATAATAGGCATTCACAAAACTATTCCCGATATCTGGATACAATGAGGCACACGAACAAGAAAAACGCATGATAAGGCATTATGAACACTCGTGACTTCTCAGAGGCTCATTACAAATTATCTCTAGTCTAGTATATGATTTTTAACTTTGGCAGATTAACTGATATGTGTAAGGAGAGGGATGAATGTAAACAAGTATTCAATAATAATTGTCAACACACAATTTATTTTAAAGATTTCTGAAGTATCAAACACAATAAAATGGCAAAGCAACTTTAAGGCTCGATGGGAAAAATTAAGAGGTTCAACATACCAAACCAGTGTGACCAAGTTGTCCACACCTGTAACACGAGATTTCTGCAGGACCCCTATCAGTATATTCTACACAACAAAGATGACCAAACTTCCGGCAAACATAGCACTGGATTTCCTTCAGAGATGAAAAAAAATATAAATAAGAAAACACAACATACATCCATCACAGTTGATAGTTTTCTAGCAGCATGTAAGTCATCTGTATTTGAAGTGGAGAAAGAAGGAAACAAATGCCTTCAGATCATCAGCACAATAGCTGCTTCTGCATGAAAACATATCATGGCCAGCATCTCCACATTTCAAACACATTTTTTCAGTGTGAGGTTCTCCACTGTTTTTCCCAGGGCAATCTTTAGCAATGTGACCACCCTTCTTGCAGATGTAACAATCTTTCCGCTGGAACATTTCAAAGTAAACATGAGAGCACTGTTAAAGCCCCAAAAATTTCCATAAACCCCTTCCCATTAAATGACCCAAACAGACTTGATTTTAAGTGAAGTAAATAGTGCACATAGTTAAATATATCTATAAGAACTATAATAAACAGAGAATTGACATATTAAGTATAAAAAGAAGTTAAAAAGTGCAACCATTGAGCATATACAGATCAAAAAGCTACATCTAGACGAAAATTGATATTCATAAATCTGATGGGAGGTAAATTACAACATCTTATATTTCTCAGTAAATATAATTGTGAATAATCTAAGTAAGTAGAAGTCACAAGGGCCATAAAATAAAAGGATTTAAACAAAAAAAACTAAGCAATAAAGGATAAAAATGGAACCATTTAAGAGATAACTTTAACTTCAGCAATTTTTTGGGTTTAGCAATGATAAATTCCCGTGACGGCTGAGGCCATGATCCTATACTAAATTAAAGTATTATTTCACGACGCAAATGTATAACTCAAATTATAAAAGACTACGCTACAAACCTGAGCACAATTCTTGACATTATGGTCCAAACTTCCACATACAAAGCAAGGTTTCACTCGCTTCGCTGCAGTACAATTGACAGCTACATGACCTTCTTCACCACAATTATAGCATGTTCCCCAACTACTATCCGGAGGATCAAAGTACCTTGGGCCCCTCTGAGAACACAATAATGTATGATGAAGGAATTAGCAAACTAAGATACACAAGAGCTGAAAATTCTTCTTGTTCAAGAAATTCATAAATAATTTGTTTTACTTCCACTCACAAGAAGCCTTCGGAACACCGAGTTATCAGATGACTCAACGGGATCTGTGGAGGCTGGTATGACATCAATCTCAGATACCTTCTCAGATTCTTCCTTCTGCTCCTCCTTCATATCACAAACCGAATTTCCCAAAATCAATGTAACAAAAGATCAGAATATGCATATTCATATTTTTTAAATATTGAAAGGAACATGAAACTCCCATTTCCCTCTAACAACAAGTTAAAAAGTGATATATTCATAGTAGTCTCTCCGTCCACATTTAGCTATATCATTATGCTTATTTTCTCCAAAGTCAATGAGATATAATAAGAAAACAAAACTCCGACTGTGTTATGTTTATTTCCTCCAAAGTCAATGAGATACAATAAGCAAACAGAACTCCAACGGTAATCATTAAACGTTCTAGATTATATTTTCCAAGGATGAGCAGATCACATGTACCAGAAACAATTCCCCGCAGAAGCTTTTGAAATTTGTATCTAAATCACATAAATCCTGAAAGTCCACATAAGTCAGCATTGATCATAGATTCAACTTTGCCTACACTCTGCTCAAGTAAACATAAACTCAACAAACTATATATACATAGTATAAGAATCATAAACTCCTGACTTACTGAACCGCTCAACTCCTCTTTCTCCTTGCTCTTTTTCTTTGTATTCTTTTTCTTTTTCTTCTTTTTCAGCTCATTATCATTACACGCTCTTAATTCAGTTATCATTGCTATGCCATCATCCATAGCAGCGTCATCCTGATTAGCATTTTGTTGTCGCTGCATTGCCTTCTCAATGATCTTCAAGCTGAGATCCTCATTTGCCTCAACATTATCATCGCAGTCATCGTCGTCTCCTGCATCAGCAACCCGCATTATCATCTTGGGCTCTTCTTTATCCGGCGATGAAGAAGATGTTTCGCTATCATGTTTCAGCAGCTTCATGTTTTTCGCCCTCTTTCCCATTATGATTCCTGACACAACAAAACTAAGTTAATATCTATAGAAAAATCAATAACGCTTAAACAGTTCCAATAACTGTCGAACAAGCAAAGCTCAAAACTTTATTAAACCAATTTCTCTTTTTCTTAAATTTTCCCAACAAGTTACAATATTTATAGTAATACAATACCACTCACTTATAAAAATAACAATACCAACAAATTATTTTATTTTAGTTGTCCAGTTTGATTTTACACAATCAAAATTAACAAACTTTTTTGGCTTAATAAACACAAATAACTCCAATTTGAATCAAAATTATAATTTTAATAAATATTTTTCACCAAATCTTTACACAACATACATAAAAATAATTGATTTAAAAATTCAACAATCAAAATTCAAAATCTATAAATTCTTTTAGCTCAATGCTTCAAAAATTCAACCATACAAATTCCTAATCTATAATTTTGTTTAGCTTAATAATACCAAAAATTCAACCATTAAAATTAAGAATCTATATACATTCTTTTAGCTAAATTCACTTGCCTATTTCTACAGCTTTACAAATATAATAGTACTAACATAACATTAAATAGATGTTTAATCCAGTAAAAATTTAAACTTTATAGCAAAATTAACTGGAATTAACATTAAAAAATACTAAATCTAATAATAAAAAAAGCTAAGAAATATAAAACATAAACAAAAAATTACCACTTTATAGCAATTAATATATAAAATTCAGATGCAAAAACATAAATTAAATACACAATTTTTATTACTTAATTAAAAAAAAGGAGCACCTTAATTAGGGTTTAAGGTGAAGCGTCTAAAGAATCAATTGAAAAGAGGCGAATTTTTTTTATGGTAATTAAACAACAGGGCCACTCTTAGTGGGTTGGACCAGGGACACATATTAATGTTATCGGTCCGTCCGATCGGGTATCAGAAAAAAAATTTGGATCCAGACCTATAATTCATGCTTGGTGGATATTCGGTCGCGATTTAGGTTCGATTTTGGGTAGGTCGTTCAAATTTTTTATTGCTATCCTGATTTTGGGTATGTATCGAGTTATCGGTTCCGGTCTTATTCGGGTGGGGTGAGCATGCAAAGAGATGATTTTTGTATATTTAATTTATTTTAAAATATACTCCTTCCGTTTTTCTTTGTCGATATGATCTAAATATTTTGTTTCAAAATATTTGTCATTCTTAGCATAAAATATTTGTCTTATAAAATTATCAATAGATATACTTTCAAATAATTATATCATTTTATATTTTCAACGTACTTTTGACTAATTTTTATTTTTATTAATTTATGTGTAAATGATTAAAAGGACAAATAAATAAATAAAAGGGAGGAAAATTCCCAATCGAATTTTAAACTCGTTCAAAAAAAATCATCAAAGTTGACTCATTGTGACTTCCATCGGGTCGGTTCGTTCGGTTTTGGGCATTTTTGAACCGAACTAATTCGGTCGGTTCGATTGAGATGGAACCAAACCGTTCGGCTCCTGGGCCGGTTCCGATAACCGGTTCCGACGTTCGGTTCTCTTTAAGTATTTTTCGGTTCCGTCGGTTCGTTTTTTCGGTTTTTTCTTTGGCTCGGTTATTTCCGTTATATATATATATATATATAATATTTTTAATTTTTTTTAATTAAAAAAATTCACCTAAGCTGTTTCTGCCTCTCGAACCGACGTTCTTCTGAAATCCAACCGAACCGAAATTTTTCTGCTTTTTATTTTTTTCGAACCGAATCTGGCTCTGCCCAACGGCTCCTCCACCCTGCTATTTCTGCCTGGCTCTATTTGCCTGCCGATTGTATTTTGTTGGTAAGCCCCAACCTACACATGGTTTTTTTTTAGTACTGCAATGACTATTTACCCCTGAGCATACCACACTTACAAATAAGGGGGCAAAATAGCTTATTTCAACTCCCAAACAATTGACTGTTTGTTTTCTTTTTACTACAGTATTTTATACACTTTGTTTAGCTGCTTGTGGACAATTGTTTATAGTTTATGCAAGAAATTTGGAAGCCAGTTGGGTTTAATGACCACAGTTGAGAAGCCAGATAACGTAATGTTATTGAAATTCAGCAACCCTTTAAATAAGAAGAGAATCTTGAATGATTCACCTTGGCATTTTAACAAACACCTCATGGTCTTGTAAGAACTAGACCAAGAATTTCAAGAAAATGATTTGTGTGATATGAACTTGCATGAATGTGAATTTTGGGTGCAGATATGGGATGTTCCATGCACATACTTGACCAAAAACACAGCAGAGAATTTGGGAAAAGGATTAGGGAGGGTCAGGAAAACCGACGTTGATAGCAAGGGGAATATTAAGGACAAATTCATCAGGATCAGAGTTGGGATAAATGTGGTTAAACCCTTAAAACGTATCATTAAGGCAGTAATGGGAGGCAAAGAGGTGACCCTAAACTTGAAGTATGAAAAGCTACCCGACTTTTGTTATGCTTGTGGTAAGATGGATCATGTTCTTAGTGAGTGTGAAACTGCATTGCAATATGGACCATGGCTCCAAGCTCAGAATTTCAGGAGGGAGATTACAGAGGGTAATGCTGATCAGAAGGATGTTGTTCTGGGGGTAATGTGTTAATATGTACTCAGTCGTCATCTCTCATGTATAGGGTTCCATTTGAACATGTACACTTACATGCCCCCATTGACTCTAAATAAACTCCCAAATAAGCCAGTTAGGAGGGGGGGAGGATTGTAGATGTACTTTGGAACAATATTAAAACTATTTTGCTGTAAGTGAAAAGGTGTCCTACTAAATTAAACCACAATACAAAATAAAATGGTGATGGCCACTGCCATTGTAATGGGATGAACATTTAAGTCGTCATACTGGCAATAGATGTGAAAAATGGAAAAATATAGGAATAGCTAAATCTTGAAGATATATATCGCAGTCAGCGAGGATAAATATGCTTTGAAAAAGAGATAAAATAATCAATAAAGTAGCTTTATATACCTTTCGTGTAATATTTTTAAGACCAAAATTTTAATGAAGTTCTATGGAATATTGTTGTGTAGTGTTAACTGTTAAAGACATTTTTTTTGAGGAATTCTAGGATGTGAACAAATTATATATTGCGGAAAGGAATTCTGTAGATCTAGATGTTTTGTCTACTTGAATATCAGGTACAAACGATTCCATTAAATAACCACAAGGTTTCCTCATCTATTTGACGAGGTTTCTGCATGCTCAGAATAATATCCATCCCAAATAGTCATAAGTCTGATACTCTTATAAATATCACATTTCTAGGTTTGATGCTTCAGTTGGCTGTTCTTGAAACCTTTTGCAGGATGAAGTTGCTAAAGAGTTGGGTGTGCCAGTTGAGTTACAGAGATTCAAACGCCAGAACTGTACGTATCGCCCATATCGGCCAAGCACTTATGTTGAGGAAAACTTAAGTGTAAGGAAGTTTATCGATCTTTAATTCAACTAAGTATTATGTTAATGAATCAATGGTACTACCTCCTTTCCATATTATTTGGGATGTTCACCTTTACACCAATAGAGTATATCGATTGTTCTTAAATAAAACGTTCCCTCCTTTTCACTTTTATGCAGTTGGTCAGAGCGGGAACTCGTTTTGTGATTTTCCCTTTTGGGACAAATTCCCTTAGTAATCGGGGAGAGGGAGTGAATGCCATGGAGTTGTGTATTTTTTACCAAAACTTTTCATAATTGTCAAGTCAAAATCTTTACATCTTATTTTTGCAAATCTCGGTTTTTATTAGATTAAAGCCAGAGAGTGTTTTTACTTTTGACTATTTCTTAAATTTAATTTATTGTGTCCATCTCATTTGGACAACCAACATCTCTCTTTCTGTGAACCAGTATTTTTTTTTGAATTTGGTTTGCTTAGGTTACGAATATGTATAGATTATAGAACTAGGCTTAAGTCCGTATGTTGTAATTGATGATTATGGGAGTTGTATATTTAGATAAATAGAATGTGGTATTACGTATTATAAACCTAAAATTGTTTGATCATATATCACCTTCCATTAGTCGTTGACTGAGCTTGATAAATTAAAAGGATAACTAGCTGGCAGTTCTTTTTTCCTTTTAAATCTACTGTGTATTTCCAATTCAAACCTGTGTGGGTTGGGCAGTTGATAGAAGTCGACAGCACAGAGCTGAAAATATTCTCTAGAATGGAGCTGATCTGGTGAATAATTATCTTTCACAGATTGGAAGCAGTATATAAATCCTCTCTTCAGAAATATTAACTGTTCCATATGATCATTTAGGATTCATTGCGAGTTACTCCACCACCATTGACAAAAGATGATATTTTACTATTTTTCAAGCTCTCTGATCCTTGCAAAGAAGAGCTATGATCATATAAAAATTTTTCCTTCATACTCACCATCTTCATATTTATATTTAAAACATTAACCTTATCTTGGTTGTCTTTCTAGTTACATAGAAGAATGTGCAAAGGCTTGTTTACAATCAGAGATCTGTGGACAAACAAATGAGATATATATTGGTTATTATGCGCCTCCCATGAAGAGATTGACCTTTATGAGGTGTGTTTTAGTGGTCTGGGGAACTTCATTTATAGACAGTTTCTGACCTTTAAAAGTTGTTAATACACATGCACAAAATTGACATTGGGAAGGCACTACATTTGTTGGGCTAATCGGACACCTTTCCAAGATTACTGATGTATATTTATTCTTCCCTTACTCAATATTAAGGTTTGGAAACACAGGTGTATTCTTCAAGCCATTTCCGGTTTCTTACTTTCTAGAAGTATGACTTATATATTTAGAACCTAACTTATCATGGGGAGTTACATGCCAGTTATGCGCGGAACGATATTTCGAACAGAAGTTGGACGGCGTTGATTAACTTTTGAAGGATTTTCATTAGGTTACATTGTCTAGTTCTGCTATGACACAAAATATGGGAAGCTCGGAAACTAAGTTTGTGTGTGTACTGTGAGTTTGTTATCTTTCAATAACTCACCCTTATTATGTGAAAATTGACTCTATCATTTTGATTTCTCTGGTTTCTGGTAACTTTTAGGAACACAGAGAGAGAAAGTAACATATATATATCATGTAGTGGAGGCCAGGTTATTAGAAAAAAGATTTGGAAACCAAAAGCTCATGTGCGAAGCTTTTGGACAAGAAGTCAAATATTCCGAATTACTGTAGGCTTGTGTGTTTAGATCAAATTATGTATTTGTAATGATAATTTTATGAACTTGTGTTTAATTTCCATGCAGCTTGAGGATGGGGACATAATCTGCTTTCAGAAGTCGCTTCCAGCTAAAAGTCGACAACCTGCTACCCAGACGTGCTCTTCGTTTTTGGAGTATATCCATACGCTGCAAGTCTGGCAGCCTCCATCCCTGGGAGAAGGGGTGCGTCCGTGTTGCCATGTTTTTGAATGTCATGTTTATTTTTGGATGCAGTTTGTGAGATGAAGACTTCTAGTTTTCACACAAAGAACCTAGACTTGGAACAAAAATGTCTTATTGGGGTAGATTGTAATCCTTAGATAAAGTTCATCATGTATATATTATGGTGGTAAAGGCCTTCATAGATTGTTGCTCTGCAAATTAGAAATCATAAGGAAGATGACGTTTCTGGAGTTTGAAGTAGAAGAGTATTATCAATGTTTATATTTTATTTCATAAAATAAAGCCGATCACATTTATTGGCCAAGGAAAATATGGAAATCAATAAATGAAAAAGTAATAAAGTTTCTTCATATCAACAAAAAGAATGCTAATGTAAAGACATATTAACTATCAAAGAGCAAGAATGAAGTACTTTATATAAAATTTCAATGCATAAAGTTGTATCAGAAAATCGTCAAAACAATCAATGTTTTATTTTGTAAAATAAAGACACTTTGAAGGACATCATCATTTATTTGGACGGATACAGCTTTATTTTATTTATCTCCTTTATTTTGAATAAGAATAGTGTGTTTGTTTTTTGGTAGAATTGGAATGGAATTGGAGGAAACTCTATATAAATTTATCAAAAATTATATTTCATTTCAATTTTAATTAAATTCTATTCCGATATAATTTCTATAATTACGTATTTGTTCCCTTTGTTTCTTATGAAAGGGCCCCAAAGTTATATATATTAGATAAATATAATATTAAAAGTACATGTAGTATAATATATACAAAAAGTGAAATTGAGTCTGAATTCAACACACAAAACTACAAATGGCAAAAATATTTCATTGAAATGGATGGAGTATTAGAATCTTAAAGTTACCATAGTACTTTCCCAATCCCAATAGATAGTGTAATAGTACTATCTCCACGTAACCAACTATGGAGTAGTAGTTTAACTGCAGCAAGGTCACAAAACCAACCAAATCTGTCCTGCCGCCTGCGCCTTGAGATTAATCAAACCGAATCGAATAAAAATATATGGATATTAAAATATTTATATATCCATCTCAAAAATAATAAATATTATAGAATATGTATGTAGTATCTATTTAAAATAAAAAACCATTGCTATTTAGAGGGTTGATTAAGTTTTACCGGAGATGAAGGTAGAGACATGATATTCTAGAACTCCACTGAAGACGTAGAACTCTCATATTTGTGACAATATTATGAGACTTAAGGATCTATGATATTAGATGATAAATACATAGAGTTATTGTTGGTATATTTGATATTCGGTGACCAATTTGCATATACCAGTATTATTAACTTATGAAGTATTGGGCCCCCACCAATCATCACACTTTGACGTAATGAAGAAGCAGTCTCGTGTGACATTGATTTTACCAGTGGAAATAGCCTTACACTGACACCTCAGACATCCTCGAAACATACAATCCCTTTCTCCCCCAGGAATGCCCGTGGGGTTCATTATGTGGGGCTGTCCCTCAAGCCTCATCGTAAAATCAAACAGCATCAAGCTCGGGATCATCATCCAGTAACAGCTTCATGGCAGCAAGACCTGAGCATCCGATCCCTTTTAAAGAATTTCCTTATATAGACGTGGGAGAACAACGATAGTTCCACGTGAAATATTACCTGAGCTGTTTCAAGCAAATTGTCGCAGTAATATTATATATGAGTACCTTATGGATACTACTCCTAACAAATCACCCACACTTCATGCATAAAAAAAATTAACGACAGATGACAAGTTAAATAACCTTTAACATGAAAAAAAAGCTATTTAGTCAAAAAACAATGTCACAATAGATTAAAATAATGTAAAAAATTCTAAAATAGGCATTCATTCATCCCTAAAAGATTGTACTATTTTGATTTTAAATTTAGCCGACTTTAATTTCAAGCCAACAATAACTTTTAAAGTATCATATATTTGTTTGAAAAATATCAATATGCAGATAACATAATTTAGTGCATAAATTGGAGCAATTTCGATTCAAATAAAAGTTTTTGAATACAATTCAATATTTAAAGCTATATATCTATAAATATTGGCCTGTAAAAAAAATAGAGCCAATTGTTGACAGAGATAAAGTACAGAGAGATAGTTAGTAAAATAATTATACTAACAGTTACCAATATTTATTATTTATAAATATTTATGATAATGTAATTAATTTTTGAAATCTATCTATAAATAATTTGTTTAATTATACCAACAGTTACCAATAAAAATCCTAATCATACCGAACTCCAATTAAACCCCTATCGCCAAATTTTCAAAATTCTCCCAAATTTCTCTACAATTTCGTCCATTAATTCAATATTTCAATTCAATTTAATTAAGTTTTTATTCGAATTAAAATTATTTCATTGTATATAATTGAAATTCGATCAATTTTGTAGATCAAAATAAATAAACAAAATAAAATAAAATGTTTAATGGGATGATGGATCCTGAGTTGATGAGACTCGCTCAGGAGCAGATGTCTCGTATGTCACCTGCTGAGATGGCTAGAATTCAACAACAGGTATTTTTATGTAATTTTTTATTATTTTTTTGGTAATTGATATGTATTTTTTATTTTTTTGTAATTGATATGATTTTTATTTTTTTGGTAATTGATATGTATTTATTTAATTTTTTGTTAATTGATGTGTATTGAATAAAATATTGTCTAGTTTTCAATCTTATGGTTAATTGTTTAAATTTTGAAAATCACATATATATATTTGTGTTGCATTATATTTGGTGAAATATCGCAATTGATTGTATTTGCAATATATTTTACTAGCAATTGATTGTATTATTTGCAGCATACTTTAATATTACATGATAAAGAATTTCGATGGTTAACCCGTTTAAATTTTGAACTTAAATATATTTATGTTGTATTATATTTGTTGAAATATATAGCAATTGATTGGCTTTGCAATATACTTTACCAGTACTTGATAAATTTGATTTAAATCGAAGTCGTAAGTGCCAATTAAGTCAACAAAGTTTGATAATTTTGACAATCTTTTAGTCGGTACTACCTCCATCCCTAGAAAGATTGTCCAATTTGGTTTTAAGTGGTCAAAATGTAACAGAACATGTAGCTTTAGTTGACGAGCATAACTTTAATTTGTAAAAAAATGGACTTTAGTTAGGAATCGACGGGATTAAGGCCGGATCATATGCAATTTTGATTTCACATCTAAAAGGTTATTAATTGGGGGAATTTATTGGTGAAAGTACTATACATGTGCTCTGATTGATCGAGGTTAGTTTAATTGTCATTTCTGTGAACTGGACTTGTGGTTATGTGGGTGAATGGCCTTTAAGGTTGGCTCTATTGTAATACGTGGGAATAATGTTTTGCAAAAAGGCCTCGTTTTGTTGCTTGGTGTAATCGAAGGATCAACTAGATAACTGATAACTGTCAAATTGGTATATATTATGGGGTTTTAGTTCTAACTTAGATGGCCGAACAAGGAAAGACGATATTAATGAATTGGAAAACTTGCCCTATCTAATAAACATAACTTGATGTGGATGTTCCCATTTAAGACCAAATATCTAACCTCGTCGTGGTTGTAATTTTTTTCCTTGCATGGCATTGATGTTTGCAGTTTGCTGCAAATTAATCTGCCTCCTAATTTTAATCGGAATCGTTTTAGTCCCAATGTGTTAGGATATCCCTCCCCAAAATTGATCCCTCGTTCGTGCCAATATATATAGTTACATCATTAGATTACTATTGCTATCTCCATTCAGTCTAACTTATAGGTTTTACTAATTACTTGAAAAAAATAAATCAATTTTGATCCTAAATTAAGCTTATTCAAAACAAAATTTAAAGTGATTAGTGTGTAGTATCTAATGGTATCAATCATCCGATAAATTTTATCATGCTCATGAACGAGCTAGAGGGATATAATGTCCTCCATTTAATGTTTCTCTAATTTCTTTATCAATGTTTTTTCAGATGATGTCTAATCCTGATCTGGTGAGAATGGCTTCGGAGAGTATGAATAACTTTAAGCCTGAAGATTTCAAATTTGCTGCAGAGCAGTTGAAACATACTCGCCCTGAAGACATGGCTAAGATTGGTGAAAAGATGGCAAACGCATCACCTGAAGAGTTAGCTGCAATGCGTGCTCGCGTAGATGCACAGGCTAATTATGAAATAAATGCTGCTCAAATGCTGAAGAAGCAGGTACTTTTTTTATAGTAGAGATTGAGTCTCTGCCTGATATTTTGTGCTTCATCATATTATTGGCATATTAAAATAGGACTCAGTACACATGTGATTTCATACTGTCACTATTCTCATTGAATGATTATGTATTTACTGTGCCCACTATACAATGGCAGGGGAATGAACTCCACAGCCAGGGGAAGTTCAAGGATGCTTCAGAGAAATATTTACTTGTAAGTATCCTATCATATATTTCCGGACATAATTTTTAAATTACACAATGGCTCTTCATTGCTGTAATAAATTTTTCTCCTTGTGACAGGCGAAGAAAAATCTGAAAGGCATTCCTGTCTCAACAGGCGGATCTATATTATTGGCATGCTCCCTTAATTTGATGTCTTGTTATTTGAAAACTAGGCAGTATGATGAGTGCATCAAAGAAGGATCCGAGGTATGTTCTAGTTTCAGTTTCCCCGTACAATGGCTTCTCCTCTCCATCATATTTAAACCTCTAAACATTTTTCAGTCTCCCCCTTTAGCGTTCTTAATGTATATAGACCCCCCTACCCCACACACGCGCTCGCGCACACACACACACACTGCTATCTTTTGTGTGCATCAGTGCATGTAGCATGTATATTTACGTTTGTGTTTCTGAATGGCATAATTGTATATGTTATAACTGGACAGGTTTTGGAGTATGATTCTAATAACGTCAAAGCCCTTTATCGAAGGGGTCAAGCATATAAAGAAGTGGGACAATTAGAAGTGAGTTGATAAATTTATGTCCCAGATCTATGCTTTTATAACCACCTGTTACCTTGGATTGATACTAACATGTTGAAATGAACAGCATGCAGTTGCTGACCTGGGAAAAGCTCATGAAGTCTCTCCTGATGATGAAACTATCTATGAAGTCTTTAGGTAATTAAATTATGTATAATTATGTAGATTGCTTATCTATTTGTGTTCACATTTTTCAGGTTTTCCCTTGGACCTATTTCTGCTTGTGTGTACTGACTTACGCAAATGTTTGTGCACTTTGCAGGGAGGCTGAGGAGAAATTTTTGAGAGAAGGGGGAAAGAAAACTTCTAGGGGTATGTTGTGTTGGATTTTGCAATCCATGTGTCACGGGCTTTGTTTTAGGCCCTTTACTCATTGAGATGACTTTTGCAGCTTCTTTAGTCCTTTGAATTATGTCAATTGCACTTCTGGTGAATGATTTTCTATACTTGTGTAGGGATTGTCATAGAAGAGATAGATGAGGAAGAGCCTTCCGTCTCACTTGAGAACCATGAGAGTTCTTCTACAGTAACTTCTGGGTCACAGTCTGGAGGCACTGGAGGTCGTGTGAAACACACTAACATTCCTGTTGTGCCACCAAAAACTTCAGAATCTCTGGAGGCTATCAAAGATGATCCAGAAACTCTCAGGTTTGTTTGCATCTTTTGGGAGGAAATTTACAGTTACCTTTGATTCTGATGTTTTTTGTATTTTGAGTTATGTTACTCATCCATGCTTATCTTTCTCAGAAATTGTTGCAGTAGTGCAAACTCATCAGTATGAAATCACAATGTTTTTTTTTTCTGTTATTTTCAGTTGCATGACTAATTATACTTTATGTTAAAAAATTGATATAATGTACCTGTCTGATATTATTGATGTGAATGCTTATGATTAGTGCGCTTATCAGTCTCAATTAGGTTGCAACCACCATTTCCTTTTTAGTGAATGGTGATGCAGAAGTATGCACTTCCTTTTCTTGTAGTGAATTCAGTATGAACTAGTACGTTAAAAAGGGAGATCATTTATATATGCATTTATATAATAAAATTGGTTGACCTAGTTGAGGAGGTTAAGGTGCAGGGTGGATCCACTTGTGTAGGTAATAGGTATATTCTTCATGAACTACAGCAAGTTTCACATTATTAAATGTTCATCAATGTAGGTCCTTCCAAAACTTTATTTCTCGCACTGATCCTGAGACTTTAGCTGCGCTTGGTAATGCTAATTCTGAAGGCTTACCTCCTGAAATGCTGAAGTCTGCCTCAAACATTATCGGTAAAATGTCTCCTGAAGATCTCCAAAAAATGCTCCAAATGGCTTCTTCTTTTCAAGGAGTAAATCCATTCGCAACAGCAGGTCCCTCAAATTTAAACAGCTCTCCAGTCGGATCAATTCCACCAGAGGTGACACCAGATATGCTTAAGTCAGCAACGGATATGATGAGTAAAATGCCACCAGAAGAGATGCAAAAGATGTTTGAGATGGCATCTTCCCTGAAAGAGAGAGCCTCGGGACAAACGGCAGATTTGCTCTCTGATGGAATACTATCTGATAATAGGTTAGGGAATGAAGAAGCTCAGTCTAATATTGTAGGACGTAATAATTCCTCTCATGGGCCTCCTGATTTTAGAGGTGCGTCTCAATCAAGCTTGTTGAATCCAACTACTGATCTACAGGAGCAGATGAGAAACCAAATGAAAGATCCTGCCATGCTTCAGGTTTTCCAGCTCGACTACTCTGCATAGATTCTTTGTTTTATGGTTCTTCCTCTCTAACTCCTTCATTATTGTTTTGGTCTGGGTTCGGGTGTCTCACTTATCTCCCTTCAATTTATCTGCCTAGCTTTTGTGCTTTTGCGACTCTTCAATTGGTTGATTAGTATATAGATTAATGTTCTGCCTTTGCAGTACTCTTTGTTTCCCCATTATCTACGATTACTTGTGAATTCTTTTCTGATCAACTAATTATTTGTTTGATCTGATGGCAGATGTTCTCCTCAATGATGAAAAATATGAGCCCAGAAATGATGACAAACATGAGTGAACAGTTTGGGTTGCAGCTTTCTCGAGAGGATGCTGAAAAGGCTCAACAAGCTATGTCATCCTTTTCTCCACAAGACTTGGAAAAAATGGTACGTTCTTGCTTAAAGGGAATTTCATGATTGACTGTAACCTTACCTTACCCACTTACATTGCCCAGCTGTTCTATTGAGCCATAAGAACTGAAGCACTAGGAGTCATATGCCATTTTTTTAGAGAGAATTCACTAGGATGTTCCATCTATTGATGAGACTAAGAACATGTTAGTTTCTTCTGGATTAGATCTTGCACCAGTGATCATAGCACCTCTATGCATATATTTGCAATACAATTAGTTGCCCCCGGGACATAGCTCAACTGGTAAAGAATTAGAGTGTTAAGTACCAGCACCCTCGCCTCTTCATGCAGTATGGGTTCGACTCTCATAAGGAGCAACCTTGTATTGAAGTGGTTAAAAGGAAAACTCTAGTCTCCTGATCAATTGAGGCACATCCCGCGATTAACTCCTCCGTGGTATCCTAGGGCAGGGACCTCGAGGGGCCGTTAGCGTGACGGTTTCCCACTTTGCAATACAATTAGTTGTGACTTCTTAATGAGTAGATAACTTTTGGTTCAGGCGTTTTGTTAGTTCATGAGTCCTTAATTAATTGATACTGTAGTTTGAATTAGGTCAGCCCATGAACTAACTGCTGCTTCTGCCTCGTTTATATTTACTTGAAATATGGACTGTTTTTATTTATTCTTATAATTATCTAGAAAAAGTAGAAAGATATCATGCATGTGTGAATTCAAAATGTTCAAAGAGAATCCAAGTATCAAGGCTCCCATTTGTTTGTTTATTGCTACTGTGCATTAAAATCATGAATACATAACACTACTAGTATATGGTTTTATTGACATGCCCATTTAAATTACTCATGAGGACACTGCCAATCTGATGAGTTGCTGAGACATTTTTCTGATGGTATATATAGTTATAGTTGTCCCACATTTTCATGAGAATTTGCTTGGCTTTTATCCTCTCGTTGGACTACAACGAGACTGGGAATGATTATACGCAGAATTGGCGTTTTCACATAATCTGCATTTAAATATTTATCTGTTCACATTGCAGATGAAATGGGTGGATAGACTTCAAAAGGGAGCACAAACTGTGAAGAAGACTAAAAACTTTCTACTGGGGAAACCCGGCATGGTACTTGCCATAGTTGTACTGGTTCTGGCTGTACTCCTTCACAGGCTCGGCTACATTGGAAGCTAGGTTGCCACTTTTCTTCTGGTACCGATTCTCCTTGAAGCGATCCTTCCATCTGAATGGCGATTGGTCGAACAGTTACAAAGATCTAAGGAGGGAGCAGTTGCAACAAAACCACGTAATTTGGTTCATTTGTTTGTTAAATACATACAATATTAGCTCTTACTTTTTCATGTACGTTATTGTCTTCATTTTTTACTTTTGGTTGGTCTAATGTAAGAAATAATGTAACCATTTGATGTTCTATATATGGAAGATTCATGATCTTAGAGATGAACTTTTCTCCTTATAGCTTACTATACCATTGTCACTTGTTATATATGTAGTCTAAAAACTATTCAACTCAATCACCAAAAACACATTGTATTTGAACCAAGTCGGATAATCTTTTACCCGGCTTGCCATAAAACTTTGATCATTAGCTCGGTTCTCGGTTCCGTTTATAAACAAGCTAGACCTGAGCTCGATTTCCAGCTCGTTAACTGATGTAGCGAGACGAGCACCATGATGCTCAGCTCGTTTCTCACGCTTAGCACAGGGTTGTCATATGAGCGAGTTACCTGTAATGTGCTTGATATTGAAATCTAATTATTTAGCTACATGATCAAGTAATTATCCAATTTAGATTGGTGTTAAAATAGAGTTACAATGAATTGATTAAAACCTCGTATTCATACTACAAACCACAATGATTCAATAAAAAACTAGCCACCCAAGTAATAATTTATTAATATTTCACATCGTGCTTGTTCCTAGTTAACCAAATATCCGTTTATTATTTGATCCAAAAAACTCAATTTATCATCCACCCAACTAATAATCGAGTGGGCATGAGTATGAAATATTGTTCAATTAACGATACAACCATACAATTACACTATCCTTACATTCACCAAATTTCCGATAAAACTTAGTATGATTTACTGCTTGAACGTGATTTGCAGGTTACCACGCTTAATCCGAAATTTACCCTCCACATTCAATAAATAGAGACTGCGAACTCCATTATCAAACAACTAATCATTTGTACACAGTCGCCTGTATGAACAATTTTATCCTTTTTTATATACAAAATTCATAGTTGAAGTTATGTATTGAAATTAGGCATTATTGTATATGAGAACATGATAAAAAAAATATGGTTGTATATGATCTAAAAATGACTAAAGAAAAATAATTGAATGACTATTATATATAAAACAAACACCTCATGTTTAAAAATTAACTTGTTAATATAAATATTTTCAAGTTCTTGTAATATGATGTATCTTATGACTTGAATGAGTCTTCTCGATTTTTTATAATGTATTTGTAATTTTTTTTTATCGTAAGTTTATAATCGGTTTTGAGAAAACAAAATTGAGATAGAGGGATTGTTAACGTATATAAATAACTATTTCTACATTGGAAGATATAGACTGATTATTTTTCAATATAATATTAAAGTATCTAAATTATCGAATAAATATCATGGCATTATAAGCTAGTTGAAGTTTTCGAATTTCACCAAACAATAAATATTATGGGTCGTTATGGTTTATATATAGTATATAGATATAATGTTGTCATTATCTTTAATTCTTTAGCCATGCTGTGCAACTTGGATTCCGACATCTTTGTCAGAGAAAGCAAAACAAAAGACCAAGTAAAACATGAACAAATTAATTAAATTCTTTTAAGTTTTGTAATAATAAATATTAGTTGCCCCCAAAATAATTCTTACCAAGACTTCTCAAATCCTCTCACATCAATCTATCCTCTTCCATTTTCCCACAATAATCGATATATTTGATCAATAATATACTCATCTTTTGTAGCAGCTTTGATCTACAAATTCACTTAATTTTCTTGAAGGTGTTCAATTATTTAGCCTTGATTATTGTAAGTTTGATCGTTTTCTCATTTGGGTATCTCTTAAATATGCTCATACTTCAGTATTCTACAATTGGTTGTTGATTTTCTTTTGATTAATTTGATCAATTATGCTTTTTACCAAATGGGCATCCTTTTTTTTTTAAATATTACGTTGTGTGTAAGATATGGGTGAAAGCTTCAGTCTTTGTTTAGTTGGTGGATTGTTTTATGTAATATGATGTGATTATATGGATTTTTTATGCATTCTTTTGGTATTGGTAAGTGTGACATTTGAGACCTTGATTTGGAAGTGTTACTTTGAGTTCATGAAGCCTACTAATAATGTTAACATGTGATTTTTGTGCTATTTGGTACTTATTTTAATGTTTGAGGAGTGATCTATCAATAAATTGTATGTGGGGAAAGGAGTTTTCCAAATGTAATTTCTTTGTTTGTGTAATTTGGATATGTATTGCTATTGTTTTTTCACAGTGATAGTGATCTTAAAAAGGAAGTGGAATTGAAGAATGCGTTTTGAAGTGTTTATGTTGATCATTTTTATGTGGAAGCCTGTAATAAAGACTAAAGACTGATTTTTGTGCAGATGGAAGAGTCGAATATATCCGAGACACGCTTGACATCAGCTGCCGCCTTTGTTGAAGGCGGAATCCAAGATGCCTGTGATGATAGTTGCAGTATCTGCCTCGAGGAATTCTGTGAAAGTGACCCTGCAACTGTCTGTATCCAATACTGATTCATTTGTGGTTATGGTGGTTGAAATAGCATATTGATTCAGTGATTGTTTATTTGGAATTGTAGGTGACTGGTTGCAAGCACGAGTATCATCTGCAGTGCATTCTCGAATGGTATGTTATCAATTAGTTAGCAATTGATAGTTCTTCTTTAGTTTCAGCTGTTGCGACCGATTAAAAAGTCTCTTTTGTGGTCTGGTTGTACATTTTTGAGATGCCCTATGTTTGTCTGAGTATATATGTTGGATAGAGTGAATTGGTACCTCATGTTCCATTGATTTGGTATGTAGCATCTTATTTGTAAGTTGAAGGAAGAAGCCAACTGGATCCAGTTGATGTTACTGATGCAATACTCCCAAATAATGAAATAAGATGTTTGGCTAGAAAATTTAGTCATATACTTCAATCACCTTGTTCTTCATAACTAGTAATTGGTTCTATGGATTCAGTTTTACATCATTATCTTTCATCATCTTGATGTTTACTAGGAATTTCTTATAGAAAAATATAATTTTTTACCAACTATTTTTCCTTTATAGGTGTCAGCGAAGTTCCGAATGTCCGATGTGTTTGCAACCTATCAACCTGAAGGATCCTAGCAGGTTCTGGCAAAATGTTCTTTATCTAATGAAGCTATTCTGGTATCTTCTAATTGATTCTGATTAACACATTAATTCTTTCTGACAGTCAGGAGTTATTTGATGCTGTAGAGCATGAGAGGAACATGAGGAATCAACCTAGAAGCACAGCAATATTTCATCATCCATCCTTGGGAGATTTTGAACTACAGCATGTACATAGTTTGAGCCTTTTCAATAGAGATATTAGTTCAAACTGGATTTATATTAGTTGGCTGTACGTAACTGATAGCTTGTTGCATTTGTTCTGCAGTTACCAGTCAATGCAACTGATTCTGAGCTCGAGGAGCAAATTCTTCAGCATTTAGCAGCAGCTGCTGCTATGGGAAGGACACGTCATCTGGTGAGGAGAGAGGGTCAGCGAGGCAGACCATCTCCTCAAGGGCATTCTCATTATCTGGTGTTTTCGGCCCCTCCTAGTGCAACTTCCTCTGCTGCTGTTTCTCCTTCAGAACATAGAACTGGAGTTGGACCAGCTCCTGCAGCTATATTCTGCGACTCGGATTCTCCACTTGTTACAGTTGGAGAAGATACCGGTCAAATGATAACGCCGCAATCACCTGCCCCAATCAGTCAGGTTGCTGCATCTGCATTAGGATCGAGCAGTGATTCTAGATCACATGGCACACCAACCAGCAGGTTCATGTTTTGCTATTACTCAGCATAATCTTCCATTTTATCATTTGTCTGCCTTTATTTGTCCTTCAGCTGGAGGTTTTTCTGAAGCTTCGCTCTTGCTTTCTAAAAAATACTCTCCTCACTTCTTTGCTGTAAGATACCTCTGTGTCTGGCTGAGATAGTAAGATATGTTATCCAAAGAAACAGCATTTAGCCTAATTTCTGCTGATCTATCAATTGTAACTTGTGACACAAAATTATAGTTGCTCTGGTGCAAGTGTGCAACATGATTGATGCAAGTGATGATCCTAATTAATTTGCTATACTATTATATAAGTTACTTATCTTCAAGTTTTATCACATGGTGGCTCGAAACATCTCTGCTTCATGCATCATGCTTAATGTGTTATCTGTTCTCTTTGTAGGAGGTCTTCTACTCAGTCTTCCCCTAGTAGTCAAGACAGTGTTGGAACATCCGATCTTCAGTCATTTTCGGAGTCCTTAAAAACACGTCTTAGTGCAATATCAACGAGGTAATTGTTGCAGTTTCTGATTTGATAATAATTGCTGGTCATACTGATAGAAGGGCTGATAATTTGTTATTGTAAATCAATATAAAAGATACAAGGAATCAATAACCAAGAGCACTAGAGGTTGGAGGGAGAGATTGTTCACGCGCAACCCTTCTATGCCAGAATCTAGAGTGGAAGCTAGAAGAGGGGCTGATGTTGCGACCATTGGAAACATGATGGAGCGCCTTGGAACTACAGAAGATAATTCGACAAGCATGGCTTTGCCAACTAACAGCTTGGCTGGTAGCTCTCCTCTACCACAGACGAACCAGCATAGTGCTATGAGCAGTGATCATCACTCCTCAACTGATGAAATTCCTCAACCTCCTCGTCCTGCTAGTTCTGCTTCCAGCTGAGTAATGATGTTTTAGCATTTACAGTAACATTTTCTCTTTTGAGGTAAGTTCTTTACAGAAACTAATCGTTTCTTCTGCATCCTAAACTCTTTAAGACAGACTTATTTCATTGTCACAAACTCAACACTTCAACCATTGATGGCTATTTTTGATCTCAGAAATAGTTATACATCTTGATAGAAAGATCTTAACTGTGTATGCATTGTAAAGAATCAAGATTGTTTGTAGAATCTAAAATTGAAACCTCCAACTTATACTTGCTTATTCAAGCAAAAATTAGTTACTCCAAATGGTCTAATAATACGTCTATATACATAAATTTGAAAGTCTTGGTAATAAATGCTTTCTTACTTAGCGTCCCCCCTCCATCCCCAGCCCTCATACAACGAAAGTACTCGATTTATGAAGTTGTAATTTCTTTGTTGTAGATGGATAGCTTTTCTTTTGTCGACTTCGATTCAGGTCAAGGATCGCTGCTGCGAATATCATGTGATGAAGTCAGTCGGATATTATCTGATGTTGGAACTCTGAAACTTCGCCATTGGACTACATAAGCTGTCTCATATGGCTGCATTATACTTACTGCAACTATGTTTTCGGCGTGCTTGAATGCTATTCAAACACATCGAACTTGTGTAATATATGAAATTCTGAGAACCCTTTTGTCAGTTGAAGAGTGCCATCCTATACTACTAGATCATGTCACGAAACTCATGATACCTTCTAAACTGCTTATGTTACATTTAAACTAGCAAAATAATTATGCCTATACCTTGATTTTATTTGACACATATAATTCAAGGAAGCATGAATCAATGGAATAACCTAGCGGAAAATGCTCTTAATAGTGATCAAAAGGTCCTGAATTCGAAGTTCATCTCATCGCTAATTATCAAAAGAAAAAAAGGATCGCGATTACCTATAGACCTGGCAAATGTACTATTGTAGATTCAAGGCTCATTGCCATAAAACCAATCTAATAAAAAAAGATACTAGATATGAAGCATCTGCTAAAATCAATTCTCACAAACTCTATTAAAAAATGTAGTTGCAAGCTTATGAAATCAATTCTAACTTTGGTATTATTCAAGAGTGAAAATGCAGAGGTGGGTAACATACTACTGATGTATCAGAATCACAGAAATGACAAACAATATCAAGTTGCTACACTACTTCTCAGTTCTCACAACTCCAGAAACATCACTAGGATAGAGTGTTACTCCATAACTGCAGTCCCCCCAGCACCTTTGATCTTCTCTATGATTTCGTTTGCTTCTTCTTTCGTGAGCCCTTGTTTCAGTATCACTGGAACCTTCTCGACTAAATCCTTGGCCTCCTTCAAGCCAAGATTTGTGAAGGCTCGCACCTCTTTGATGACCTTGATTTTCGCAGCTGCATCAAATTTCTCTAGCTTCACATCAAAGGCGGTTTTCTCTGCCTTTTTCTCTTCAGCCTTGGAAGAACCAGAAGCAGCGCCTCCTTCTGCACCCATGTCCATTCCTTCTACAGAAATGGGTTGCATCTTGGGATGCCTCAGCAGCTCTCTAAGTGCAGGGCCAATTTGAACACGTTCTTCAGCAGGGAGGGATGCAATCTGTTCAGCAAGCTGAATGATCTTATCAGAAGGCGGGGGTCGAGGACCATAAGGATCATAAACTGGAGGATACTTATATTTTATAGGCTTAGCTTTAGGATCTCTAGGTACAAAATCAGGTTGGAATGATCGGGACTGGAGAGGCCCTGTTATCTCACGAAGCGAGGAGCATAGAGGAGAGGATCTTAGTAGTCGAACAAACTTCATGGTATCCGTATTGGTATAGATGATAATTCAATGAACTCCAGTGAGGGCTTACTGCAATGGCATGATCTACTGTTAGCAGTTAACAAAATCAATTAGCTCATATCCTATTTATTCTCATCAAGGCATAATCAAATAGAAAACAACAAACTCTAAATCCGAAAATTATAATCTAGCTAGTCAACCAGTACAGCTCGACGAATCATGTTAGAAGACTGACTTGGTGAGACGACATAATCATGCTAATTAGATACTAATAATAATCATAAATAGACCATTGTTATCATCAACCACCATGTCAATCTTATACTACAACTAGAGAATCTACAACCAGTGAACTAGGATTACGTGTAATTTTTTTAATGTTTACAGCGATATACGTACAAGCAGGGGCGGATGCAGGATTAAAATGGCGGGCATTCATTCGAATTGAAAACAGTTGCAAGGTTATGAAGTACAAAGGCATCTCGATGGCGGGGCCATCGTTGCCTTAACCATATAATGAAATGATCAATCGGTTATGTCTAACTTATCCCCAACACAAGCAGATACTGTATCATTTATTTGCCATATTCTAACTTTTTATACAACATATAAAGTACAAAAAGATTTATTCAACTACATGCTAAAAAGAAACTAAAACAATCCATCCAAGCAATTTACCAACTTAATATCATAATTAATTAGTCTACTGATTGAGGCATTTTAACAAACATGTTAGCAGCTAAGTTACATAAATCAAGAAAACCAAATATATAACTATCAACAATAAACTAATTGAAAACAGGTTTTCAAATACATGAAAAAGGTCACGGTTTTTGCTGAAACATTGACATAAAATCAATTAAGTAGATTACTGAATACAATAAATAGAACTAGAAAATGAAAATTCTGCAAAAGAAGTAAAATAAAGATTTGTTTAAATGTAAAAAACAGAAATTTAATATCTACCTTATAATTTATTTTGATGGATTTTCTGATTGATTTGGAAGTGTTTCTTGATTTTGTGAATTGCGATTTCATTATTGAAGCCCATTAGAAGTTGGGTTGTATTTTTCAAGAAGCCCCCTAGTAGAGATTTGGGCTGAGTACATAATAACAATTAACAAGACTATAAAACTGTTACGTTCTTCATCATGCTATGAGCCTCCTTCCATGTATCGAGCTTCATAATATTGTATATTATGTATAGGTAAGTTACAACATAATTGTTCTTGATATTCATAATACATGGAGTGTAGTTTAATCAGTAGGGAGGCACGGATGGGAGGTGATCTTTTGCATTGATTTCGTTTTCCTCCCGCTTTTATATTACTCCCTTGGTTCCTAATTCTTACGAAGTTTTTACAAAATTGAAATCTATTTTTTTTTATTTTGACTAATTTATGAGTTGTATAATAAAAGGATAATTTTAGTTGATGTGTATAAACCTAAATGCTATATAAACCTAATTTGTGAGTTATATAATGAAAGGATAATTTTAGAAAAAGGGGATGAAAGGAGCATTAAATATTCACTTTTAACTATTACATCGTTCATAACGGGCTCCAAATAAACCCTCTACTTGATAAGTTTGATGCAAAATTCAACATATGGATGATTTCCTTGCATAATAATCTAGTGTAGATCCCTCATGGTCACATTCATTGATGACATGTTTAGCATCAAATAGATATAAATTTTAGTGTTTACGCAAATAAACCGAAGTTTGTGAAGGCCTTACTAATAACAAGCATCAAGAGGTAATATACGTTAGATAGATCATCAAATAACAATCTAGCCACATTTTATGAAACCAAAACAACAATTATTACCTCATATCTTTACATACCAAACAAAACCTACTCTTTCATCCCTAATCCCTAAAACATTCCAAGCATTAATACCTCCTCCCCTAAGCTACATGATATGCCATATGATGGTTAACAAACAAGAGACTCCCAACCACTCATTCCATCAATCATAATACCACCCTTCCCCACACACTATATGCACACACAGTCATAAATACACAATATTTCATTTCATAGCCTTACAAGATCAACACCAAGGTACCACTAGCTATAGGGTGAACCCTACTCACCTACATCACTTTATAGTGCCCAACCTTAAGTTTCATCTTTTGCGGGATTTTCCTCTTTCTCTATAGTTGGATACTAACGAAATCCTGATTTTTATATAGAGAATGGATACAAGAGAAATAATAAAAAATATAAAAAAATTATAGGCCGAACGAAATAATTTTGAAAAATATTGATCAAAATCTTATATCTTAATTATAAACTTTTATTTTTCAAAAAATTAGGAGGGGCGATCCCCTCCAGACATATATAGTCACATACAACCCTCAACATCCAAACCATCATATATTTAATATCTCTCTTACCCTATAATCATTTATCCCATTCCCTTTTTATTGTTTAAGCTTTTGTCCTTGATTCATAATTCTTGATTTTGGTACTCTTTCTTTGCTTCACCTTCATCAGTGAAAGTATAGGTTCTCCATCATCACTTTTGCTCAAAGAAATGTCACTTGATATGTCTTCTGAACATGTCTGTTATGTTCACTGCAATTTTTGCAACACAATCTTGGCGGTATATATATGTTTTATTACCAACTAATTGTTGTTTCTCTTATCATAATTCTATGAGATTTTGAGATATATATATATATATCTGTGTGTGTGCGCATAAAATATGTAAATGTTCTAGATAGGTTGAGATGATGATAGATTGCATTAAAGTCTGCTTTGGAAGCTAATTCAGGTTTTGCCATGAATATTTCTGGCCATATAAATTATTGATATTGAATCTTGATCAACGTAACATCTAATCTAGTATTATCAAAGGGTTTTTTTTTTCTTAAATGGTTTTTCTAAGTGTTGATCTTTGAAGTTCTATTAATGGTTTTTACAAAGTGTTGATCTTTAAAATTCTACCTTTTTTATTTTGTATATTTAGAGCTCTTTGAATTATATAATCAAGTCATATCCTAAGCAAATCTCTTCTTTCATTCTCTCAAAACAGCGATGATATTATCTTTCTTCTGTTTCTTTCCAATAGATTTTTATTTTAATTCATTATTATTTCATAAGCAACACTTTCTAGAAAGATGAATTTCAAATCCATGAAACTTATAATTATTTGTTATTTGCTACTTTAATTTTAAGCTATTTTAATTGAAACCTTAAAAGTCAAAGGTTAAAGATTTAGGTTTTCCCTTAAAGATAAAATAAAATATCATAACTAAAGTTAACTAATCTGAGATCAAGTAGTCATCAGATAGAGAAGTCGTTTTAAGTATCAGATCTCAAATTCTCTGAATTTCAGTTCACCTATTTTTTTTTACATCAGGCACTATACAAGGCCATATAAATATTTTTTTAGGGTTGTTTCTCCACCAGTTAATAAAAAAGAAATTGAATGTCTTATTCATTTATTTCAACAAACATTATTATTACTTAAGAAGTAGTAACAAATTGAATAGTCTTTGAAGGCATAATTTTTTGTCCATAACCTGAGATCTTAATAATTAATTTCATCATATATTTCTCCAGCCTTTCATGGTCCAAAAGAAGGAATCTTGCAATAGTTGGTGATAGCAATTAAGCACTATTTCTTCACTTTTTACAGGCTTTTATCATAACAAGAAAGATATCAAGAACCCTTAAAGAAAAATCTCTATGTATATATGTTGGAAAATGAAATTTGTTTTTCAAGAAAAAAATGTTTCTTGGAGCTAGTACTCATGGCTTACATTAGTGGTTTTCTGTTTGCTCAACAGTCATATGTCATTTTCTGTGTTTCCTCTTTCTTTAATTAGTGTCAGATTTTTAGTAAAGTCAGAAGCAGCACTGAAAGATAAAAGTAAAAGGGTGAATTAATGGGAAGTAATTGAACTTCTTTAACCATTAGTGAACTTTAATTTAACCCCTTTTACCTACCTGTTACATACATAAGTTTCTTGATGAAAAAACTAGGATTTTTTCCCTTCTTTAATTTGATTAACTGAATATTTTCTTCTTTGGTTATCATATTATTGCAGGTTAGTGTTCCATGTAGTACTATGATGAACATAGTGACAGTGAGATGTGGACACTGTGCAAATTTGCTGTCTGTCAATGTTGGAGGAGCTTTGCTTCAGTCTCTTCCTAATATTCAAGAACTTCAGGTAATTAATTAGAGGGTATAATAACTTCGGAAGGGCAAACCCAAATCATAACATTATTACTGGCTAAGTGAAAATATCAGACAGTTTCTACACTTTTTTCTCAAAAAGTAATTTTTCTTTAAATTAACCTAATTTAACTTCTTTCATGGTTCCTTTTAAATTATGGATTCTTAAAATGGTAGTAGTGTAATATAATTCTTTGTTGTTTGACATGAAAAAAGATGCAGAAACAGTTCACGTCCAATGATGTTGCTAATGGTAAAGATAATAGTAATGTATCATCATCATCATCATCTTCTTCTTCTTCAAAGATCAACAAATTTGGTGCATTCCAGTCTGGTGTTGATCATCATCCACAGCTCAGAATCTCTCCAATACGCCGTTAGTATATCTGATAATCTCACATCATTTTCAGTTTCATGGATGACAAAATAAGCCTTAGATGGTCATTTTCTTTTGCAATAATATGATAGTTAAGGTAAAAATTGGATTGATTGCAAATTGAGCTAAGTAACAAAATACAAATACAATTGATTATTGTCCATATATAAATATAACAAAATAAAGGAAGATTCATATCTGATTACTAATCCATTGGCACATTGT
Organism: Lithospermum erythrorhizon; assembly: GCA_019722365.1. NCBI lineage: Eukaryota > Viridiplantae > Streptophyta > Magnoliopsida > Boraginales > Boraginaceae > Lithospermum > Lithospermum erythrorhizon. The sequence continues at coordinate 125,678 of JADFUC010000514.1, forward strand.
GAAATAGAGATTTGGTTTCATGAATTCTAGTAGATAGAAATTGTCACTATATGATGGTAGTAGAATGTATTTTATAACAATTTGTTTATTTTTTATGCAATTTGTGCAGCACCTGAGAAAAGACAACGGGTGCCTTCAGCATATAATCGATTTATCAAGTAAGTTGAAGACATTATTAATTAAGAGCTTGTTGTATATCAAAATATATTCAATTCATGGATAATTAATTTATGAAGTGTTGACAACGTCTCAACATGATGAAATTGAAAAGGTTCAAATTAAGAGTTATGTTTAATAAACGTTAACATAGAAGATGACTCAAATCATCTCCTAAAATTTCGCTTCTTTTTATAGGGAGGAGATTCAAAGGATAAAATCGAGCAATCCTAAAATCAGTCATCGTGAAGCATTCAGTACTGCAGCGAAAAATGTAAGTTATTGTATATATATACTCTATATGTTCTCTTTCGTAATTTCTCCGATATATTTTAATTAACGTTTTCCTATTTCGAATTAAAAAATTTGACCATGAAATGCAATTCATTCCCAAATATTTATTCCAGAAAACGAGAATGGTAATTAAGATGATTTGTGGGAATATACTTTATTATTGTTGTTTTGATCTATTTGATAGTTACGTTTGATGAATCCCAAAATGTCATATTTTGGTAATTATGTCATGATTGTCATATATATATATGATTTATTAGTGTAAAATCGTCACACTAACAATTACTGAATTAGTAACTACTAATTAATATACACCACTGCAAGGTTTAAAGATTACAAAATCTAATGAGATATATACAAGGCCTTAATAAAACGTTGACAGAAGAATCTAAAAGTTTAAGTGCTAAATTGGCAATCAAGACAAAATTGAGGATCTTATTATTTACCATTTATATATGATTCGCCACTAGTCCTACGGTTAATTAAACAATATAAGTACATTTTTAATAAAGCAAAAATAGAAGTGGTAGGCTTTTAAGTTCAGAAAAATAATACTTCCGTTTTGATTTTAATACTTGTCATTTTAATTTAGAAATTTAATTTCAATCATTTGTCATTTTACACTTTCAAATTTCAATGCATATTCTGACTATCATATTTTTTCTTGTTATGTCTCTAATAAATAACATAGATAGAATTATACATTTATTAAAATTTATATGTACAACTCTAACAATTACTTCCTCCATCCTTAAATGATTGTCACATTTTAATTTTAATAACTTGACTTTTTCAATTTTAAACTCAAATAACTTTTAATGTATTATATATTTGTTTGAAAAACATATATCAATATGTAGTATTTTCACACACTACCTCCATTTTAAATTAATTGACTTTCTCACTTTTCGGCATTGGCCAATCTCTTAATCATCAAATATTTTTATGTACATTATGAAAAAATTACAAAAGTAATATTATGAAAAATATTTTAAAAAATAAATTCAATGATATCAATTTTATATTTTTTAGATTAGTGAATAAAAAGTATTTGTGGTCAAAGCCTTAACACACAATTTCAAAACGTCAATTAATTTGAAATGGAGGGACTACTTTACTATTAACTTGATAATTTTGATTCAAATAAAAGTTTTGGATGTCAATTAAGATTGTAAATTTTGTTAATCTTTGATCATGAAAAAGGCAAATGTGATAATCTTTTAAGGATGGAGGTAGTATTAAAATTAAGAGGAAGTAATACGGACGCAGAAGGAACTATTTATATTATAAACCCTAATTATCAGTAAATTAGATCTCATGTCTTTGCAGTGGGCACATTTTCCTCACATGCATTTTGGACTAAATCTAGAAGGCAACAAACAAGCAAAATTGGACCATGCATCTGTCCCGAGGGGATAATCATAAAGTTCTCATTATCATCAAGGAAAAAAACAACATTCCATTGGATGTATTTTGATGGAGTTGCATATCTATCTATACTATATTATGTTGTAAAAAGATGATCAAAGGTCGTCATGGCGGTATTAAATTGATCATCATCCATATTATTCATATATAGTGCAAAACGTAACACTTTGGAACGTGCAATTAATAATTATAGTGAATTGTACTTGACATAATAAAGCTAATTTATTGCTTGTATGTGTATTACTTGCTAAACTAGCTAAGCTAGAGTGGTATTTTTGGATATTTTATGCAATTTAATTTATGATTTCATCAATATTAATAAATTATAAATCAATTAGACACTATAAATAGTTATAATACAATCGGCCACCACACACATGCATAGAATGTATAATTTTGAAAATAAGACATGAATTGGGGCATAAGTGATAAAATATCCTTTTAATTATTACAATATTTTATGTTCTCGGAATTATTTATTTTGCTAAGGACAACGTGAGAAGTAGAGAAGACATTATATATGCTTAAGGTAGTACTTCATCAAAGTGCTATCTAAGTGAAAGTCCACTTAAGATACACACCCCTATAGTCCTTAAAAGTGCCATCTAAGAGTAAATTTAAGCGCTACCTAAATGCATGTTATTTGTAATTATTGTGATGGGAGGATTGGGAGATTTGGAAGTGAAAAAGGGGGAAAAAATAAATCATGTTATAGAAACCCTAAATATTTTAGGTTTGTGCAACTAGGTTGATAATCGGCAACATGTTTGGTCAAAACCAAAAAACCAAAACGTAATTAATGTAATTCGAGACACCCACTAAAATATGGATACCAATATAATTCTTCCTCATACGGAGAAGTCTACAAGATATTCTAGATTTGGCATACCTATCTTTTAAGCAAACACATATAGGGACGTAGGTTACTTCTTTTCTATCCCTACCTTCAAACACTGTACTACTTGAATCATGTTTTCATTATAAATAGACTCTGTGTTCACTTCTGTTATAGAAAGTTGACAGCAATGTATCTAGCTTATGTGATGCCTATATAATTGGTGTATTCGTTTATTATACATTTATACTCATGTGTGTATACTTGTTTTTCGGTCAATGATTTTTCAAGCTCACTAATTTATAATTATTGCACTCTACTTATAGTATAAAATTTGATACAAAATAATGAAGTTATTATATAGTTACATTATCAAGAAGTGAAGAAGAAAATCAAATTATCATTACCCTTTTTTGAAAAAAAAGAGAGAATATTAATAAATGTGTGACACCAATATGGACGCACATTGACCAAAAATCCCAACTATGAATATGCCGCCGGCTGATCCAATTATATATATGTAACTAAAATAAATAAAAATATTATATCGTGGAAATTAATTACTCCGTATTTATGTGTGTATGGTAATAAGTCGGATCCATTGAAAAAATATGAAAACTTTTAATTTACATTACTTTAGTTAATTAATTTGTTATACTTATTCAAATATTGGAATAAAAGTATATATAGTATATCAATTAATTATTGTCCTAAAGACAATGTACTTGTTTAACATTGATACACTTTCTCCAATCCTCGCAAGGCCACCGTAGGAGGCACCGGTCTACAGGCTGCAAGCATGACTTCTTTTAGCTTTATCCTTCCCTTTTCCTATTAACCTAACATTATTGTAGGGTCATAAATTTATTTTCAAATAATAATGTATGCTGATATATGTATGTGTGTGCAAATGTCCAAGAGTTTTTTTTTTGGTTTTGTTCGTCAAGACAAAGAATTCTTGTACAATAAGAAAATACTGATCTGATGAATGTTTGTATGCGCTCATGACTAGTCATTGAGAAGATATATTTAGAGATTCTTTTCAGATCATCAAGTAAAAGGACAATCAAGTTTTCTATTTTGTATTTGAATGGAGTTAATTATGACAATAATATTTTTTTTTCCGAATTGATTCAAGAGTGAAGTGCAAATATTACTATCAACTACTTCATACGGAGTAATAGTTAAGAAGTATTAGTGTAATAAGTCATTTTGTTTTACTCCATACAATCCATTTTAATTGACTTTATTTCTCACATATCGAGATAAATCTTTAATCTTCAATTAATCTTTAATTATATTACTAAAAAATTAAAAAAATAATATTATGAAAGTATTTTAAAAGACGAATTCAATTATATACATTTTATATTTTTTAGAATAAGGAATAATTAATAATTGATGGTCAACAAAGTCAAACGATAATTAAAGTGAATTGGAGGGAGTATTTCGTAATATTCAAAAGTTATACGGAGTAGAATATAAAATGTTTGACTCCATAAAAAATGAAAATATTTTACATTAATTTTAAGGTAAATTCAAATTTCTCTCACATTTCAAATTTTCACACCTTTAATTATTCTAACATTAAGTTAAAATAAGAATCAACTTTTCAAAAATGGTAAATTTTCAAATACTTAGGGATAATGGAAGGAGTATATAAAACATCGAGCGAGTCAACAAATTGATTCTCTACTTCGAGATAATTACCTAAATGGTCCCAATAAACGGGCCCCATTGCAGCTTGGCCCCTCGTAGCCGCACTATCACAAGCAAATCTGGCCCCGTAGTTACAGACGGTAAGCGCAACGGGGTCCCTAAATTAACCTCCGTACTTAGCGATTTTGCTCATTTATGGGGTCAAAATATAATTTTGAAGAAGTTTCATATGGCCAGAAGTTATAACGCCAGAACGGGTCCACAAGTATGTACAAATGGTTCTCACTGTCCCTAACACTTTAATATAATTACTTTTAATTTATAATATTTGAAAAATATCTCTAGATTAAGATTTTAAGGTATATCTTAAAATTAAATATTTTAAGATAATTAATATAATATTAATTTGAAATATTTTAATATATTAACTTTTGAGTAAATTCATATATTTTATTATAAGTTTATTATCACCTATATTTATTATGATATAATCAATAATTTTTTTACTATACATAAAATATATCAATCATATAAATATATATATCGATTATATAAATAAATTAAAAAGTATATTATATAATATTAATTTATTTAATGTAACCTATATAAAATTAGTATCGTATAATATATAAAACAACAGGTTTAATCTGATATTATATTTATTGAATGCTTTCAAATTTAAAGATATATATACACCACAATAAAATCACATCATTCTATAATAATATTTAATGCGCATCTACAAGAAAACTATTCCCAAGCTGCTTAACGCAGATCATGGAAAGAAATTCATTCCATTTATTTATTCTGTAACGACGCGATTATTTACAGATATATATCTTCAAATTCGAAAGATTTAATAAATATAATATCGAATTATTATATATTTGTTTTATATATTATATAATCACTAAATTTAGTATAGGTTACATTAAATAAATTAATACAAGTAGAATGTACTTTTTTAATTTGTTTATATAATCAATATATATATATATATATATATAATTGATATATTCATGTATAAGAAAAAAATATTGAAATATTTCATAATAAATATAGAGGATAATAGACATATAATAAAATATATTAATTTACTCAAAGTTAATATATTAAATTATTTCAAATTAGTATTATATTAATTATCTTAAAATATTTAATTTAAGATATACCTTAAAATCTTAATCTAGAAATATTTTTCAAATATTATAAACTAAAAGTGATTATATTAAAGTGTTAGGGACCAAATGAGAACCATTTGTACACTAACAGGATCATTTCGCAACGCTACAACTTCTAACATAAAAACTCTTCAAAATTATGTTTTAACCCCCAAAAATTAGCAAAACCGTTAAATTATAACGGGCGCGCACTTTAGTACCATTTGCGCACTGACACACACTTATGGGATACCATTTGCGCAATGGTGCCACTTACAGGGACCAACCGCAACGACACCCACTTATCGTAATTCATTTCGACAATTCCCTCTCTACTTGTCAACTACTCAATTTAATCTTAAATTGAATCGCGTCTAAAACTCATCCAAACCACAAACTCATTTTTCCCTCATGTTTTTAAAAAAAAAAAAATCCACCGACCGCCTCTTATGATTTAATTGAACCTGTGATCTCTAAGTCACCGGGTACACCTCCTAACCACTAGACCATTCGATATAAAAATAAGATTTTGGCTTTTGGCCCCGAACTATCAATGCACCTTTCTATGTAGTCCCTGAACTATTTCTTCTTATCCGTGTGCCCCTCATTTAGTCTTCAAGTGCACTCCCCTATACTATCGTTATTGTTCAGCAGCCCCCAATCCCTGGGGACCTAATGCTTCAACTAAAATACATAGTAAATTATTATATTACCCTTAAAATATAAAGTAAAATAATTATGTTACAATAAAATGACTATTTTGTCCCTACTACTACGTGTGTGGGTTTAAATAAACCCCCACCCATTATCTTAACACACCCCACAATCTCGCCTCCGAACCCATTATGGCACTCGCGGTTTCGCTAAGACGCTTTATGAAAGCCGTGAAACGCCGAGTAAACTCTTGTTGTCAAGGCCGGCTACGAACTTTTTGGTTTCAATTGGTAAAGCTGAATGCTGGAGCTCGATAATGCTGTAGCTTCGTTTTTTCGCAATTATTTTGCAATTTTCGATTTATGCAAGTTTGTCGCTGACAACTCACGATGGCGGTATATGGTTAATGATAAGTGAAAACGCGGGCGGGCTTCGGTAGGCGGTTAAAGGATGCGGTACGGATGGGGGTTTTATGGTTACAGCCAAGCAATAAGCAAGCGGGATGAGTGGCGAGGCTACAAGGGACAAGTGGCCCATTGGGACGGGCATGGCGATAAGGGCAGGGTAAAGTGACAAGGGCACAGACGGGGGCTGTGCTGGTCGGAAAGTGGGTAGAGCAAGCAGAAAGATGAAGTGGCGAGCTTATTTGGCCCCTATACTTAAATTCTCTATGCTTAGTAAGATAGGATAAAATATTATTTTATTGTAATATAATCATTTTACTTTATATTTAGCCAGTAATATGGGCCATTTATTACGTATTTAATAAGCATTGTGGCTCAAGTGACAGTACGCTTCACACAAAATAATATGTAGGGCTTCAAGCACGGGGATTTATGACTGTCCTGATGTGCTAAATAATTCGCACCACATAAACATGATAGCCTGCGTACAAAAAAGTCTAAAATTAAAAAATGAACATATATCATTGCCTAGTATTTCTGGCATCTTCTAACTAAATGGCACAAGCAGCTGGATTCTTGGATGAAGAGAATTCTCATCTGTGTGTGAATGTGAGTGCAGATATGTGCATGTGAGAGAGAGAGACCATGCAGATGATGGTGGTACTGCTGCTTGCTATTGATGTTTGATTGCAACACTTCATATGCTCATCTGTCACATCAACTCCTCAGATTATAAATTCAACCTACAAATTAGGAAATGGGATCACATATCACCGAATTCTATGGCACTCCAAAAACATGAAAGTCTCATAAATGAATTTGATCCCTTGGGATTTCCAATTGACTTATAATGGAAAATATAAATGATTGATTCGTTTGTTTTTACCAATCACTTAATATAAAGATGTCTATAATTCAACTCCTATTGAGAAAGTATTTCTTGGTTATTTATAGGATTTAGAGAAGATTTTATAAAATAAAACGGAATTCTTTATTTTGAGTTTAAATCCATCTATTAGTTTAAAACTTCATATTATTATTGTGCGCAATGTTTAATTTTTATTATTAGTGAAAAATAGTCTTTCCGTTTCAAAATATATGATTGTTTAAATTAAAACAAAAATGTTGATTTATTTTATATTGATTAAATATGATTTTAATAATGATATTTATTGATATTTCAACATTAAGTGTAATGGTTACTTTTAAGTAATGTAGGATAAAGAGGAAGATTTTAGAGTTCCTTAATAATGAAATTATTTTCTTCAATTATTTTGATAAATATTGAGTAAAATTTGGAAAGGGTAACAAGCATGACATGATTTTAATAAAATTTATTTTTTTTGCTCCTAGCACACCCATGTGCATCACTCAAACTTTAAATATAATTCATATAGATAAACTATATTGATATATTCACGGGAATCATATGCATATATGAAATTTCTTCAATTCTTGATGTTCAACATGTAATATACGTACGGAGAAATATATATCAAACACTTACTGACGGATCTAGGGTGTTGTACGTAGGGGACCAGTGACAAATTTCTTGAGGAGATCGTCTCCCTCTTCATATGTTCTAAACTCCACCATTGTAAGAGATAATCACACAAAATAAATAATCACTAATCATTACTAACATATATAGAAGTATGAATAAAAATTATATTTCTTCCGTTTCTTTCCTTTTCATACTATTAATTACTAAATTATCTTTCTTTCTAAAAATCTAAAAATTAGGCAAAAAATATTATCTTTTTAATTAATAATTCCATCTCTTAATTGATAACTCATGAGTTCTAATAATTCTCATGAGTATTAAATAATAATATATTTTATGTAGACCTATTGTTATTATTATTATAATAGGTGTTAATTAAATAGTTATATATTTTGTGTAGAATTATTATTATTATTATTATTATTATTATTATTATTATGTAGAACTTTGTTATTATTATTATTATTATATGAATTAGTTAAATAATCATATATATTTAAATCCACAAAATTAAATGATAATTTTTAAATCATACCAATTTAACCAACATGTTAAAATAATTCACGATACTATATTAATGATCAATTCACAATATATTTAAATGTAAGACATCAAATCATAAAGAATATTTGTATCTCTCTACGACATCCTCAATTTTGGTATAATATATACATTTTCTTCCAATCTTGATTGGCTAAATGTCAGCTTCTGTGGATATGATTACAAAATGTCACATTCAAGTGATATTTCCGATACACAATTTGTACTATCAAATTAATATGTAGCATATCTTTATATATTTTTGATAGAATTATTGTTATTATTATTATTATTATTAATTATCCTTTTGAATCATAATTGATGTTAACTACTACTCCTTCTGTTCCTAAAAGATTGACCACTTTTAACTTTTTGATAATTATACATTTTCAACTTTGACCTTAAATATATTTGTTTGTGTTGTATAATATTTGATAAATTATATCAATGGAAAGAATTTGAAATGTATTTTTCATTGATATAGTTTTCATCGAGTATTATACAATACAAACAAAAATATCTACGGTCAAAGTTTAAAAAGTATTATTACATACATGATTGACATATGTTATTTAAGTTTATAAAAACTTATTTTTTAATATGTAATAATAATAATAATATGTATTAATAATTTAAGTAATATTACTAATAAAATTATACTTGAAATAAAATATACTAGAAAATAAAACAAATATTATCCACAAAAAGTAACTCGATCGTGCTATAAAATTGATACTAATGATCTTTAAAAAAAATTTTAATCATCGTATTTTATCTTAGTTTTTTATCTTATATTTAAAGAGTTATTCGTGATCAAATTAAAGTATCCCTTCAAAAAATAAATATTAATTAAAAAAATTCGGAGTGTAAGTTTTTAGACAATTTTAGAATGATTTTGAATTAAACATAAAAATATATCAAATATTTAAAATCGACAGACGTCATAGAGTTCCAGATGCCTCCTTTATTAGTTTAAATAAAAAACTAATCATTCTAAAATAATAAAGGGATGCACGACATTCGCAATGGATTAGAATGTCGATTAGTATTTGCGATGCACGCCCCTACTATTTCATTTGTATTTGCTCACCTCTACCACATCTCAATAAAACATTTTGATTTGCCATTGCGAATGGTGTATATTAAACTTATTAGAGAAGGATCTTTGATTCTTTTCACATATATAAATTATGCTAAAACAAATAATTTATTATTAAATCTTGGGTTACTCATTTATTAATTGGTAAAGCAAGAGTCAATACTTTCATTTACGTGTACATGGTCCTAAACTATACTCTTCAATTAATTAACAATGACCTATATCTCTTTCACATTACCAGTTTAGCATATACGTAATTAACAATGACCTATATCTCTTTCACATTACCAGTTTAGCATATAAGTAATTAACAATGACCACTTTCACATTACCAGTTTAGCATAGAATTAATCAACAATGACCTATATCTCTTTCACATTACCAATTTATTTTATGATTTAATCATGTGCATGGAAACTTTGGGTTTCATTCTTGAGTTCGATTTAAATAAAGTCAGAGGTCGCTATGCAACTATTTTTAGAATGTTTCTCATCTTTAGTGTTGTCCAAAAGCATGAAAATATTAGCTTCGATTAGGTATCATATCCCAATCATCAAGAATTCAAACACTATTGGATTTTTGTTGTATGAACTCAAAATAGTTTATTTTATCTTTTAAGTAACTTATTACCTTGTATTCCTACGGATGATATGTCAAATCACATCACCGAACAATTGTCATTGAGCTCCTCATCATGCGTGAGGGCAACTTGGTACTTGGTTATTCCGGTTTTGTTAAAATTAAAAACAAAATTAATAATGGCACCTTACCCACATGGAATGTTTTGAAAATCTTTAATTTAAGATTTACCATTGAATTCTTCTTTTTGCAAGAATAATATTATACTCTTCAATTATAGAGGAATTTGGATAACTAGCATAATTTTTAAAGATTTATTTTATAGTACCTCTTTTTAAATTTGAAGAGCTTTCAGCACCATTTCTTTACGCGAAAAATACTAAATTGTCCCTATTCAAAAGGGTGCTACAAATTAAACTGCCTTTAAAAAGGGTGCTAGTTATCCAAATTCCTCTCAATTATCTGATAGTACAAGTCCTATGACGGGACTAGTGCTAGTAGCCGGATAACCCATTATCCGTTCGAAATCGGTCTTGATTATTCGACTAGTTACACCACTCGTTATATAGAGTAGGGTACAAGTACAAGCAATACTAGAATAAAGGGCAATAGTGACGCCCGATACCATCGCCACGCCGACGCTACTCTCAATTTAGCTTCGGTTTAGCGACGGTAAAGTACCGACTCCACACCGTCTCCACATTAGGCCAGTAAAATTTCGGGCTTACCCGACGTCATACCGTCTCCACATCTTGGTCAAACCTTAAGTACAAACCGACGTCAAACCTTATTTAATATCTTTTTGACTTAATTAAAACCAACTCCACACCGACACAACATTTTAATTAATTTATTTTTTATTTATTTTTACTCAACGCTGTACCGACGCTACCACTATATAAAGAACTTTTTCACCACGACGCCAAACCGACTCTAACATTATATAAAATATTTTTCACCTCGACGCCAAACCATCTCTAATGAATAAATAATTTCTTTTTTAAGCTAGCAAATTCCGACGCCAAAACCTTCAAACCGATTGACCGACACTTGACCGACACCATTTCGATTTTTGGAAAAAAGGCACTGGACACAGACAATATACGCAAAGAACGGGGCTGCATTCTATCCATTCTCAATTCATCCAAATCATACAAACAAATATAAAAACATCAAAGATCCAATTCATATTACAAAAATATACAATTCATATAACAAAAATATACAATTCATATAACAAATACAACACAAAGATCCAATTAATATAAAAAATCAAACATATTAAACATCGAATTCATATAAACATCAAACATTAATTCATATAAACATCAAACATATTAAACATCCAATTCATATAAACATCAAACATTAATAAATATAAACATCAAACGTTTAAAAATATTAAAAAAATAAATTACCTCTTCGAAACTTAAATGTAGTATTTCCCTACAAAAAAAGTGACAAAAATAAATTACATATATTTATCAAACTAACATTATTAATGATAATAACAAAAATGTAATAATTATATTTTTGTGTTGTTTCATCTGAATCCACTTTCTACAAAAACAACATAATAAAAAATATATTAGAAATTACCTATTTGAATTCATAGCCTACAAAATAAAGAAAATGAAAGAAGTTATTAATAATTACCTCTTTCAATTGACCACTTTGAACTCACCTACAAAATAAAATCAAGGTGAACAAGTTAGTACACAATTAAATTATGAAAATGAAAAAATAACATAAAATAAAGAGGATATTATGTTGAGGGATTCGGGAAAATAACGCTGAACGATTTATAATGTAGCATATATAAGGAATATGAAAATCGCACGGCCCGTCACCATCTCGACACATGAAATGAAAATAATTTATTTGAATTTCTCACTTTTGGCGAAAGCGGAAATCTAAAATTTGAACCGCCGCTTACACCGGAAAAAATGATCAGAGTAAGATTACGAACCGACACTAAACCGCTTCCACACGGTCGCAAAGCCGATTCTAGAAAAAATAATTTTGCAAACCAAACTCCTCGCATATCTCTATGATAACAAAAATAATACCGCCCATATCACGCTTTTTCAACGCGCAAAGTATCAATACGCAATAAATACACAAGATAATTACTACACTCATTGTGCTTTTCAATAATGGCAAGTTTAATAAGGAAGTTGTCAATTATTATACGAAAAAAACTTGTAAATTAAAATATTTGATTATTAATTATCTTCGGATGAGTTGTCACTATCATTTGGGCCAAAGTAGCCTTCCTCATCGTCATCAACGCTGATCGCCAGAGTCCACTCGCACCGAACTACCTACGATTTGATGCCACATCATCCTCCTCTTCAAGAACAACGAAAACGCCTCGGGCTTCAACACGACAACATTATCGATTGATCAATAGGAACCGGGCGGAGGTCGTCGCCTTCGGAAGACATTCGAATATTCAAAGAAGGTATATCCACATTTTGGATAATGAGTCCAATCGAATTCGACTTCTCTAGAGTCCGATTTCATTGCGATACACCATCAAGCACGATCTCTAATCGCGGCATATAACGTGAGTAAGATACTGCCAGGCCTCGGGATGTCAGTGATAAACTGTCATCTTTAACCTCTGCTTTTGTGCTTCGATGGAACCATTCCATTCCTCGATGCATTTGTATCCACTTGCTGTCGTCTCAAAAAACAATCAGTGAGCATAACCTAATGTGAACTCAAGTCAGACGACAACTCCCAAATCTCCTCTACGACACCATAGTAGTCAACACGTCATCATCTCGGGTAACATGAACTTTAACACAACACGCTATCAGAAGTGCTCTTATTACCATCGCCTCTACCTAATATCAAAATAGTACCCGCTGATTTAGCACTTTATACCTTTTTGATTTTTCGAGCGCGGCCTAATGAAAGAATTTCAGATGTCCGCGCGTGTCCATATTATTTGGTCATGTCACCCATTTCTTCGCACTCCAGCAGACGAGATCCAACTCATCAATCCAATCACGGTAGAGCCTAAGAAAAAAAATGTTATACGCTTAGTTAAAGATATACCACATACAAATCAATAATTTAAACGCTAAATATACCAGCATCTAAGCGGGTTTCTTTTGTACTTCAAGCGCTGGGTTGCTGGTAATATACACATGGGCGTTGTTACATAGTTCTTCCATTCGGTATCTATGCTTCACTACAAAAGTACAACGTCCCCGGGTAACGAAACAACCAAGAAACCAGTTTGGGTCATCCTGGCCGGATCCGGGTACATCGTGCCTCGATCGATTTAAGCTGGTTTCTAATCTAATTGATTAAAACACAATAAACAATCAATAACAAATCAACAATCTAATTTCGACAATCTACTCATTAATTCAATAAACAATCAATAATTTAATTCACATTCGATAATCAATAATCAACAATCAATAATCAAATTCAATAATCACATTCGGAATACTAATTCAATAATCAAATTCGAATTAACAATCTAATTACTAATTCAATAAACAATCAATAATCTAATTCACATTCGATAATCAAATAATCACCAAATAAATAATAAATAATCAATAATACATTCTTGGATACTAATTCAATAATTCAATTTCGATTAAAATACAATAGATAATATAATTACTAATTCAAACCAATCAACAATCTAATTAATAATTAAAGCTAGAAGGAATAATCTAATTATTAACTCAACATCAACAAACAATATAATTAATCATTCAAACTAAATAATAAATCTAATTAATAATTCAAATTCATTAAACAATCTAATTAATAATTCTAATTAATAACTAAAATTAAACATTCAAATTAAATAAAAACAGTAAAAAAACAAAACCAAAAAACTAACTTTAATCAATCAGAGAGTGGGGTTCGATCTGGATCGAGGGTGTTATATGGGAGGGGGTCAAGCTTTATCGACAGAGCGGAGGCTGGGAGTTTCGACCGCGTGAGGGATTTCAAAGCGTAGAATACTGAGTAGAAAGAGGGATGGACTTTGGGGTCTCAATTTAATTAAAGGATCCTCGATGCTAAACCGAAGCTAAGTCAAAGATAATCGAATTTTGGATTCGGTTCAATGTCGGGTGCAATTTTTATTTTTTATATTTGAATTGCTTTTTAAACATTTATATCGCAGCCCAACCGATGCCATTTACGTCCAATTTAAACAATTCGGCCGAGCGCTACCCGACACGCTACCGCATCAAGCTAAATATAGCGGCCGGGTTCCCGAACCCCGCCGGCTTTCGCTTCCGCATTCTAGTAGCAGTTGTGCTCGCTTAAAATATCCACAAATAATCATCTGCCCTTCAACAAATTGTCAACAATAATATAATATGCCCAAGACTCAACTCAACATTTGCAACTTTCAGGGACCTTATTATATCAATATTTGTACCACTTTTCGAGACTAATCTGTATTATTGTAACTATATATGTGATACTAATTAGTTAATTGCTCGAAACTGGCCCTCTCGAATGTGGGCACTGTTGTATTTCTTATCTCCAATAGCTGGCTTTCACGATAGCTAGCTTTTACTCCATTGATAAGCCAAGACAAAAAATTATATTTTTGGTTCCCAAATTAATATTTCAAATCTTACCACTTAAAGTTGCGCTATATTTTTTAAAATGTTATCAGGGTTGCATCTGTCTCCAAACAACGGCCACAATCTCATGATGTTTGGGGATGAATCTAAAAACGTTAGTTTTGTGACCAAAGTTTAACTTTAATTTCACAAATATACGGTAATTAAATCACATGACACTATTTTAATTAAAGATAACTTTAAGGCCAATATTTAACCATTTCAACAATTTTCTCTTATACTAATTAATATAAATTGATCACACTATTTATAATCAACCTCATCATTATTTCATTTGCTTGTACGATATTCTTTATCCGTTATTACATATCAATTTCTGTCTAATTCAATGATAATAAATATATTGGTTAAAGTAATGACGTTATATCAAGATTGCTATAAATACAAATTCCATAAGTAAATTTAATTTACAAATATCCTAAGATATTCTAATACCCCACATGGGTATGTAACATAATAGCATTCATTATATATATAATATAAAAATAAAAAATCAATTTGTTAACTATAAAATGAGGTAGGTATATCATTCTAATTGTTAGACGAAATGTTTTGTTCGTAGGGCATGAGAGCCAGTCGGCCAATAAAGACATAATCTGTAACGTCTAATCTTGTCTCTTTTTCTTTTACATGTGATATAATGAAGTGTCAAGTCTCGAAGATTATGATAACAATAATGTTGACTGCATAATTTCACCTTTTTTCATCCCACTCATTTTTCTTTTGAATTGAGTTAAATTATACTCCTTCTCATAAAGAATTTTAGTTTTAATTTTTTCAAAAAATTAAGAGATACTATGTAATATATTTAATACTAATTTAAGTTGGGGGTAGGAATTTGGTGTAATATTAGACGCTCACTTGTAAGATTAGATATCCAGAAACTTCATAAGAAGTCTAGCAACTAAGATATATTAGCTTTAATCCCATGAACAAAAACCTATCCATGGAAGTGGAAGAAAGAGCTATACAGACTATTGCCTAAACATTAACCATCACTTTGAACAGCTACATATAAAACCTGAAGCTTTAGTCATCAATAACGCTAGCCATGATCGAAGCAGGTTATTAATTATCAATATCCATAATGTAATCGTGATTTAAGCTATCCTATTAGCCAGATCGCAATAATTCTAAATGCCTAAAACGCTATACGTGTTTCAATATAATCCCAAAAGTCATTGGTTGTGAGAGGTCCTGCATTGCAGATTTGCAGCCCATCAATTTTTTGTAGGAGTAGGTTTCAATCAAATCTAAATCACAAAAGGCATCCACTAGTCCACTGAAACTATGCTAAAACCTTCATCATACTAAGATCAGCATATGACTCAACTTGAACAATATAAGCCAGATACAAAGTCCCAACACTGGCACATATCATATATTCCCTGTATACACAAAAGCTCTGTAATAAGATGCATGCCTACGATCTATATTCCAGTTACTAGTACTTTGTAACACCAGTAAACCACAAATTATAAGATGATATGATGTCTAGAAAGTAAAAATAAATAAATAATGAGTATAGGGCTATATATATCCATAATAAGCGAGGAAAGTAAACGAACATTTAGTGTGTTGCATTCTCATTGAAACGTCAATACAACCGGCAAGGATGAGTTGAAAACTAACCTTCATGTGCCTGGCATTTTCTGCATCTTCAGCATCAGATTGTTCCATTGCAAAGTTTCATTATGTCGTCAAAATATTTATGTACAAGGCCACATGGACTGATGGTGGACACACTGAAGTGTCTGGATACAGCACCAATCAAGAAGAAACTAGAAAATGAAAACTTGCAACAATTTGAATAAAAAGAGAAAATGAAAACCTTAAACCGAAGATTTAAATTACTGAAAAGATTAGCCTTGTCGTCGCTTTAAACTGGCAAGCAACATTCAGAACTTACCCAAAGTCCCAAACTTCATTAGCAATAGTTGAAAATGTTAAACCTCAAGTAACAGGTAAATCAGTCACCATTTTCTTGTCCTCCAGAATTTTCAAACCTTTAAAACTCAAGTGACCATATCTTTGATGCCAAAGCATGTTCAAGTCAGTAGAGGTGGTTTGTAAGCATTCACCTTCTTCAACTCCTTGTTCATTGCTTCCAGATGTTACAGTAAACATCTTGTTTGACCTCATGTGTGACCTCAAGATCTCTCCCTTCTTTGGATGATAGACACTGCATATTCCACCTTTAAACAACACTGCTAGCCCTTTGTCTTAAAGTTGCTCAACACTTAAAAGATTGTTCTTTAGCTGAGGAACAAAATACACCTCACTGATAGTGTATATGTTCCCTTTCAAATTCATTTTCACAATTTCTTTTCCAGTCACCAACAGTTTGTCATTGTTTCCCAATTTTACTGAATGTGAGAAGGTTTTATCTAACATAGTGAACATGGCTTCTTTGTTGCACATGTGGTTTGAACACCCACTATCAATAAACCACATATCATCCTCCTTTACTTCATCAGTTTCAGCCATTAATAAATACTCATCTTCATCCTCATCTAGTGCAGTATAATGAGCTTATTTATTCTATTTAGGACTCATACTGAAAATGTCCTAAACCATGACATTTATAGCATTCAATAGTTGATTTATTGAATCTACCTCTCCCACGACCTCTACCTCTTGATGATGATGCGCCTCTGTCTCTCCCATAACCATTATATGGTCGATCTTCCATTTCTAAAACCTTGAATTCTCTCCTTAGGTTGTTTCTTAACGCCCTTTTAACCTTCTCACTCCCTCCCAACTTCTTTTTTAAGGAGTCCCATACGATCTTAGAGGTACTAAGATCTACTCAAATACATTTCTATCTAAAGCTTGGAATAGATAATGTTTTACTTGATGATCCTTCATTCTAGCATCATCCAACATGGCTCGTTGATTGTCAGTGAGCACTATTGTATCATCAGCTGGTTCTACGAATACTCTCAATCATTCCCCAAAGACCTTTTGCCTTCAATAAACTTTCCATCATCTCACTCCAATGCGCATACTGCCCATCGAAATGAGGTATGATGGTTAGGGTCTTATCCTCACTCATTCTCACTTGTTTGAAGTTCCAATCTCAGGTTGTATATTAATGATCATGTCTCGCTCTGATACTAATTGTTGAGTAAACTGGATCAGAACCAAACAATTGATTGAAACAAGAAATTTAGAACAAGAAGATAACACTCAAACTTGTGCTCAAGTTTCTCTCGTGAACTGCTGCATTTTATTCATGAAGTTTCACCATTTACATAGTAAATAATTCTAACGTTACTAACAAATTGAACTGCATAAAATTAGATAACTACATAGCCATTATCATCTAACTCCTACTGACATGATTTACTCAAATAAAACTAGCCTAAAATGTAGCTAAGACTTAACAAACTCCAACATAACTACTTCAATTTGTTGCAGGTATTTGGCATGTGACTTCAACCCCTTCAGCACTCGCAGGTAACAACAAATGTTAATCCTCAATAAGCCTGGTATTCTTCTTATTATTAAGGTTATCTTGCACTTGTTTTCTGTCCAACAGCATTTGTGTAGACTATTCTATCAAAGACATACTACAACAATGTCAGAAATATATGGAATAACTTAAAATATGCAATAGTAAGCTAAGCATCATTAGAGGGAAAACACGATGGTCTGGTTAAGCAAATTATTAGCGTTCAACTGCTACCGACATTGAAATGTTATAACAACTCAAATGGATTAAAAAACACGAAGAAGAAACAGAAAGACCAGGTTATCTACACTTTTACCAAGGTTACGTAGTTCGATTTTCCCTTTACCAACACTTTCTACGATCGTGAAAGCCTGGCCACACGACATGTCTAGTGCGCCATTTGGTTGGGCGGTACAAATAAGGCACTCTATGAATAGCGCTACGCATCCCATTACAAAAGGTAAGAGGGATGAATTTCAAACGCAACTTAGTGTATTTCAAGTGTCTGGTATTAGAGAATTGTTAGAATACTTTAATCATAATTATGTGAATCATCAAAAACAATAAACTAAAAGCGGAAGCGTACCTACAGATTCCATGTGTAGTGCTTGATTTGATCCTTTAGTTAGTTTGATCTTCCTTTTGAACACACCACTTTACTTGATCTCAAGTTGATGGGAAACTTTGAGAGTTACAATAAGACTTTATGAAATATTGAAGGGGTGTGTCAAATGGGGACCATAACTCATATTTATAAAGTAACCATTTGACGATTACTAATATTTCAAATCCACCCTCATCGATAAGAAATATTAAACATGTATTTTACACGTTCATTTCCATGACACTTTAATATATATACGTTATAATAATGCAACATATCGAATTACATTTGTGTCCCATAATGTAATATATTATAAATATATTCCAAAATTCTCCCACACGTAATCATGTAACGTGATAAACTTGAGCTCCTCGAAATGCATTACGGTAAATGTATTTTAACCAATTCCGTCCATTAACCATACCCCGCAATTGATCAAAGCGGCAAATAACATATCGCGACTAAACCCATCAATGTTTACATATACCAAATATAATTAAATGACATAGATCAATCATGGATACAAGATGAAAATTACACGCAACATGCCTATTTCCCAACTAGTCCTTCCTAACTTTTTAATGGAGATCAATGACGAGGTATCACCTTCTAGAGTGTACTTGAATAAAAAATCAAATAATCGAACTATTAACTTTATTTTCTCGCACGTATATCCAAAAGGAATATATATAAGGAAAATGACTTTATACGTATGAAACAAATACTCCCACTAAATCATAGTTTCTTGGCTCGACATCTCCATACGAGCAAGAGCCTACAAACTCGTTTGGAGGTAATCCTTAAAGAGCGAATCCACAATCATGAAATTTGTTCCTATATGTTCTATCGAAATAGTACCACTCAATTCATTCCTTCATCAGGAACTTCCGCTCAATATGTTCGATTTCTTAGTCGAGCTTTGTCGTTGTTGAGTACAAACAACAAGCCGATTGTCACAATAAATCGTCAATGGTCTTTCTATACTCATCTCACAACTCTTTAAAACCAAAGAATTAAGTCACAGAGCCATACCGCTTGAACTGTTATCATGGTAAGCTACGAACCCTACCTCCTACGGGTAGAAGTCGGGCCGATGAAATGATTGCTTCACACTCTTCCATAAAACAACCGGCCAATAGAAAAACACAACCCAAGCTCGACCTCCCGGTGTCCGCTAAACATCCATCAAAACCGAATCGGAATACCCAATAATCTCCACTTATCGCATCTTCGATAAGTGAGCACGTAGTTTTACCGCTTGGAGATACCTTTATAACCCGCTTTACCGCTTCCAATGGTCCATGCCTCGGTTGCTTAAGTATTCCGCCTCAACACTCCAACAATGTAATGATATATTCGGCCTCAGGCAAACTTCGGCATACATAAGATTCTCTACGCCAGATGCATAAGGGATCTTTTGCATCTCCTTAATTTCAACGCTGTTATTTGGGCACTATTTGAAACTATACTTGTCTCCTTTAGCAATAGGGGTATATCCTGGTTTACGCCTTCCATGCCAACCTTTTTAAGTACTTTATCGATATAGCTTTTTTGAGATAATTTGAGAATACCACGAGAATGATCTCGATGGATCTGGATCCCTAATACAAAAGAAGCGTCACCAAGATCTTTCATCTCAAAATACTTTGACAGAAATTTCTTGGTTTCGTGCAACAAGCCTATATCATCGATCTAGCAATATGTCATCTACATATGTACAAGAATATAAATTTGATCCCACTAAACTTCATGATACACACAATCAACATCATTAACCTCCATACCAAACGAGATAATTACTTGATGAAATTCTAGATACCACTCCGACGGTAGGCCCTGCTTGAAGTCCAGATGGATTTCCTTTTAATTTGCATACTATATTCTTCGTATCTCCCGATACAAAGTTTTTTTGTCAGACCATATAGATCGCTTCACCAATGTCGCCATTAAGAAATGCCGCTTTTACATCCATCCGATGTAACTCAAAACGAAAGCAACGAAAGTGTCATGACATTCGGAAGGAATCTTCAGAAACTGGAGAAAAGGTTTCTTTATAATCAATACCTTTCTTTTGGGTAAATCCTTTAGCTACAAGTCGAGTCTTATATCTTTCAACATTACCCTTCGAATCCATTTTGGTTTTAAATATCCATTTGCAACCAATGGGCTTCGACCTTCGTGTAAATTCGAGTCGATCCCGCAAACCTTATTGTCATATCACTGATTTCCTCATTCAGGGCATTAATCCACTTTGAGAATTAACTTCAAGTGCCTGGAAGTTGATTGTATCATCTTCCAACATTCCATTTGTCGGGCCGAAGCTCAAATTTGAGCCGAAGGCAGGAGATCGGGAGGAGGTCGACCTCGCTCCCGACCTAACTCCCGACTCCTGCAATTTGGAGTAGAGATCGACCTGATCTGGTGACGACAAATCCCGATCAAAGTCCCGACCCAAGTCGGGCAAGCGTATAAGCCGAGTTTAGATCTCATTTTGAGAATTATCCTAAAATATCTTTTTTCGCCAACTTTTTCCAATTTTTCCAAATTCATTAGAAGTTGTTCTCACTTGATTAATCATTTGTATATCATTTTAAGCTAAATCTAGTGTGTGATTTATCGCTGAGAATACTAGATTATAAAGATACTCCACCGAGTAGTTTAGTCGATAGACTTCAGAATCGCCATGTAGATCATTCTAGTAGACATTCTACAAATGCAGTTAGACGCACTTTCGGCGGGAAAAACCCGTATAAAGATTTGGTGTTATTTACTTACGGTATTTTCTTCTGTCGTATTATTGTTTGTTCAGATAGTAGAGCATATTAGACTCGTAGGTTGGGTGTTGATATATCTGTGTTAATATCCTAACAATTGGTATCAGAGCTTGGTTGTAAGCTTGAGTCTAGATATAGTTTATCTGAAATACAATGGCAAAGTACGGTGAGTGTCACACATGTTGTAGATAAGTCTGATGGGAAGATTTCGCCTACTGAAGACGGTAATATGGCATTAAACCCCGGATCTTCCTGAGGGCCAGAAAGTAACTACTCACCGGCTTTGGAGCTCCACTTTACGCCTCGAACTCCGTTAAGGCCTCGCTTGAACATCCCCAAATATGCAAATGCTTGACTAGGCTTTCTAATTTGTCCAAAACTCATAAAGTGGTTTTCGATGTCGCTTAGCTGGGCACTCATCGAGAACGTAGTCAGCTTTAGCGCTTCTCCCCGTGAGCGAGCATCGCAAGTGAGTAACGAAATCATACTTCTTACTATGTCCTTAAGAGTTCGGTTTCGCTCTTCGCCTACACCATTCATGCTAGTGAACCTCGCATAGCGTATCGGGGAACAATACCGCACTCCCTCTAAGAAGTTAGCAAATGGTCTCGACGCCACACTGAACCGGCCATATCTACCTAGTATTCACCACCACCATCGTATCTAACAAATTTTAATTTTGTCGAGTCAAGCTCAACCTCGGCTTTAAAAAGCCTCAACACGCCCAAAGGACTCGATTTCTCATGAATCGGGGTAAAGGTACCCATAACGAGAATAATCGCTTCATGAATGATAAAAATACTTTTGACCATTCCGGAAGTCAGAGAAAACGGCCCATTACAGTTATCCGTATGTATCAAATTCTAAGATCGCCTCAGAAATTTGGGCTGCACCTAAACACTTTTATTTGGTTTGTTTTCCCTTAATACAACTTACACAAATATCAAAGCTCAGGAAGTCGTTGAATCCAAAATGCCACTGCACACTCCAGCCTTTGAATTCTCTTCGGTGACACGGCCTAATCTCTCTCGTGTCATAATGATGCTATATTTTCTTATTCAATTTTACGCTAGTATCACGTGTTTCCACATTTAGGGGCGCTATTATACGACGCAACATTATCAAGCAAACAAAGGTTATCTAGTCCACATAAGGAACCTGTACCAACAATACTTGAATTTAAAGATAAACTGAATTTTCTGTTTTCAAATGAACAACAATATCCTGATTTGTCCAACAATGAACATAAATCAAATTCGCCTAACTCAAGGTACAATAAAAAGTGTCTTAAATCCAAATAGAAATCGCTTCTAATAACAACCTAAAAGTTTCTATTGCATCGACTTCAATTGACTTGCCATCACCCACATAGATCTATCTCTCAACATCAATCGGCTTTCGGTGTGATAGACAATCCTGCATAGAAACACTAATGTGAGTAGTAGCACCGAAATCTACCCACCAAGTGTCTCTAGGTACTGAAGCTAAATTAACCTCAGAACAAACCAAATTAAGAAAAATACCTGTCTTTCCACGCTTAGCAAGCCAAGCCTGATATTTGATACAATTTTTCTTTAAATGTCCTGACTTTCCACAAGTTAAAACAAGCTTTGATCATTATTTGTTTTGTACAGACCTCGATTTGGTACTTTGTTTTCAAACTTTCTTTTCTTACCCGAATCTTTAGAGGTACTAGTAACAGAGCAACCTCTACCTTTTCTTGCTTCAACCTCTCTTCCTCCGAACTATTATAATGAGCTCATTTGAGTCCACTTTCCTTTGGACAGCTTGTAACCGACTTAAACCTGCCCAAATTATGGAGGAAAGAGATAATAATACTAAACGCATCTAGTAAGTCATCCCACAAACCTGCTTGCTTGCCTTAAGTTTGAAGGCACATGACATCTCCATGACGTACTTGTTTCCTTTTGTCGACCTTAAACTTCATCGAAAAGAAACAGTTACAAAAGCCGCATTTGCTTTCATTCTTATCGCTTTTTTAACAAAACATTTTTCAATCGGAAGAAGGGAAATTTTTGACATCTGGGTAATCTCATTAGATACCGCTCCTCTAAAGGCCTCCCGGAATATCAAGCAAGACTACGCGATTAGATCCGTTCTCAAATTCCTCTATCACCCAGAGAACTTTCAGCCGTGAAGAGGAGTGTGACTATCAACCAAGCGAGTGCAAGGTCATGATCCACGCAGCCCAAGAACAATCAACGTAGTTCTCCTTCCAATCCTGAAATTAGTCCCATTTAAAACAAGAATAGAACTCAAGCTGGGTTAACTATGCTTGATTCAAATTTAAATTAACCGAATAATTCAAAAAGAACTTTAATAAGTAACATGCTCGGAAAACATATTAAAACCAAGAACCAATAAATTCTACTAAAGGTACATGCCCTCAGAAGATACCTGGGGAACAACATTGTCAAGTCTGACAATAACACTAATCGTCACTGGTACTTCATAGGACCCATCATAATAATGTGAACATAGCCTTCCTTTTCGGGGCCTTAATTAATGTCTGGCTAATGTGAAAAACCGTATAATTGTCACATGTTCACTGGGCTGTGTGTTGCATGCATTTTGGCAAATACGAGTCTTCCTTTTCAATACCCATACTCTAATTTTAAACAGTACATGCCCACAACATCCGCTTACTAGCAACAGTTTAATTTTATGCAAGACTTCGACTTTTCTGGGCCGACAAAGTCTTGAAAATTAATATGTATCAATAAGACCACATTCATGTACCCATAATCGAATTTTATAAACATAAACTCAATACATAATCAATTAACAATTTGAATATAAAATCATGGCATGCAAATTTGATAACTGGCCAGTTTTTTATCAATTACTCAACAATAATCATCCCCTTTAGCACGCATACGCTGGCTTAAGCATTCTAGAATAAATTCATGAAATATTTCTCTAGTAATTAAAAGTTTAATAATTGAATAACTCAAGTACTAACCACATTTATCAGTCACAAGATCATATTTATTCAAGAATCATTTTGTTGTGTCCTTGAAATAATTAACATGCAATACAAATTATTACTATCAGGAATCCACACAATCAAGTTTACTAACAACCTATTCTTTGATGGATGAAACAGTTCGCAAAAATAATTGGCCAAATGCATGCACGTAACTATTTTCAGATCTAATAAAATACAATTTTGAGATCATCAATTGCATACATACTCACCCATCTCCCAAATATATACAAACGTAAAGGTCGAGCAAATCGCTTTCACGCGGGGTTCATAAAATGACCATATTCAAGCATTAAACCGCTTACTATACGAACAACTAGAACGTTTCTCAACAATTCGATTACTTTGCATTTTATCAATACTTTAAATTGTTAGAAGGTTTCAATCATAATCTTCATGTTAATCATCGCTAACAATAAACTAGACAAAGGAAGCTGCATCCAAAGATTCCACACAGAAGGTTGACATTTGATCATTTATTTAGTTCGATCTCCTTTGAACACACCACTTTACTTTGGTCTCAAGCTGACGGTAAACTTTGGTAGCTACACAAGACTCTCCTTTACGAACATCATTTATGTCAAATTCCTGACCATAACTCATATTTATAAAGTAACCATTTTGGCTAGCTACTAATATTTCAAATCTATCAAGACGGAGCAAGTAAATATTAAACGCAGATTTTTACACGCTCATTTCCATGACACTTAATATATATAGTAGTATATATTATATATATATATATATATATATATATATATATACGTTATAATAAATCAACATATCGAATTACATTTTGTCCTTATAATGTAATAATATATTATAAATATATTCCAACAAAAAATTTACTACTTCACGAGACATTAGCTCTTTAACTTCAAGAGAAAAACTTTCAATCAAAAAGTAATCTATCCAATCATTTCATAAATACCAAATACCTGACATAATAAGTTAACTAAACAAAGTAAACAACTTTAATCCCCTGTTATTCATAGCTAAAGCAATCACAAATCTTTGCTCTTTATTGAATTCTAAATATTACCTTCATTTTAAAAAGATTATCTACTTTGATTTTTAATAATCAAAATAAAAAAAATTATATTCTCTAATACTTGAATATAATGGAATATATCAAAATAGCTCATTACAATATCTACTCTTCTCTTATCTATCATAAGCACCGTGTTTACACTTCACTTCGGGCTTAATCTGCAAACACCCACCTTGTTACTACCACAAGTTCCCTTTAAAAATTATTGATCATGCTAATATTACAACTTAGAAGTAACAAACCTTAATTTACACACATAAGTTGTTGTGAATCAAAGTGATCATGGTAATACTCTATAGTAAATTACATTAAACACTATCTTTTGATATATATTTCACCAAATTTTATGCAACATATATAAAAATACTTTACTTCAACAAAAACAAAAACATCCAAAATTAAGCAACCGGACAATCTTTTTGAATGCAGAATAATGACAAACTTACACAAACACACATATCAACAAATTAAAGACTAATATGGACTTACCATCATGGGGCGTGTAATGTGAGGTGACATTATTATGGTGGATAAATTTGACTCATTTCTTTAACATGGCCATTGACTTTGACTATTTTGATTTTGTCAACTTTTATTAGCTAATTTAGGGGTATACATAGAGACATAATTATCGAAATGATCCCTGTAAGTGGTATCAAGTTGCACTTTGGTCCTTAATACCCACACAATAACGCTTAGTCATCAGAAGCAGAGGAAAGTCGCACTTTGTTCCCCAACTAACGATCCGGCAAATCTACCACTTAAATTTCAGACTTTAGTCCCCATTAGTGGGGACGTTATGCCTCTGCCTAAACCGAAAATCGACCGAACCAAACGAATTTCGACCGATTTGTTGTGTAAAACGGTATCGAACCTAAATTGCAGTTAAAAAAAAATCAAACCGACTAAAATTAATCGGTTTCGGTTTTAGCATAAACATTTAACAACAAATTTCAATGTATGCTATTCAGTGGTGTCAACATTTTCTCTTTCTTCCATATCATTTTATCTTTCTATCACAATTTTTTTTTCTAAATTTCAAAAAATTCATAATATTTTAATACAATTAATGAAAATGGCGTCAAAAATTTTAAATTTTTTCAAGGCCCAAACGATACAAACCTACTTCCTATTTATGATCTCGAAAAATAAAAATAATAGTATATTTTTTCTATTTTTATTGCTTAATTATTATACAAAAATCAATTTAAAAGAAGAGAAAGCTCAACCAACCTCACCGCTGTCGTCGACTTGGTTGGCCAACCTTTTTTATTCCAGACCCCACACCTAGTGTCAAAATAAAAGCTAAAGACCGAATCATCTTTTCGATTCCTGATCCATTATATTAAATTTTACACCAATTTGATTCATCGCTAAAAATTCCATTCCTTTTTAACACTTTTTTGATCTAGTGCACCACATGATCTTATACACTAGTCTATCTCCATTTCTAGCTGGTATAAAGTAGGATAACTAGGCAACAATGCTACTCTATAAAGTGGCCTGGCCTTCAAAGAAAGACCGAACACTATGGTCTAACTTTGGCCAATCTTTATGTAGGAATACCTTTTATTTATAGATGACAATAATGGACATACGCTACCCATCGGCAAAAATAATGTACCAAATAATGGTGGTCCTAAATGTTATAGATGACGTTTATTATCGTTACTGCTCGAAAAGGAAATTTGGTGATCAATTCAAAGATTCCTAATGCAATAAAGATGGCAGCTGAGATTTAGTAAAACCAAATGAATTGAAATATACAAATCCATATTAATATTACTCCGTAATAAACATTGTATACATAAGTCCAGAAGAACAAAGAATGAAGTGATGATTTTTAGAAAATATATGAGAATGCCCTTTCATATTGGATCAATTGAGACGTCTTTCCTAGCTTAGCTTCCACCAACAGTGTGAGCCACTAGAACCAACTATTGAGCAAGTGTCATCATTTGTGTAATCAACTAATGACAAATTAATCAGTATGGTAAGAACTTATTGCGCGTATGATGCAAGGACTAAGCCATAACTTGAGGGGTACATAGTTCAAGATTTACTATCTTCGTATATTTTTGAAGTAGTGTCTTATATATATATAGATTGTGGACATATATGTATGAAAAATAAATTTATTTCCCAAAAAGTGAAATGAATTAAATAATAAACTTCATCATCAATTTCTTAAACCCCTTTGACTCTTAAAAGAAGCATTAAGATTTGAGTGGGCAATGAGTAGCATCTACTAAATGGACGAGTGAACATAATGCAAAGCCTTTTCATTGAAATTAGTAGTCGTACACATTTTTTAATCTAGTGCTCCGTGTACCTTATTAGCCAACAATTTTATTTACGTGTATGTCAACTCGTGATCAGTCCAAATTGAACTAGCCAACCAATCGTTTTTAATGTTCACTTTGTAAGAATGATTCTTTCCATATATACCATGAAAATAATTAAATTTAAAATCTAATTAACAAACCATCAAAATAAAAAATTAGATAATTTTCATGAAATAAATATAGTAGTATTGCATTACACAAATGATTCTTGAATTATATTCATGGTTATTACATTGATTTATTATAATTTATTATTCCATTCTTCTTATAAAAATTGTTTAGTTTTGACTTTTTTAAAATTTTAAGAAAAAACATATTCCCTTCGTTCCCTTTTAAAAATATAAAATATCACTCAATTGGAAGCTATATAAAAAGGGAACGAAGGAGTACATTAAAATATAAAAATATCAATTAATTAAAACTATATAATTGGTTGGCGATAATTTAATAAGAACAAAAAGACGTAAAAAGTACATTGAAAATGAAAACATAATTTTTTTATGTTAGAAGTACAAATATTTGAAACAAAAATTAAGCGCTGAAGACAACTAAAGAAACGGCCGAGTATAATAATGAATATTAGATGTAGTTGACTTATTTCTTAAAATACATATGAAAATAATTAGTCAAATATATAGAATAAGTTATGAAAAAAAAAAGTATACAATCTTTATAAAAAGGAGAGAATATATTTTTTTTTGGACATTTAGGCTCTAGTAGCTAGATAGCCTTTAAATTTTAAAATGAGTAGTGCCCTAAGAATCTCTCCTGCATTCTGGAACTCCACTTAGTCCTCACTCTTATGTGAATGCTACTGATCAAGGTAATCATCAAGTGGAGTGGATTCGATTTTCAATTGAGAAATTATTTTCAAGTAATGCAAGGTACACGTTCACCGGCCATTTTCAATTGTAATGTTAATAAAGAAAAATATTGTTAGAAAATTATTCTTTCCAATTTGACATGAAAATTAATTAAGTCTTCAATTTTAATCATAAAAAAACAAACTAGTAAACTATTTCTTGGAATAGAGTCATGTAAGTAGTACATACTCTTACTACTTATTATCTGGATCACAATCAATCAAATATTACAATGAATTAAACATTTCAAATTCTTAAGGTTCATTCATATTTTATATTATTTACTGTTTTACATGTTTTACAATATTATCGTTGGATATACATGTTTAAAATCGATCCATTTGATCATATGCTGATAAGTTTTTAAAAAATGTCTCATTTGATCATTCCGGCCAAAATTGAAGCTAAGCTTTGACTTTCAAAAAAGCAAATTAATGTGCTAATAAAATTGTTCAACACTCATTTTTTAGATAATTTTTCAATTCTATTAAAATCTTAGGGCAAAGATTTGGATGAGATTATTAATTTTAATAAAATATTTGGATGAGATTAATATTTGGATGCGATGAATATTTTGCCCCTAAATTTATTAAAATTAAAAAATTATCTCATAAATTAGTGTTGGACAATTTTATCCTTATTAATTTGTCCAAAAAGCTCAAACTTAACTACTCTTTGTAACGACGTTTTATTAATTTCAAATATGTAATCAAATGAATCATTTTAAAACATGATAATCGGAATTAACGTTAAATACGTATTTATCAACCGGCCATAAACCCTATTTTTTATTAAGAAAACAATAGAAAACTAAAAGGAGTGAAGCTAAGAGAATCGAAAGGGTGGCGTAATGGCGGGTCCTTGTGAACTTGATTCCATGCAAATGCCTTGGCCATTACAAATACATGCAGTCCTCTCATTTCTTCATTATGTGGTTCCCTTCACCCAAAAAACCATAGAGACAATTGAGGAGCCACATCAATCATCTCACAAAGATCAAAGCATAATATTATTCATATATATCTTCACAAAATATCATCTTCAATTCGTACTCATCTTTATCCTCTAAATTTTCACCCTTAGTTGTTTGCCTAGAGGTAAATAGTCCACCATTTTCATTTTATAATATATATATTATATGCTACTTGTAACTTATAAGTATCCAGAGAAACCAAGTCTCCTAACTACTCATATATAATATGATGGGTTTAATTATTGCGTGTGGAACAATCACGCAATAACTTTTATATAACGTTTTTAAATTATCATAAATGGCGGGTTTATGGCTGTTAGTCTCCAGTAATTTTTTTTGAGGTTTTCAACCAGTGGTAACTAATGTCGATACACATCCATTTTAAGCTTATATAGTATGTAATATGTTATCTCAAATTATAGATAAAATCAAACATTTGAGTTGAGTGTATATTTGCTAATTTGCTATTGGTCTTTGGTCAAAACATTGCACTGCTCTTTAACTCAGGATGTGTTTCTAGCTAACATGCATTCATATACAAGATGAGAATTCATCTCTTTGCATTGAAACTCAAAATTTGTTTTCTTTTACTTAATCATTGATCCATTTGTGCAGGAAATTATAGAATATTTTGTTCTGCATCTTAAGCAACTAAGAGGAAAACCAAAATGTCTGCAATGCAAGTGAGCACTAGTTCAACTATAAATATCATCAAGGAAGATGCATCAAAATTCATTGAGAAGCAAGGTATTGTAACCATTCTTGAATCAAACTTCCAACGAAATCATATTCCTCCATCCTTAAGAAGAACAATTTCAGCTGATATGTCATCAAAAAATTGGTTGTCCCAAAATGGGATGTCTCCAATGAAAAGGGTATCATCCTCTCAAGAACTTGCAGCATCAACAGATGTTGATGATCAAGAAGAGATTAAACAAAATTTGCCTACACATGATGATGTTTGGAGATCAATTCAATCACAGAAGGAGAAAGGTAGTATTTGGAGCTCAATTTTGTCTGAGAAACAGGACAATAATATTGAAACAAACAAGCAAATACCACCTTATGTTCACCCTCTTTTGAGAAAATCAACCAGCAATTTGAGTCTGAAAAGTCTTGAAATCTGCACTGAAAGCCTTGGATCAGAGACTGGCTCTGAAGGTTTCTCTTCTCACTCTAATGCACAAACCAGAGATGAAAAAGAATATGAGAAACAAGAAAAAAATGAACCAAAAATTCTATCTTCTGAAGATTTTCAAGTTGCCAAATACAACTATAATCCTAGTCATAAGAAAGTTCCTCAGAATAAATCATTTCCTCCTCCTCTTCCTTCACTTTCTAGTAGGAATGATGGATGCAATTCACTTCATATGCAACCCCACAGGACAAATGGTAGATTGGTTCTTGAAGCTGTTTCTGTTCCTCAACAAAACTACCTCCAAATCGATCGCCAAGAAGGCCGGCTTCTCCTCACATTTGTCAATAATGATCCACAAGAACCAAACACTCCAGAAAAATTGGAGGAAAAAGTTGCAGATTTTCAAGAAGTGTTTGATAATTTTGAAGCATTTGATGTGAATGAAGATGGTATTGAAGATAATCAAGAAGAAGAAGATGAACATCAAATGACTATTATGATTGAACAAAAATCATCAAGCTTGCCAACAAGTGGTATGATAAATATTCCCATGATGAAAAGCTTTTTGGGAATGGATAAAAAAGATTCATTATGGTCCAACAAGATGAATAAAGTAGTGGAGTTTATGGAGGCAGAGCAACTGGCTACAAAAATACCCTCAATTCCACAGTCACTGCCACCACCAGCCACGGCGGTTGCTCGGTTTATCCCAAAACCACCACCACAACCACCATCAAGCATAGCCTCATTCAATGTCTATGAATATTTCTGGAGGAGGAACAACAAGACTTTTGAAATAAACTCATCAATACTCACACAACAATGCAACTGGGACAACCTCAAACATTTAAACAATGACAAGGTTGATCAAGAAGTGGTGATTATGAGAGGGAACAAAGGTGACTATTATGTTCCATTGGTTTGCAAAGAGAAGAGAAGGTCACTACTAGTTTGGCAACCACACTGCATTGCCACCACCTGATTTGATGATGACCAACTTGTCACTTATTGTCCAGTTTATTATTATGATTGGTTTCTTACCATATTTATTTGACTGTAATTTCATAAAGTAAAAGTTTATAATACCATAATTACTCTTTATAAGAGTTCATATATCAAAATAAACTCAAATATAGAGGATACTTTGAAGTATTAGGTGACTTGATAAAACAACATTAAGTTAAAACATTTCCAGTTCAATCTTGATTCACCCCATCTACATGTGTAAAGTTGTAAACTCAATGTATATCTTTGTATTGGCTATTGTCCCTAGCCTTCTACAGGCTACAGACCTACAGTTGGTTGGCCAATTGAAAGGAGCCTAGCAGAACACCAGTTTCAATATTCAATACATCATACTTCATCATGTGACTATGTGACCAGTAAATCGAAGGCTCTAATGTTCTATAGGGTTTAATTGAACAACCTGATTCCCAAAGATCGAATTCTATAGCTTTATGCGTTAAATGACACGCCCCACATCAAGATAAATTGAATGCCTTCTGACAATATATACGCCTCGGCCTACTTCCTCTATCTAAGAATTGGCTTAGATCGAACCAAGACTCTTTACCACATATTGTGAGCCGTAACTACGGTGATGATAAAGAGCACGCAGTAATCCACGCCATCACCAGAATACATAATCGACTAACAAATATTATTTTAAAATTATAACCTAATATGTTAATAATATATTTTAGCACTCGCTATATATTGCATATGTATAAGTATTAAATGAGCAAAATCTATTTACAATATGTATTAACACATGAAAAATAGAATTATGTTAACGAAAATGCTAGAACAAATCGACATAGAGTGGAATCACGCAAAGGTTCAACTTGATACGATAACTACCAAACCTAGTTCAAATCATTTAGTTTCTGCCTCAAAGCCATTCTACTGCCACCTCGGCATATCTGAATTGCTAAAGTTGTCGATAAAGACGTAAATCTTACACACCTGAGACGCAGATATCGCTCGATTTATAAGTGTGACATTTGATTTCTGGCTTGTAACACTATACTTCATGGATCAACCTCAATTAAATTGATTGATATACCGTCATTATTAAGGTTGTTTTCGGTTCGGTTCTGTCGGTTTTTTCCTATTTTTTTGTGTGAAACCGACTCTATCGGTTTTTTCAATTATACAAACCATTTCTGCACGAATTAATCTTGACCGATCGTTCGGTTAAGGCTCTGTTTTCATGCGGTTTCGGGTTCGTTCGGGTCTGCTTTTTCATTTATTAACAGTAGACTATTCAAACACATTCACCAATTAATTTTACCAAATGCATTATTGTAATTAAACAGTAGTACTAATAATTTTAAATAAACAGAGTACTAATAATTTTAAAACAAAGTACTAATAATTTCAAATTAAAATAGTTTCAAACAAAGTCTAATTAAACAAATTGCTTTTGAATCGGTTGACGCTAAATATATCACATATATTTAGAGAGAATTTCTCGACAAGTAGTTACTTGTTCATTGCACCATCATCTTCATTACCTACATCAAAAATAGGCATAAATACAAACATAAATAATTTAATAAAATCAAGAATATAAATTATTGTAACACCACCAATTATAAACGATAATTTATTATTTACTTTCATTCTCCTTCTCTTTTTCTTCCACCTCTTCCAATTCACACTCCAAGGCATATTAAATGATTTTGTCTTTAGCCAATTTTGTGTGCAAAATGCTTCACAAGACGTAGCAACCTACCCTTCAAACGATTCCATAACCAGCCCACTGCATCACCTCGTATAACGTGTTGATACAGGTATAGCCAAAACATCTTTTGCAACTTTGGAAAGTATAGGATACTTCTCAGAATTTACCTTCCACCATGCCAAAATATCAAGTGGAGAATCAATTGGCTCACAAGCTTCATTCAAATACTTATTCAATTCTGAAGTATTCTCTGCCTGTTGTTCCATCTTCAAATGTTCTGCATAACCTTCTCTTAAAAAACCAAACGATCCCAAACTATTGCTACCCAAACATGACCGATCACTCCCACTCGGGATCATTACCATTCTCAATGATTGATCACCATTAGTTTGGAAATTTGCAAAGTCATATCATTTCAAACAATTCACCCAACACACCTTTCACTTTATCACCATTTCGACAAAGACACGCAAACCTCATACACTTTGTCTCAAGTAATAACTTATGAATTTAATTTATACTCTAGGATCAAGTATGCCAGCCCACATACAACAACAATTTGATTTTCCATTTTTCCCCTATATTTCACAAGTTTTTCTTTCATTCGACAAGCTAATGAGGACAAGACCTAATCTTGCACTTTCGAAATATTTGAATTAATAGCAAGCATTTAACACCAATCACATTCTGAACAATTGATCAAGCAGCTATACACTTGAACTAGAAAACTTCCAAAGTGACTTCATAAAAAAAATTCAAGAATTTCACAAAGTTTCTAGCATTTACAAAATTAAATTGGAAGTTAGCGATCAACTTTATCAAAAGAGGATTTTGACTCTACCGTTATCTCATCCGCCTCTACAAACATCCAAATTCTATCATCGCTGTCTCATCATCAACATTTCGAAAGACACACAAAGAACACCGAAAACAAAGACGTGATACGCAGAAGAAATATAAGCCGATCGAATTCGGTGGACTCTTGCTCGCTAGTGATCAAGTGTTTTTTAGGATATCTCTGTGAAAGTGGGTAATACGGCTCGAAGGAAATGGTGTCCCCGCACTGAATCGCTTGAGAGCCTGCTTAGAGCGGACCCGTGGCCTGGAAATCACCCAGAATCGATCTCCATTTATTACGCCTATCATGATAATTGCGTATCGCACCATCACGCTTAAGAAATGTGATTATTCTAACTTAGTGTTCAACTTAGTAATTGTATATTACAGCTGGTTCATGATAATTTATGTTGCGGGTTTTACTAAGGACCTTACTATTAATCGTTATAATGAATTGCCACTATTATTATTATACAACTTACTATTATCTGAGCCTAGAAGGTCACACACATACATGATTTTGTTATTTCACAGAAATTAAGAGATCAGTATAATCGAGAAATGTATTTCTCAATTACAAGGGTTCTACATTTTATGTAGAATATCGATTGAACAAATAGAATCAATTAAATATTATTTAATTGGTTCGAGTAATTTTAGTATTTATCGATAACTTGAAAGATTATTGATATTGACTCATTACTATTTAATTAGCTTAATTAAATAGTTCAATCCTCATTAGCAACCTATTAGAGTCTTAACGAACTAATAGAAAGTTAACGGTAGCCGCAAGCCAATACTTTAACGGGTTACTTTATCGCTCTGTTTTAACCTAGTCCATAAGTGAAACTTGTGATTTTTCAATGGCAAGCTTGGCAGTACCTTACCACAAAGTAGCGCCGGCCGAAATTCTCCCAAGAATTTTGGGTTTTTCTCGTTTTGTTCATCCTGTTTACTAGCATAAATTTAGCCTTTGATTCTAAACTTTAATTAACTGTAGATAATTGTTACCTATCGATATTACAACAAGGAGTCGAGGAAGTTTAAAATTAATGTCAGAATTTGAAGCTGTGCGGAACTTAGTGGAATTTACCTCCCACGCAATGTGTAGTGATTTATTCATATCAGATATATTTTTTTATGTATTTATCAATCAGTAGATGACTTTAAGATCCCCTGAATTATTGATTTGTATTTATACTCATATATCCATAGTATTTTCCATCAATGGCTTATCATTGGCACGCTTCCCGATTTATTAGAAATCTATAATGGCCCTGAGGCTCACTGGTGAAGCATGTTCTCGACTTAATCTCACATTCTTAGCTTCCACAATGTGTGAATTCCCAGGAGATCCCCACCTCGAGATGCCTGTGAGGACCTTTGAATCCATGAAAAGGTATCATAAGTTCGCGGTGGCCTCAAGTGTGAGAACTTGAGAGGCGACATGAGCCGCTTGGTAATCATACTTGGAGAGCCACCCCTACAACTTTAGCATACAAAGCCTGTGTTGCTCATGTATTGCATAGTCATGTGAGCTTGCAATATGGTTCTTCTTCCATGGTTGTTGAGTTGAGAAAATTCTGGGGGCTTAAATTTTATTTAGTGGCAGATCAAATAACCCGTCTGCATAAGTGGCCATTTTGAATATTACCTAGTTGCTCTAATTTGTTACACGGTAGCAATTAAAATTTGTAGTTCAATAGGTAACATCTGCTAAGATAATATAAATTGGATAGTAGCTAAAACAAGCATGCTCGAAATTGCGGTAATTAAACCCTAATAGTATTTTGTTACTAGAATGTTATTTATTTAAGACTGCTTTTGTATTTAATTTTTACTCAAACGAAGTGAAGAAACTAAACCACATACCAAACGGGACTTAAACATTATCCCATAAATATCTTCCACCTACCCCAATCACTATTCATCATCATCAAAAAACTCACCAACCCCCTTCTCCTCTTTGGTTTTAACCATCCCTTCCTCATTCCCCTTGATTTTTTTTTCATTTTCTCGCAAATCTCGCCTAAATCTACCCATAATCTTGTTCCCATCTCGATTATCAAATGTATGATTTTTAATTTTCAAATCTCATTATTTTGAGTTATAGCGACTATTATAACTTGAGTCAATTTTGAGTTCGAGACTTTATAATGGTATGCGCATCATCTGGGCTTATTTCATGTGGTTAAAAGTTATACAATTGATTTTGGGGTCAAATGTGTCAATGTCGATAAAGGACTTTGTGGAGACTAGTCAATTTTTGGAAGAAATGAAAAGTTATTATAGTTGTTTGGGAGCAAAGTTTGACTTTAAGTTGTCAGTAGATTATGTCGAACTAGTCAAAAAGAGTAGTATTTGGGTTTTTGGATTTAAAAGTTGTTATAAATGTAAACAGTCAGAACTTGATTTTCAAGTTAATTTGAAATTGTTTAAAAGTTAGCGTATTAAATAATATAGTAATGAAAGTGTTTAAATTGTTTTAATAGTCAAGTTATGCTCGGTAGTAATTTTCCACCCTAAGTTCATAATTGGTAATTAAATTGTTGAAAAGTTGGATAGTTAACTAAATGGGTTAAATGGTAGTAAAAGAGTAATTGTACTTCTCGGTGTTTTTGGTTAGATGAAAGGGGAAAGGCACTTGATTAATTAGGCGACGCGCTTTATTATTGCTAGCCAATGCGAAGATTTATTCACTAAAGCGTAATTTCGTTTACTTCTTCGTGAATGTCAAGTTGTGATACCAGAGCATGTTTATCTATATTTTGTGTTGATGTTTGAGTATGATTAGTTGGTCGAGAAGTTGGGTCGTGTGTGGTGTTTTTGTGATTTATAGGCGTTGGTATTTGTGATTGAATTGAAGTTAGAATGAAGCATTTTCCGGCTATTTTGGTCATTTTGGGTTTTAGGTGTTTTTGTTGTCAAGTGGCATATAATGAGTTTGTAGTGGTTGTTGATGTATGTTGAGTTGTACTATCCGGGTATTGCCTTTTACTGAGCATGAGTTATTGTGATTTGTCTCCATACCTCGTTAATAGTACGTTGTTTAGCTTATGCCCATTTGTTACGTTGTCGGGCAAGAATGAGTCGATGGTCTAGTCATTTAGACGGATGCTTTTACATTCATTGGCTGATAGCGCAGAGTTATGGACTTGACATAATAAGTATAGTTTGATTTCAAATGCATGCATTATCATTGTTGATGTTCTTATTAGAATGCTGCATGTTTAGTTTGAAGTGGCCTATGCATTTAGGATCATAGTAATGCCAATTTTGATATACTTTTATGATGCAAGTATGATAATGATATTTTCTTTTCTACTATGGCTCAGTTGTATAAGATTCTGCAATACCTATCAAATTATGTGAATTTAATTATCTTTATATTATGCTACGCTGGGGCGTGGCTAATTTTCACTTCGAGATAAGTATTCACTAAGCTCTCAGCCTACACCCTATTCGCTTGGGGCAAGATTTCATTTGTGCCAGTCGACAGGTTTTGGCAAATGACGCAGCTGATCATGATCCTCACAATCTTGTTGTTTTTTTTATCAGAACCGATTTCTATGTCGCTATTTTCACCTACACCGTATCGTTGTTGATATTTTGTACACGCAGATCGTTGTATATTGCTATGCGGCGGGTTAGAAAAATACCACGATGGATTATTTTCTTAAAACCGTTTCTTTCCTCTCAGATTCGTAGTTTATCGGGTTTATGTAAGGACAAAGTGCCTTTAAATTGAGATCATCCATCATTTCCAGGACTCGGGTGTCCGTGGATTCTAATATTCTTAACCTCTGGGGCCGAATTCGCTGGTGGTTTATCCTTTCCCTTCTCAACCATCCTAACAGTGTTCATCAATTATGACCATTTCAGCTATCAACCTTTTAATTTCTTTTAAAGACGAACATTTACTAAAGTTCTTATCACTTTTAATAGTGAAACCATCAATTGTAGGCTGATTTTTATCAAGTGTGTACCTGTATCCTTTGCATTTGTTCATCATTATATGATTCCTCATACCAGTGTCGTTGTTCTTCCATGACATGCATGTTCATGAACAATGAACGTGATTTTGTCTGCGGGTGACTGACCCTCTAATGATTTTAAAATGCTTCCAAGCAATTCTAAGATTTCTTCTCGATCCTCATTACACTTCACCATCTTCAATTTTTATCAATCAAGTTTTCATTCGATTTTTCATCGTTTTACTTTACTTCTTTTTCTTGAACTCGAGGTTATCTGGGCTTAAAATAAAAATAAGTATATAAGTTACATTAATCTTAAATTGGAAAAGTCAGCAAAATAATTGTAAATTAAATCAAAAATTACATTCTAACATAAATATAAAATAAACAAAAACAAAGTATTTTTTTTCACCAACATATT
Organism: Lithospermum erythrorhizon; assembly: GCA_019722365.1. Lineage (NCBI taxonomy): Eukaryota > Viridiplantae > Streptophyta > Magnoliopsida > Boraginales > Boraginaceae > Lithospermum > Lithospermum erythrorhizon. The sequence continues at coordinate 164,751 of JADFUC010000514.1, forward strand.
CTAACAAAAACATAAAATAAACAAAGGAATCCATTTTTTCTCCAAACATATTTAAGCTACAAAATAAATACGTGAGGCGGGGGAAGATCGAGCAATCGAATCATCACAAATACTCAAATTACATAAGAAATACTTTAGTCTAATTAATAACTAACCAAATCTGCTGGAGTAAGTGTATGCATCAATCTCCTTTTCATCCATAAGGTAAAGTTTTGATTATTTTTGTCAAGCAGAGAAATGTAGAATTAGGTAATAGTATAGATTTTGGCTCGATGAATTAATTAGTCTAGCTTATTTTAGTATGGCTATTTATTCACATTTAAGAATGATCTATTAGTTCGGAATCTGTTTTAATTAGACTCATCCATTAGTTTGGACTTTTAGCTTAATTGGGCTTAGACTAAATTAGATATAAATATTTCTAAATTAGTATAATAATTTTGTAAACCTTAAAATTTAAATGAAAAATTAAAACTCACCGTATTCTAAAAATGTAGCAATAATAACTCTAGTTATATATGAACTAGTGGCGGACATTATATATTCCTAAAGGCAGAGTGTATTTATGGGGTCTTTTTCCTGCTAGGAAATCTTATATTGCCCAAAGAGAAGCCATCTTCCCTTACGATACGATTCATTTCTTAAAGTCGAAATTTACTAACTGTGGAGCAACTCGAGTTAGACGAGAGGCGTAGATGTAATATCATATATATAAATATTTTAAACAAAATAATATATAGTCGGTTCTGTTTGCCTGCTTTCTTGCTTCTGTTTAAACCGAACCGGGAGCAATTTTATCTCAGATGATTTTTTTTATCATTTCGTTCAAGATTACTTTTTTTTTCCAACCATTTCAGAAAAAATCTAAGCCATTCGACTATGCTTCGATTTTTAGCTTAACCTAAAAACACATCGCTAATGATTATCCTAACCTTCCAAGACAGATTCCACAATTAATCTCATTTGGTTAGTCCTAAGGGTATCAACATTTTTTATAAGCCCATAAGGTCACAATACCAAATTGAGCCCAATAGCTTTTTCTCAACATCATCTTCAAATTCATCACCAAAAATAAATTATTTAATATCACTTATTTAAAAAAATTAATTAACCAAAAAAATTAAATTTATGGGTGATAATAATAATATCGATGATGATTTGCTTCTAAAGCAATTTTATTCAGAAGTTAGCGAAGTTGAACGCGATAATGAAGTCGTCAGGTTTGAATTAATTGCTTATGAATTAATTGATCAATTTTATTAATTAGGTTTTTATGTTTATTGAAAATTTGAGAAATTAAATTGTACTTATTGAGTATGAATTAATTGAAAAATTCTGTGAATTGGGGTTTTCTACATGTATTATTTTCCGTAGCTGAGTATATTTTATTAAATTAATATTAATTGTAAGTTAATAAAAAACTCAAATGCTAAAAGATTATGTTATGTTTGGTTTAAAGTATTCTTGAATTAATTTTGCAATTCTGCATATTGGAGTTTTCTGATCATTGTAAAGTAAAGAAAATTAGAAATTAAATTGGGTTTTTACTGATTAATTAATTCTGTAAATTGGGGTTTTTATGTTGATAGTAAGATTTTTAGAAATTGAAACTATGATTCAATGCTTGTATATGAATTAATTGATCGATTTTGAAATTGCCTTTGTTTACATTCGTAGTAGGATTTTTTAGAAACTAAAATGTGTGTATTAAGTATGCTTTCATTTTGCTCCTCTATATTATTTGGGAGGCTGGTTGCTATATGTCACTAGTATAGCGATTATTTGGAGGTTGACAACTTCTCGGCCTAGCTTTTGCCAAGAAGCTTTGATTCGAGAACATGTTTTTGCATGATACGGTCAAATCTTCTTGTAAAAATCATGTCTTTTGAGGCAAAATTTGATCGTTAGATTCAGCCAAATACATCCTTAGAATTGATGGGATTCTTAAAATGTGGTTTCTGAAGTAAAGTGAAAGATTGAAGTTTTGATGTATTTTCACTTTGATTGGCTTGGTTTACATAATATGTAAAACAAAATAGATGCTTAGTTATTAGCGCGGGAGAATAGAAACCCGTATGTATAACTTGTTATCTGTACTTAGATATATACTTATATAGGAATGGTCGAATTTACAGTTAGCAATGCTGAATAGGTCGCAACTTGTGTAGGCCATAGAGTATGGCGAAGCCCGTTTTACAGCATAATGTACATAAGAAGGGAAGCAGTTATTAATCTATGGTCCTGACTCCTTGAATAATGTAGTAAATTAACGGCAAGTGAGTAAATAGTTTAAATATCAAGAACAGTCGCAAATTCTAAGTTACCAGTTTGGGAGTGTCACCTAGACCCTTGTCTTATAATTTAATTCTTCTTAACCCTCTTTACAATTTAATCATATACGCAAGAAAATACTTTCACTTGTCAAAAGGTATTATGTTACATCTACCTCCACTCAAACATATAACCATACTAGTTCTTAGGTGTTTGGTTCAGGTCTATAGAACTTAGCATCCTTCATATTATATTACAATCGTTGAACTTTTTGTAAGAGATTTGCTGTACTTTAATCCTTTTCACTATATGTCTCCTCCATTCACTTCTGATTTGCATTGCCATCTTTTTGGGGATAACTTCTTATATTTTCAGGATTCTTTCATGTTTCAAGTTGAATCCGTTTGAATACCTTAATCTACCATTTCATTCTTCACCTGAGGAAGTGAAAAAACAATATCGTAAGGTAAAGTCTTCCCCTTGTAAGTGATTATTTTTTTATTATTAATTTATGAGCTCATCCATGATAAGATCTATTAAAATTTAAAAACACTTGCAGCTATCTTTGCTTGTTCATCCTGACAAGTGTAAGCATCCACAAGCAAAGGAGGCATTTGGTGGTAAATTCTTGTTCTATACTCTGTTTTAATGATCAGATAATAGCATTTATTTGTCAGAACTTTTCAATCTCCTATTACTCATTGTGGTGGTGGAGAGTACATCTACTAGATTGATATTTTTTGTTCTTTTTTCTGAATATGATATTTTTTTAATTGGAACATCAAGGTATAATCTAGTTGGCCTACTTCTGTAGTTGTGTTACTCAATTGAAATATACATTCACTTAGAAGCATCAATTAATGTAGTTCTCATCTAGAACCTCCAGGATCAATTATTTTGTCTTTCCCCCCTCTTCATCACCATTAAACGGAAAGGTTTAGCTCCTCATCTGGGAGCATACACTTTTGTCACCCTCAATTCTCGATGTTCTCTTTGCAGCACTTGCAAAAGCGCAACAGTTATTACTTGATCCACAAGAAAGGGATTACATTCTGAATCAAGTAACTGCTGCAAAAGGTATATTCATTAGCTTACTTCCTTTTATTTAGCTTTATAACTCATCACTAAATGTATGAGTAAGTGGTAATAACAATACAAATTTAAACATCGAGTGCAGAACAACTCCGTTCGAAAAGAAAGAAGCAACTGAAGAAAGACACCGCCTCTAAGCTGAAGTCAATCGTCGATGAGGTAATAAGTATTAACAAGTTATACTTGACCTGTGTACTCATTTCATCTGATATAGATTACTCAGGATCTTTATGTTCTTTGTACCTTCCCCATTGTGTAGTCCCTGTAGCATGAGAGGTTGTTGGCTATCTTTTTAGCTTATTCATTATTGGTTGAGGAAACAGTAGAAAATGCTTCAAAATTCAAACTCTAGCTTTTTGTTTATTTTTCAGTTGCATTAAGGCTTGTATGCTGTCTGCCTAACACCCTCTGTTTCTTTTTCTTATGAAATTTTACTTCACTCTCTTTTACCATGCATCTTATAATTCTTCTTAGATTGTTCTGTTACAATGAGGATGAAGGGGAGAATGTAGTGTTATACACATGAGATGCTCCAGCTTTACATGCCTTCAATATTTTCTGCAGGGAAAACATGAACAAGAATTTGAAAGATCAGATGAATTCCAACAGGAATTAAAGATGAAAGTTCGTGAAATATTGACAGATCAGGAGTGGCGAAGGAGGAAAATGCAGATGAGAGTATGTTTCGTACATATATGTTATCTTATTAAACTGATCATTTGTAACATTTGTGAGATGGGTTGTTATGTAGATATCAGAAGAGGAAGGGAGATTGAAGAAGGATGATGAAGAAACAAAAGAGATGTGGAAGAGGAAGCGTGAACATGAAGAGCAGTGGGAAGGAACAAGGGAAAATAGAGTTAGTTTCCATATATACTTGCATTGAAGGAGCATCTTTTAGTTTTGTGTATTGTCATGATCCCTTCATCTAATTTACAATCACTTTAGGTGACTGTTAAACAAAGATCTTTCTGCAAAATTGCAGATCATAGCGTATGGTATACTTTACCTGTTATCACACCTCTGCATCCCCTCAGTGGATAAATGTTTGTGTACGACTCACATATGGAAATCAAATCTTCATGACCACTTATGATTTTATAAATTCCCTTGTTCTTTTCTGCATAAGCTAGCATAGTGGCTTTTTTATATTTTTTTTAAATAGTATTATATTTCCCTTCTATTACTGATGCTGTGTTTTACTTGCGATCAGGTTTCTAGTTGGAGGGATTTCATGAAAGGTGGGAAGAAGGTGAGTTATATTTAAACATGTTAGTATTGCTGAGAGGCAATGAAGATATGGTGTATAAACGTGTGCTAAGAAGAGTTTAATCTGCATGCTGCAGGTAAAGAAAGGAGAGCTTCGTCCTCCAAAGCTCAAGACCGAAGATCCTAACAAATCATATGTCCAGAGACCAGTGAAGCGGGGCTGAACATGGGGTGAAGTGCCGGATAATATCATTACACTTCAATTAGAGAAATGAAACTATTGTTTGCTGATTATTATACACTAAATATCATGCATCTCCATGTCTTTTGTGTGCTCTGGCTATGTCGGTTAGGGGAAGGACTGAAGGATGTGGGAAAATATGTTAGTATTTTGTTAGGTAAACTTGGCATATCAAATAACAATCAACCAAAATGGCTCCTTAATCTTTTCTACAAAGAGAATTGGACGAATATAGAAGGAGACTATCTTATAACTTCGGATAATGATAATCATGTTACTTGAATTACTTTTCAAATACTTGAATTATCATATAGTTTATTCTTAATGATGACTTATTTTCTACCACATGGCATGTATACTATCTAAGTTATCGCCATGTTAGAGAATGGAATGCAAACCTTCATGAGGGGTTTCGAAGAAATTGTAAAATTATTTGACTTCCTACTAGTGTTGGATGTTTCTGAAATTTGAATTATATTGTTATTAGTGACTTTAATGTTGTTTTTTTATTATAAACAATGTAGTAGCCGTAAAGGTTACGCATATTTATTTTCTGATTAATATATTGCATTATTTATAAAAAAAATAAAGGAATGGAGTAAAATATATACATTTGAATTATATGCAGAACAAGATATCTTCTAGTAGTCGATTAAAGCCGATGCATTCTGTAGTTATCTATGTTTTAATGTAATTTTCAACTTAGCACCAAAATCGTCACCCCCACATCTCAAAAGCAATATCAAATTTTTGCTCTGAAAGATAATCAGTAAATTGAACATGAATCAAGTAACAAAATTGACTTGCTATTGTTAGTGTTCTTGGCAAAAGAAAAGGGGTTTTTTTTTTTTTAATTTGCAAAAGAAAAGGGTTTTCTTTAGTAACAAAATCATACAACGTGGCAACATCACAACATACACACCACCTCTATCAATACCTATAGGGAAAAAATTCTCAACATTATACATATCATCAGTCACATATGAACTACTCAACTCTTGTATATGGAAAAATGGAACACCTAAAAGAGGAAAGTGAACAAGAAAAAAAAACAGCAATATCCACCAGGGAATCGAAGATGCCCCCCATATCTAACCGACTCTGGTTCAATGTACAAGGAAGCGGGAGTTTGAATGCTAATTTCTTTCATCACACTGCCACCTCAGTCGCCATAGTTCCAACCCCCATCCTTCAACTCAAAGGCTGGTCATCAGAAGAGTAACCTCCGGTTCTTCAATTTTGCCAATTTTTCAATTCTCCATAATGCTTCGTGCTATGTGCAAATCCCTGGAAATTCCCAGTGTTAGCATGATCAGGAAGTACATGAAATAAAGCGGATACTGAGTAACAAGGTTCAAGCAACAGACCTTGATCATTAGCAACTTGAGGACGGCCTCTGGTTGGTGTTGGCGGTCTGTTAGCATTCAACTCCTATTCCATAATAAAGAATAAATATAAGGTGAATTATAAGTGGTGGCGAGCACATACAGCAGCAATCTCATATGAAATGTTGTTGATACCTGCATCCAAGTGTCTTCTATGTGGCGCTCAGGAGAGGTTTCAGGAGACGATAGTGCTGGAGGCAATGGATGTATCAGCTTTGGAACCACAACAAGATCCCTCCCTAAAACTAAGATTGCTCCTGCATTATTAGCAGTGCCTATACAGAAAGAATAGAGGTATGGTCGGTGAATAATGTAAGGTAAATGGGATGACCGGATTACTAAGCCAGTTAATAGTAAGAGATACTAATACCAAATTACGTACCACAATAATTTGTAGCTGAGAAAAGAGTAATCAGATGGCCCTGAGCAAATCGCTCAAATCCATCCATCACACATTCATGTGCACGAACTATCAACTGCAGATCATTGTTGTTGCAAAATTCAATGACACGATCTGGCTGTAACACAAATGGATTGGATTTTGGTTATTTCATTTCAAGTTGTGTACATGATGAACGCACTAACTTCTAAGACAATACGCGAAAAGAAATCATCCTTGATGTACATTCCAAATTACCACAAAATGACGACCACAGTAAAGATTACAAAGAGAGATGAGAGATAATACACACCCCAAAAGTAACCAAACCAGGGCCTCTAGCATTTGGCCGGAGTCCTTCTACACTGTCATTTTCTGTTGGGTCAGACCTGCAAGCACAATATCAAGAACACTTATTCAAGAAACTAAAACAGACATGACAATAATTAATCAGAACACTAACAAAGAAATCACAAACTTAAATTAAACAACATGGACAAGAACTAACCATAACAAATCCATCAGAACAATAGAGCCAGCTTCCATTGTGATAGGACGCTGAATACTCTCAATTTGCTCAATATGATTTATCGACCTTCCAATACCACCATGCATACAAATTATTTTTTTCTCAATTAATGCAGCCAGCGGAAGCCAATTGAACAATCTATTTATCCGATGCCATGTCCAGATTCCATCTCTTTCACCCTGCCCACATTATAGTTATGAGCTACTCTTTGTAAAACAGAAGGTGAACAAAAAATCATTTTAGAAATTCTTCACCCTACCATGCGCTCTATGCACTCAATACGGAACCCAAAAAGAGCATTGATATCAGCAGCTTCATGATTTCCACGAATTAAGTGTACATTATTTGGATACTCAACCTACACATGTATTGGCATAGAGAGTCATGTTACAAGTAGGTAAAACAGAGAGCGTAGAGTCGTGGAAAAATTGTTGCTCTTAGGTCAATTCGGAAACAGTCTCCTTGCTATCACAAGGGCAAGGCAGCGTACTATCCGACCCCCCTTTAAGCCGCTTAGGCGGGAGCCTCGTCAAAGGCATTGGAGCATGTTAATGGTAATGTAAGTAAGGGTTACCTTTAAAGCAAGGAGGAGGGTTATGGTCTCCAAGCTGTGCTGCCCCCGGTCCACATAATCTCCCAGAAAGAGATAATCAATATACCTGATAGTAATTTAGATTTAAGCATCATGAAGAAAGTGTACAAACGTCTCTAGGCATTAGGGGATGTTGTGTTGACGAATGTGTACAAAAAACATGTAACCTCCATGAACATATACAGTTCCAACAACCATTATCCAATTTATCCATCTTACTAAACAATCTCATGTTTTAGAAGAATTAGTCAGGTACTAAGACACATTACTTAAATGTATTCAGACAGCAATAAGCAAGCAACACATGTTTATACTGAAACGTGCTTGCTGAATTAATAAAAAAATTCCAAAAGCATTTACAGAGATCCTTGAGCCAAATTGGAACACATGTTTATATGGAAACGCACTTGGTCAGAGGGGAAACTAAGTTGGATCCTTTTGGTTACACTACCTTTGAACCCATTCAAGTACTTTTGTTCAAGGAGATTGTTTGATGGGGTTATGTCAGTTATGATCCTTAAGCCAAATTAGTAAGGACCCTTCTTAAGAAGTACATGAACTCATAAATTAACAGATTCTGGTATAGTCACAAATGATATTCCTGAGCTCAAATACATTATATAAGTTAAATACTCAAGAATCTAATCATTTGAGGGATTGAGCTTTAAAGCTTTCACCAATTGGCATATTTCAATGTGACTCTATTTTTCTACTGTGGGTTAGCTGATTTGCAAGTCATAGTCAATGCAGCCCTTTATTGGTGAGCATCACTACTATATCTTGATATAATAGAAAGTTAAACTTTAGGAGGATGACCGATGAACAATAGAAAGGTACACTATATCTTGATATAATAGAAAGGTAATCATCAAAAAGAACTTACGCAATATCACCAGCTGTTGAGGGGGATCCATACTCGTCAAAAAGACGCATAAGGTCTCCAAATTGACCGTGTAAATCACCAAAAATCTTAATAGGAGCCTTGAGCTGCAAGACACTAGGTTCACTAGAAAATATTCTTTCTGCACTCTCAGAGAGATCGGCTATTTCATTACAATCTAAAAAAAATTGGCGCCGAACAGGAGGCTTCCAGCCACGGGGCTTCAGAAGATGAGCGATCACCTGATAGACAACAACCAGAGTAAGAGATATCAATGGCTCATGAAGAGACAAATACAATACATATTTGGGAACATATTGCTCGTGATACAAGGGAAAAGAAGTCGAAGATATCTAAATGAAAGAATATGCTACAATGGGACAAAGATATCTAACTACTTATACGATTCTGACTCTAGTTTGTGGAGTTACTAGCTGCCAGATAATGGACATAAAACCCATTGGGATATAATCTATAAGCAATATGGAAACTAAGAATAAACCAGAGAAAGTGAAATGTTGACTTATTTCCATTACTCTCTTCCCAACTATATATGTATCATAGTTGATAAACTGCAAACACTCATGAAGCAACGGACCTTTTTTGGAACACTACTTATAGACATCTGCCTATCTAGAAGTTTTCTAGCTGCTGACGCACTATCTGGAGTTCCGTAACCAACTCTTCTGCCTTCATTTTCGAACTGATCAATGGAGAGCTGTCTAACCATACCGCCTAAGGCCCCACCAGTTTCTGCTGCTACAACCACCTGGATATATAAACTTGGGTCAAATATATACAAACAGAAAAACAATGAAAATAAATACAGAACAATCATGTCTCGATACTCACAGCACGATGATGAAGTCGGACACCAGCTGGAGCAGAATTGTTCAATACAACAGAATCGGGCTTTATCATGGTTGACATCTGTTTAGTAGTAGGAGTAACTTCTGCTCCATGATCCCTGTCAGGCAATTCAATTTCTCCATTACCGTTTTGCCGAGCCTTCGCTGCAGCTAGTGTGGCACTGATTGCCTCGGCTTCCGCTGCTGAAGCTTCAACCAAGTACTCAACTCCTTTACTTGGCCTCCTTTGATGCAAACCACATATTCAAATTACATCTAGAAAAAGAACAGTAAAGCCAGAGTATAAATCTATGGAAGCATGCTTACCGGGAACCGAGGAACATGGCATTCTCAGTGCTTATATCAGTATACGAATCTCCATTAACCGGAGGGGCAACAGGATTGGCAAGCACAACCGCACCATCAGTGCTTGAATCAGGAGCTCTCTCATCAAGGCCTCCATACCTCCCTGGCAACCTCCCTGCATTTCCATTAGATGCGGCTGCTGCATGTGAAGCTGCATTTGTAGTCTCAGCAGCAGCAAGATCTTCCGCAACAAGTAAATCATCCAGCAAAACCCCTAAAAGAGAGCAGATAATAGTCAGCCAACTCAAAGGGTTTTTCAGAAGATTGGGGAGAAGCACCAACAAAAAATAAATGCTGAACGTACACAAATTACACAATCCATCAATAACTAGTACTCCCTCCAATTCTTTCTAATTGACGTTTCGGTTTTCATTCTGAAGGTTTGACCAGCTTTCAATTACATAAAGGAAAATTACAAAAAAATAATATCATAAAATAAATTTTTAAAAAAATCCAACGATATCAATTTCATATTTATCAAAATAAGAATAAAATAACCATGGAAATTATTGCTATTTCAACACATTTATTACTAGAAGATAAATAAGAGTTTTTGAGTTAAAGAAATACAAAGACATAAAGAGGACACAAACGGTCCTACATGATAATAAACAGGTTGAAGTGACTCAATAGTCAATACTAGGGGATGTTATCTGTCAAAAGAGACAAAACAGCAAGCTCTTACAATAACTGGGTGACTGAGATGCCTTTCAAAAGGACTTACCACCACGAAGGCCACCATAAATAAATATCAAATCACCAACAGCAGCAGCAGCATGCCTACATCGTCGTGTCAGTTCTACAGCAGCATCTCCACCAGGAGCGTCGGCACTGTATTTTCCAGTCCTGGGACTGGTAACCACTGACTTGGTATCACACCAAACTCCTGCTGCGGTATCCAGAACTACAGGAGAAGGAAAGGTGTCAACTTGTCAAATCCCACATACGCTGAATTTTCACTTGCTCCAGATGATATAATATATGCTTTTAAAAACGTTTCCATGAAGGATATTAATGGTAAAAGAATGCACTACCTGCAATACTTGATGAGTCCTCAACCATCCGTCCACCACCAAGTGCACCACCAGAAACATGAAGCCGGGCATTAACAAAAACCTACCCATTGATGCAGTTAAATATCATATCAGCACTAACAACAGAAAACAACAGGAAGATGCAAGAAATAGGTGATATAACTCACCGCTGCATGTTGATATCTGCCAGAGGGCGAGACACCAGGGGCAATGGCCCATTCCCAGCGACCATCTCTATGTTTAGCAAGCCCATATGCGCTATTCAACGGCTGCCAATTAAAATCAAAATGCAAGCCATCAATAAGATATGATGCAATAAAAATGGCACAACCAATTAGTATACGTTTACAGAAGACTTTTACTGACCAATGAGTAAAAATGAAAAAAAAAATAAGATAACATCTCTAATCTATGCATCCATTGTTCCATACATAAGGGTGTTTAGCACAGCTCTTTGCTTTATCAATAAAAGGTCTTTCTAAGCTACTTTTGCAATTGTTGGTGTTTGGAGAAGAAAAAAAACCAAAAAGAAACATGTTCATTAATTAAGATACTCATCACTCACCACACTGTTGGCATCCCTTCCCCCACAAAGTAAAAGAAGACCATCAGAGCGTGCACTTGCAGTTGCGTACATGCAAAATTCATCACATTATAGAGCTTATGACATTAAAAGTTTTAGATATACAATTAAATACAACTCTGAGTTTTGCGATTCAAGATACAAACTTTCATGTATTATACTTAATCATGAAACATATGAGTAAGAACTGTCTTCGATGGCCAGATAAAAACACAAGAAGAAATTGCTGTTGCATTTTACATCAGATTACAAATCATACAATGAATAGGAAAGAGAAAAAATACTGAAGACGCAAAAGTGAGAAAAGTATAAACAAGGAAACTTAGGATATTAGAATATGGAACTCACATGCAAGGAGGTGGTCCTTCACCTTCTGGCTCCAGCTTTCGCCACTCATATGGTTTGGCAGCAGTATCAAGGGCCCAGACATCGGCTAGAGGGCGTTTCCCTGAAACATGGCAGTAATTTATGGGTTCCGGATTCTAATTCAATTACTACGTGTTAAGGAGCATTGGTGAAAATCTTACCATCATTTCCACCAATTGCCATAAGATATCTTTGCCCCACAAGAGCCATAACGTGTCCATAACGTGGCCCTGGTCCAGGACCTTGGACAACCACCCTTATTGAGAATGAACAATTACTCTCAGTACTCTCAACAAAAAATAAAGTAGCTAATTATGTTTGTAGATATTTCCTATAAGAAAATAATGTGGCATACTTTGATCAAAGAATTGTATTTACAAAACTGGAGAAATGCCTACATGTATGCAAAAAACAACTAATTAAGCACATTATTTTGAGAGCTGACCTATGCCATCGTGGTCTTTGCTGTGTTAGATCAAGAACATGAAGATCCTCAGCAGACAGACCAGCTGGACCTATTCCACCCTATCATAGTGAAATCAAAGCTGCATAAACATCTGAATCAAAACATTACAAAAAGAGAAGTTCAATAATATCAAATTTTGGTTAATAGGCAACAACCTGTATAACTACCATGGTTCCTACTGCAGTAGCTACATGAGCTGCCCTTGGTGTGGGTGGTTCTCCAATTGGAGTAATTCTGCAATTCCCATAAATAAAATATTGGTAACCTTACTTTTAAACAAAAAATTGGCAGCTAATAATTCAAGTCAGATTGTATCTTACCTCGTCCATTTATTAGATAAAACATTGTAACAATGCACATCTGCAGTGGCGCCTGCTAAACCTGGACATTCCAAACACCCTGGTCATACAAATCGTGGCTATAAAACTAATTACAATTTAAAAAAAAATCCAGAGTTAGTATAGGCTCATGAAAGCTGAAAAATCGAGAAGCTCTAAAAAAATTAGAAAACTTCATACAAAGACATCACAGTTCAGCACTTCCAGCTGAGGAAGGTGTTCCTGAGGCAGCCGAATTCCCTTCTAATGCTGTGGCCCCACCAAATAATATCAGCCTTGGTCCAACATAGCCAGAAGTTCCTTCCTCCCCAACAGCTGGAATTGCAGTAAGTGTGTGACCACACCGCGAGCCTGGTCCATCATCTTCCTTCTCCATGATAGTATTAACAACGGTGTAATTTGGAGCACAACGTGGCCCTGTCCCTACACCTATGGCCCCTACCCCCATCCCACTCTGCTTCTGTTGCTCAGATGACTGCTGCTGGGATTGCGATTGAGGAGAAGGAGAAGGGGAAGATCCTTCATTGTCTGCTGCACCAGACAACGCCTGGTCCGATTCAGGAATGCCATTTTCAGTTGAATTACGCTCCGATGGCTCTGGTGTTCCCGAATTAGAATCCACTTCCATAATTATCAGACGATAATCTCAACAAAAAACACCTAACTTAATCTTCAAAGACTGGTCACAACTTCAGAAGCTCACCAATAAGCATTTCTAACAACATTTCCCAGATAAAAACCCCAAAACTTTTCACAAATATCCAAATCCTCTTGATCGAACTTCTAACTATATATAAAAACAAAGTTACAAACTTTACTAAAACCCCAAAATTCTAAAACCCACAAAAATATATCCCAAGAACCCTACACATGAAATCAATTCAACAAAGCTGTAAACTTTACTAAACCCCCTTTATCTTAAAACTCACAAAAATATATCCCAAGAACACTACACATGAAATCAATTCAACAAAGCTGCAAATTTTACTAAAACCTCTTAATCTTAAAACCCACAAAAATATATCCCAAGAACTATAAACATCAAATGGTTTCAACAAAGCTGCAAACTTTACTACAAGCCTTAAATTTCAAAACCATTAAAAATACATCAGAAGAACTCTAAACATAAAATGAATTCAACAAAGCTGCAAACTTTACTACAAGCGCTAAATCTTAAACCCCACAAAAAATAAATATCGACAACTCTAAAAATCACATGAACTTGGGATAACTAGTAGAGTAGTCTGAGCTAGAATGAGTTGAAAAAATACTGAAAAAGCTAAAAGCAGCATCTAATCCAACCAAAAATGCACACACTTCTCTCTCTAGAAATATAAATCAACCCCAACTCACAAAAACGATATCTGGATGACTGGGTCCAACACAAAATTTCCACTACTTTCTCTCTCTAGAAATAAATAACCATATATATACGTAAGCAATGTTTTTTTCAAAATTTGATTAATTAAGAAAAGAGGGAAGCTAAAAGAGGTTTCGCTTTGGGATTTTTGGTTTATTTTTATTCTCTGTTTTTAGTTTCTCTCTCTAGAAAGTGAGTGAAAGTTTCTCTCTCCTCTGTCTGAATCCGACCGATGAGTGAGAAACTGACGGCGGTCCTAAACTGTGGTAATAACAGTTCAAATTCAAATGGGGATAATTGCTTATTGGTTCCAAGTTAATCTCTATGGAGTTGTTAATGAATGGAGAAGTAATTTTAAAAAGCGAAAAACGTTTAATTTATTTGGTTCCCTTAATTCGATTCAAAATTATATAGCTTGATACTTGAAATTGATTTTTGGTTGGATTATTTGTATCTTAACTCGATTGAATAGGATAAGAATTTACTCGATAAATTAAATTATTTATATTTTCTTAATTTTATTTGAATCAATTCGTTTGATTTAAGCTATTATGTTCCACTTTAGATGAGACTATGTTGCATGTGTCTTTTGATTGTTTATAAATTGATTTAAAATTGAAAAATATGGTACTCCATTTACCATTATTTGTATTATGATATGATAAACTATTCATATTCCAACATTTCGTTTGATTGATGTAAAATTTGAAGGGAGAAAAAGTCACAATGACAATTAATTTGACAAAAACGTCTAACTACATGCATCATAACAAAAAACATACTTCAATACCTTTAAAAAAATTGTTAATAATTCAATTAAGGGATGTCAGATAAGATGCAGCCTTGTCCCGATTATAATAGGAAGGCTAGAAGTCTAAACCAAAAAAAAAAATGGCATTTTCTACTTCTACTTCAACTTCCCAACCTTCTAAATTGTGTACAAGCCATTTTAAGTTTTCAAAGTCTCATTGTCTCACCACTTTGGCTTGATTATTTTGAAGGCTGCTAGTGCTGAATAGACACAAAGAAACATCATATGCATTTTTCCACACAAATAATATAAACAAGGTGTATTAATTACTGAAGGCAGGCGAAGTGGCTCATCGTTTCTCACAAGAAAATGTGACATTGCTTGGGAATGATATTTATAGCACCTGAAAAGGGGAGGGGGAAGGGCAAAGCACTCATACAAATCACCTTTCCTGTAGACTATATTGCTAATTTACATAAGCAATAATGCATTAGAAAACAAATTGATTCACCACCATGATCCGACGATGACCAATGGTCTCCAATGGATAAGCTCAAGGGTCTAATGGTCCGGTGTTTGCACGTTTCTGGTAGACCCTCACCGCCACCATAGCATCTCCTTCAGCGTTCTGGACTATCCATGGTTGATATTTCTTTCGTTGTGGTTTCTTGTTTTGCTTATGAGGAACTCCAGAGGGTTGCTACTTGGTTAGCTCTTTCCAGGAGCTAATCAATTAGCCATATCAAATGAATCCAGATCATCTAGCACATGCTTCAAATTAGGAGTGCTTATGAGTTTATTACCTGAAGGGTGTTCATCATCAAAAGAATCTGGTTCATGCACCTCAGATGAGATTGGCTCGCCAGCATTCTCACTTTCAGCTTTACCATCTGATATTTCCGGTGGCATTTGAAAGTGAGGCAGCTTGCCATCAATGTAGTCCTTCAGTATTTGACGAGAAGCTCTAGTTTCATCTGGCAGTCCCCTTGACGAGACATATCCACGAGACGCACAATATGTTCTCAAAAGTTCTGCAGCTGTAGGAGGACGGGATTGAGGTTCATATGGTTTAGGCTTTGGCAGAGAGATTTTATAGACGTTTTCAATTACATCTCTAGGCACTCGATTCGCTACTACTTGTACAGCCTGGCTATGCTCAGTCATCCGGTCAATTGGCAGAACCCCAGAAGCAATCATCTCATATCTTGAGCTAGTAAAAGATGGAAAAACCAACCCAGGACAATCGCAAAGTGTTAGTCTATCTGATATTATCAGTGTTTGGAAGTGCTTTGTTTTCCCAGGAGTTGACGTCACACCAGTCCGCTTTGCTCCTACTAACGCATTGATTGTCGAACTTTTCCCAACGTTTGGATACCCAACAAATCCCACCATAACACTCTTTAAGGATGTAGTAGTCCCTGCAGATTTTTCACTATCAGAATGAGAATCAGATTGGCCCGACATACTTGATCGTGGTCTAGTCCTCATCGAAACTATTTTCTCAGCTTCAAACTGTAAACGGGCCAACAATTCCTCCCTGTTACATATTTTAGTGTCAGCATCAGCTGATTCATGTGGCATGATAAGCTTCTTCCCTTCAAGTTCAGTAGAAGCAGCTTTAGCAGACCAGAAAAGAAAGAGAATCCCATGCCGACGAAAGTAGTTGGCCCAATGCTCCCTGAAGACGGTGTCAAGGATAGAGTTTTAACAACTAATAAGGAAAAAAAAAAAACAGAATCGTCCACACTTACCTGACAGACCAAGGCAGGAGATCTGCTTTATTAACAAGTAGCATTGTTCTTTTGTGTTCATCAATTTCTCTAACATATGCCTGCAGAGGAGAAATTTGTCATATGATAAGCTAAATCTCCAGAGAAAGAGGGAGCTATATGTAACAGGGATGATTTCTCTAAATAAAAATTCTCTTCAGACTTAACCTCACAATCAAGCGCTAACTTGTATAATTTTTTCATATTATTTATCACTTTTCAGCAAGTAAAGGACAAAAGCTCACAATCATCCATCGGTAGCATATGCATTTACTGTAACTGTAGGATGCCCTAGAACTGTAACACGAAAGCTAAAAGAGAAGCTGCATTGTCTTGGAAGATGTAAATATCTGCTACTAAGAACGAAATTTTCATGTAATTCTTACCTCAAGATCAGAGCATCGATAGAATAATGGGTTACGAGCATCGACAACCGTTACAAGCTAGGAAGATTTGACAAATAAAGAAACATCATTAGACAAGAGTGGATAACAACGGGAGTATCATACTGGATTTAGATAATTCCATAAAGCTGTCAACCATCATATAGAAGTAGAGCTTAACATTTCGACAACAAAAAACTTTTTAAGCGACTAATAGTACATATTCACTTCAATCACTTAAGTCAAAACTAAGCTGGATACTGGAGGTGCAGCCATATTTTAGCCATGAAACTTTCTAAGTGATAAGATAACCTTACCAGATCACTACGCTCAACCACCCTCCAGAGTTGCCGCCAGATATCAAGATTCTTCTCAAATGGAGTTAGTACCAACTTCTCATTTTCTTCAAGTCTATAGAAAGTTATTTGTGATGGAAAAACATAAGTCCATAGATTAACCAGCAGAAAAAAAAATTATAACTTGGAAAGGTACTCCAACTAAATAGAAGTGCACAACGTATGAAGTATCTTGGGGAAGATGAAGTTAAATATGTAGTTGACTCCAAAACAAGTTGAGGAATTCATCTTTGCAATCAAATACTCTAATAAAATGAAAAAAAGGAAGACCGAGGTTGAGAGAAACCATATTGTGCATTGGATTCATAAGTTCTTCCTGTATTACTGCATAGACCTGTCTGATGACATAGTTTCTATTAAAACTAACCTTACAACAAACTCAGTGACACCCCTACCAAATGACTACAAAATTATAGTGTTGGTGAAGTAAAATGTATGAAGAAAATAAAATTATTCCAGTCAGTTGAAGTTGAAGAACATATTAAGCTACATTGTATATGCCAAAACTGAGGTGCCAAAGACAAGACATTTAGATACATATTCACCAAATTGTAAGTGCCTCACACATTCATTTTCACATTTTAAAAGCCAAGACGCACCCTCACCGAAGTTGGCCAATATGCTACTTTTTCTCTTAATGTAGAATTTTATAATGTGCATATATTAAACTAGTCTAGCAGACAACAGCAAGGACATATAGATGAATGCTCATAAAATATATTGAAGGCATAAGTAAATAGATACACAAAAAAGGTAGCATACTTTGCAAGACTGCGACGCCAAGACAGAAAAGCTTGTCTCTCATTGGCATCAAGCTCTTCAACAGTCATCTGAGTGTTCCATGGTGGTCTGCAATAATTGAACTATTCAAAAAATATGGAATAGCAGTGGATAGATTGGAGATTTCTAAACAAAAATACACATGCCTGCGTGGCACACGAAGACTGCTAGCATGTAATGCTTCCTCTTTCATCCGTTGCTCCCTCAAATCTTCAGGTCTCATCTTGCTTGCCTCTGATGTGGAGTCCCTGCCATCAAGCATGAGACAAGTTAAATAAAAACCACTAAGAAAACCATGTTAAAAAAGAAGCACACACCACAGATGCCAACATGGCCAAAGGTGCATAAAATTCAGAACAAATGAATACAATGAAACAATCCCATAAGTAGAGTTACTAATGCATAGGCTTGTGTAGAAAAGATGCAATCTTTTTCATTAAAAAAGGGATAAATGGGGGTCTTGAGCTAACAGATTAATAAAACTTTAACAACACTCGAGAATAGAATTATGGTTTATTGGTTCAATCTGTATTGAGCTTTCAAATTAATCAAGACTTTAGCAACAATCAACAATAAAATTATGGTTTCAGCGAATGGGATAAATGGGTAGTGAGCTTACAAATTAATCAATACTTTAACATCTGAATGATTTTCAGAAAAGATGAAATCTTTTTCATCAGCAGATGGCTAAATGGTTATTGAGCTTACAAATTAATCGAAACTTTAACAAAAAATCAAGAACAAAATAATAGTTTTTAGGTTCAATGGGTATTGAGCTAACAAATTGATCACAACTTTAACAATAAACAAGAATAAAATTATGGTATATGGTCTTATGGGCATTGAGCTTACAAATTGTTCAAAACTTTAACATCTGAATGCAGAAAAAATGCAATCTTTTTCATCAGCAAATGTGAGCTTACAAATTAATCAAAACTTCAACCACAATCAACAGTAAAATTATTGTTAATGTGTATTGAGCTTAAAAATTAATACTGTAATAAACAACACTTCAACAAAAAAATCAAGAATTAAATTATGGTGCATGTGTATTGAGCTTACAAACTAATCAAAACTTCAACAACAATCAAGAATAAAATTATTGGTTTAGCAAATGGCCTAAATGGTTATTGAGCTTACAACTTACAAATTAAATCATAACTTTAGTAAAATTATGGTTCAATGAGTATTGAGCTTACAAATTAATCAAGACTTTAACATATGTCAAATTTGCTTGCAAATTAAAACATTAACAACAATAAATAACAAAATTATGGTTTATGGTTATTGAGCTTACAAATTGATCAAGACTTTAACATCAGAATAATTTGCAGAAAAGACAAGATCTTTTTCATGAGCATGTTCAATAACAGCATCAATATCACTAACATCAGTAACAGATTCAAGAACTTTCTTGTTTTGTGTCCTATATGATTGCCCTTTTTCATTGGATTCTTGAATCATTTGCTTGTGTTGCTTCACTAAGGCCCTACCTAAACCTGATTTCTGCCCCTTACCCATGATCAAAATTACCAAATATTTATGGGATTTTTGCTTTGATTGTAGAGGTGAGTATGAATTTTTATGTGATTGTTTTTTTTTTGTGTATGAAATGTGTACTCAAGCGTGAGGTTTTTTGTGTTGTTCTCTTTCAACATGAATCCGTGCCTGTAAAGTGGATCCCGGAAATACTTCGAGAAGCGTAATAAGATAAATCACACCAGATAAATTACACTGTGACAAATTTCTCAAGTGGTATCTCAAAGAAAATACAGAAGCTGAATCAAACTCATGCCAGCCATGGCCACAACTCGCCTACCACCAACTTACCACCAAGTAGGTATTTTGGTGCTTTTGAGAAGGGTTAGTGAGAAAAATAAATTATGGGCGGGTTATGGATGTTAAGTATGAGTGCGGTTTGGTTATGTTTTTCCAACTTATGTATCGTATAGCCTTTTCGATTTTGTTCGATACAGTTGTAGGTAGCAGTGATAAGTGATAACTCTAATGGTAGTTACATTTATTGATCCGTTTATAAGAAAAAGTCAAATGATAGCGAAACTGGTAGCTCTTACATGCGAGTGCTGACGACATGTGGTTTTATGAGATATGTATGTCGGTGTGTTTTGGTCCGGGGATTAGGCATATTTTTCGGTTTTTTCTTCCAAACTATGGGTTCACCTGTACCGAGCTTACAAATTGAACAAAAATTAAATTACAACAATCAAGAATAAAATTATGGAATCCAAGTTTGTTGGCAAACAGCCTGAATCGTTCACATTTGAGAAGACTCTAGAACTCTAATCTGAACCGTTAATCTCCTCCCCAACAGAAAATTCTAGACCCCGCTCAATTTCCACCCAACTTACTCATCATATAAATTCACCTCATTTCAATAAATTTGTCCCAATATAATTGTCACATTTCACCTCAATCTCTCTATTTTTCACTACAAAGTCCCTTGCTTAATTTGTTTTTTGTTGGGTTGCTTGAAGATGTTTGGTCGAGGTGCAAAGAAAAGTAATGACACAAAGTACTATGATATACTAGGAGTGTCTAAGAATGCAACTGAAGATGAAATCAAGAAAGCTTACAAGAAAGCTGCCATCAAGAACCATCCAGATAAGGGTGGTGATCCTGAGAAGGTAACAACTTATGCATAATATCCAATTATAGAATAATCAAGATGCATCATAAATTCTACAGATAAACTTTATTCATCAATGTTTTTTATTTTCTATCAATTACTTTTTATTTAAGCTTGATTAATATGGTTAGATAAAAAAATAGAATACAAACAGGGTGAATTTAAAATTTAAGCTAGATTTTAAATCCAAACAGGCCATAAATGTTAACTGTAAGCTGGCTGCATTCTGCTGCTTGTATGTTTTGTTTGAAGCTATATTTTAATGGCTATCTCATTGATCCTGCAGTTCAAGGAGCTTGCTCAGGCATACGATGTATTGAGTGACCCTGAAAAACGCCAGATTTATGACCAGTATGGTGAGGAAGCACTTAAGGAGGGAATGGGTGGTGGCGCTGGCATGCACGACCCATTCGACATTTTCTCCTCTTTCTTTGGTGGTAGTCCATTTGGAGGTGAGATCATTTTATTAAATGTTGAAGCCTTTGTGTGATTCCTGAATTAACTAATTTTCTTGAATTGTTCTTTGTATGGATTCATAGCTAGTATCAGTCCCTGTTTTTCCTTCGCTTGATACAATAACAACAGTGGCAATAACATCCCCAATGCCTATAAAGAGCTCCCGCTTAAGCGGGTGAAGGGGTTGGATTGTATGCAGCCTTATCGGTGCGGTGTGATAATAGAAAGGATATTTCCGAATTGACCCAAATATAATTAGTTTCCCTATCACCGTATTAGACAAATGTATGTATCTTGGTTAGGGTTTTGTTATGCGGTTGCAATTCCACCATGCCTATTTACTTATGTGGATGCCAATTGTATCCATAGTTATGAATGTCCACCATATGCTGTGAAATACTGTTTTCTGTGGATTTATGACCATGACAAGTCATTGTTGTATGTATCAGGTTATTGTAGTATGAGTCCAATTTTTAAACTGAAATCTTGTGTTGGTTGAATGAAATAGGTGGTGGCGCCAGGGGCCGGAGGCAGAAGAGAGGTGAGGATGTGATTCATCCTCTGAAGGTCTCTTTGGAAGAGCTCTTCAGTGGCGCAATGAGGAAAATTTCCCTTTCTCGTAATGTTATATGTTCACGATGTAACGGGAAAGGATCTAACGAAGGAAATCACATCCTTAGATTTGATTAATATGTTGGATGTGCTGATTTTCCCGATGTAACGGGAAAGGATCAAAGTCGGGTGCTTCGTCCAAGTGTTCTGGCTGCCAAGGAACGGGTATGAAGGTCACAATTAGGCAGCTTGGTCCTGGTATGATTCAGCAAATGCAGCATCCTTGCAATGAATGTAAAGGTACCGGAGAGACCATAAGCGATAAAGATCGCTGCCCGCAATGCAAAGGTGATAAGGTAGTGCCGGAGAAGAAATTGCTGGAAGTTGTAGTTGAGAAGGGTATGAAACATGGACAAAAGATAACATTCCAAGGAGAAGCTGATGAGGCTGTAAGATGCACACCTATACTTACACTATAGTTCAAGGTTCCTGTCTATAATGCTAACATTTTGTTTTATGTTGGTTGCAGCCTGATACGATCACCGGGGATATGGTCTTCGTGCTTCAGCAGAAAGAACACCCAACGTTCAAGAGAAAGGACGAGGATCTCTTCGTGGAGCACACATTGTCTCTAACAGAGGCGCTGTGTGGCTTCCATTTCATATTGTCTCACCTTGATGGAAGGCGACTCCTGATCAAATCAAAACCAGGAGAAGTTATCAAGCCTGGTATGTGTCTATTACCTAATAAAAACGCTCAATTCAAGACATCAATGGCTTGATCTAATCCTCGTGACATCTTACATTCTTTGCAGATCAATTTAAGGCTATTGAAGATGAAGGAATGCCGGTGTACCAGAGGCCATTCATGAGGGGTAAAATGTACATACATTTCACCATTGAATTCCCGGATACTCTTACTCCTGAACAGATGAAGGCACTGGAGGCAATCCTTCCCCCTAAGCCGCTACCACAGTTCACAGACATGGAGTTAGATGAGTGCGAGGAGACAACAATGCACGATGTCAACATCGAGGAGGAGATGAGGAGGAAGCAAGCACAGGCACAACAGGAGGTGTATGATGAAGACGATGATATGCATCCAGGTGGAGGTCAGAAGGTTCAATGTGCCCAACAGTGATGAAATGACATGAGATTCCAGATTTGTTCTAGTTGACTGGCATGTTAGAAGGTCCTGCTTATCATTCCCATGAAGTAGTATCATCAAAAATCAGTGTAATTGTTTGTTTGAACTTGTGGGTTTGTACTTATATGCATCTCATTTGTGAACTTTCCGGTCATTTTCCCAAGTCCCAACTATCATATTTCATATTTCATAGTTTCGTGTTCGCGATAAGACCTCAGCCGGGATATCTGGCCGCCCCTTTAAGGCTGCCTGCGCCCCGTGACGGTATGGATTCGATCCCAGCCAGCACAAAGCACTGTTGCCGGTCTGTGGTCATGCCTCGGTAAGCCGTGGGTTACCCGCCATGTGCTTATGTACGGGCAGGCTACGATCCGCCTCGGCATAATATTCGCATAACTCACACGGCGATGACTACCGCTCGTTGAACGTATCAATGTATATTTCATAAGCTTCGCTGATAAGAGTGTCGAGTGATAAATGCTAGTAATAAATCACATCAAGTACATCAAATAATAAACCCATATTTGGAAATTACTCTTTCTATTTTTTTTTATAATTATCGTTTTAGTCAATTTTTTTTTATTTTTATTTTTAATATATTTTTTGATTATTTGTTCTTGAAAAAAAATTAACTAATGATATTGTTTCAATTGATTGTCATTTTATATTTTCAATACTTTTTGATTTTTGATTTTTATTTTTCTTAATTTATGTACAATACTAAAACTAAGAACTAAAAAAATTGAGAAAATAATAAAGTAAACTTGTAACAACAATATTTTTGTATTTTGAAATTAATTATATCTAAAAATATTAAATTGTTACATTAATGGTTAACTATTTCCTTCAATTTAAAATAATTGATGTTTGAATTTTTTGAAATTAAACTTTGATCATCAATTATTAATTATTTATTATTTTAAAAATATAAAAATTTATCTAATTGATTGCTTTTTAAAATATTTTCTTAATATTAATTTTTTTAACTCTTTTAATAATGTAAATAAAGAATAGTTAAAAAATTAAAAAAAAATTTATTAAAAAGTCAAATATTTGAATTGGAATGAATATATTGAAACAATAATAATAATAATAACACAATGTGCATGGATAATGAGCAATCGACATATTGGATGCATATTTTAACGTGAGTTTCAAATATTGGTCTCAAAATTGTTAAACGCAAGTCTCAAAAATTTGATTTGACCATATCCTTATTACTTTTTATATAAATATTAGTATGAATTTTATAATAAAAATATGTATATATAATCTATTTAAATACATACTACTCAAATTAACAAATTGAATAAAATTATTAGTTGAAAAGTAGTCTGCAAATTAAAAAAACACACATTTAAATTATGCTCCTAGAAAACTTATCACCCGTAGCTTTCATGTGCTAATTGGCATGACATTAGCTTTAAAACCAAAGAACTTGTATGACAAGAAGCTTTAAAAATTAAATTACACATTATACCAAGAATACATTTGTCTATCCAAAAGTAACATTTTTGT
The DNA here is from genome assembly GCA_019722365.1 of Lithospermum erythrorhizon. Lineage (NCBI taxonomy): Eukaryota > Viridiplantae > Streptophyta > Magnoliopsida > Boraginales > Boraginaceae > Lithospermum > Lithospermum erythrorhizon. Next base: position 189,048 of record JADFUC010000514.1, read on the forward strand.
GATTAAGATGCTGCGTGAAGCTGCACGTAAGGCAAAGTCTCGATGATAATGTATTTTCATAGAAAGCTACATTAGTGTCACGGAAATAGACTCACAATCGATGTATCGCGGAAGAGGTATCGAAAGATCTTTCATCTATTTCAAGCAAATACAAATGAACCTCATATCTAAATAAAATAAATATATTTAGATTCAAAAATATGTGTCAATAAATAAATAAAAGTGTACCCAGTATATATATAGTGACTAGTATCATGTAAGTATCCACGTACTTACGCATCTACACGACGAACCGGAACCGGTGTTTCGCAGAAGTCGCTAATAACAAGGTGCCGAAAGAAGAATCAAACGAAGAAAATATCACAAAAGCGGGGCGCTGGCAAGATAGCAACAACAGACTAATCCCACCTCCACTCATCCATTTAGTGGCGCATCTTAACTTTTTTAAAGATTGCATTAATCTCTTCGCAAAATGTTGAACATTATCTCGAATGTTCAAAACACGCTGGTTTTATACACTCCTAAGCTCCAATTCTACCCTTCACACAAATCTATTCTGCACGTATAGCCATGCTTCCTCAATCCCATATATTTCTCTAGCTATTGAATATTAGTATCAATCTTCCAATAGTTATTTTATTCAAGTTGTTATCAATTTAAATAATGTATCTAAATAAAAAATATACATCCTTTTTGTTACAAAAGATTCATACTAATATTCATATAAAAAAGTAATAAGAATATAATAGTCAAATTAAACTTGCATCTATTATTATTTAACAATTTTAAGATCTGCTAAATAGCCTCTAATTTAATAAGCACGCAAATTCATGAGCCTGCCAAGAAATTGGCAAGAACCCCACTTGCTACCATGATTATCTATGACCATCCTCCATGTGATACCAAAATTTTAAAGTCAAAACTAGAATGGACCAAATAAATAATATCCTATCTAAATTTTGACGTATAAGTGATCCGTCTAAACTATTTAATACCTTGATTTTTTTAAATTTGAAATCGAAGTTATATGAGTAAATTATTTTTTTCATTCCTTGGGCCAGATATTTCTAATCATTAATATCGACAAGAAAATGAAAAATAATTAAAAGTTATTATCAAAAATCATACCCATTACCATTGAAACTATATCATCGGTCATTTGGGTTGATAATTTAATAATAAAAAGTAAACAAAAAATTACATTGAAAATGTATAATTATAATTTTCTATGCTAGAAAGATAAGTAATTTAAAACAAAAAAATTAATCTAAAAAGACAAGTAAAAAGTAACGGAGAGAGTATTGTTTTTAAAATGGATTGGTCTATTTTATTGGTAGAAATTAAAAACTTCCAAATTTATTTGAGATTGATAAGATTGGGATTGAATAAATTTGGTAATATATAGTTCAACACTGTGGACAGAAAGTCAAACACAGTATCAGATTGCAAAGATTTGTAATCTTTATTTATAGACAAGGAACCTTCCCTACCTTATTATATATAGTTATATACCCATGCCTCTAGACTCAAATGTCATATTTATTCAAATCCATCTCCATTTTCTTCAAGATTGTAAACAGTTGTAAAAAAATATTATAATTTTTTTCAATTATTTTACTAAAAATGGAGGAAGTTGAAGTACCATCTTATTTTATTTGTCCAATTTCAATGCAAATGATGAAAGATCCAGTGATTGTTTCAAGTGGCATAACTTATGATAGGGAAAATATCGAGAGGTGGATGTTTTCATGCAAGAATAATGCATGCCCTGTTACTAAACAAGAAATATCAACCAAAGATCGCACACCTAATCATATTCTTAGAAGGTTGATTCAATATTGGTGTACTATCAATGAATCTCATGGATTTGAGAGGATTCCTACACCTAGGCAAAGTGTTGAAAAATCCCAGATTTTGAAACTCCTCAATGAAGCAAAAACATCATCTTCAAATACCATCAAGTTCAAATGTGTTGAAAAACTTAGATCTTTTTTTGCTCATGGTGGGAAGAATAATTTGGAAGAAGTTGGTGCAGTTGGGTATTTAGTTTCATTGATCAAGAACAATGTTTTGCATGGAGATGATTCTGAGTTGGTGATTAATATGATTGAAAAATCATTAGATATACTTTGTCATATTGAGATATCAGAAATGGACATGAAGAATTTGATGAGCAAAGATGATGAAAATGGTGGTATTTTTCTTGATCCTTTAATGCAAATCTTGAAATTTGGAAATTTTCAATCCAGAGGATTTGCTGTTATTTTAATTAAGTGTTTGTTCAATGTGGCTGATCCAAAGCATTTGATAAGTGTGACTAATGATTTTTTCAAGGAAGTTGTCAATGTGTTGAGGGACAATAAGGTAAATTCATCCATGCAAGTAACTAAGGCAGCATTGAAGCTTTTTGTGGAGCTTTGTCCATGGGGGAGGAACAGGATCAAAGCTGTTGAAGCAGGGGCAGTTTTGGTATTGGTTGAGTTGCTTTTGGAGAAAAATGAGAAAAGATTATGTGAGCTTATGTTAATGATCTTGGATCAACTTTGCCAATGTGCTGAAGGAAGGGCTGAATTGTTGAGTCATGGGGCTGGATTAGCTATTGTTTCAAAGAAAATTCTAAGGGTTTCTCATGTGGCGAGTGACCGGGCGGTGAGGGTATTATCGTCAATATCAAAGTTTTCGGCTAATTTTAGGGTTCTTCAAGAGATGTTGGAGGTTGGTGTAGTTGCAAAATTGTGTTTGGTGCTTCAAGTTGATAGTGGTCCAAAGATAAAGGAGAGGACTAAAGAAATCCTCAATTTGCATTCCAAGGTTTGGAAGGAGTCTTCATGTATTCCAAGTCATTTAATATCTTCATATCCACCAACTTCTTAATTGTGAGATTTAACTATTTATATTCAAACAATTATTAATATTTATAGTTCAATTAAGATAATATTTTTTTTACAAGGAATAAGTCTTTTGTGTTCAAAATGATATCATTAGTTGTTCCATCTCCTTTATTTAGTTGGAGGAGCGTCGGTGTTAGTAGAAGTGATTGGTAAAAATTTCAGTTAAATTGGTACTTATTATATCGTGATTATTACTTCATCCATTTTGATTATTTAGAAACTAGAGCAAATGTATTTTATTAAGTAGTCATGTCATTTTACTCATTTGTCCTATATTAGATAAAAGTAATCATTATATTATACTTTAAATAATTAAGTTTATAGAGATGGAAGGAGTATGAAACAGAGGAAAAATAAAGAAGGTCACTAGCTAAAGCGTGGCATACATACAATTATACATTAATACAGTGTATTAGTTACATAGATCAAAGACCAACATGTTAAACATTATTGTCATCATCAATATATCATTCAATTAGATTATCAAAACACATCACTAATACTAATATACATATCTCTAATCCAAAGTTCACCGATCTTTCATATTCCAGATAAATCTTTAATTCACTCAATTATATCGTTTAAAAAATTTAAAAATTAATATTGCAGCATTTTAAAAGACAAATCTAATTTTATATAAATTCTTTATATTTTTAAAAATAATGAATAATTAATAATTACTAATAAACTTCAATTTTAAAAAAAAGTTAAACCACAATTGTTGGATTTGAGGAAATATGTCTAAAAATAAATGTCAACCTCATGCTTAGACTTACAGTACACCATGCATTAAATTTTTAATAGTAGAATGTTGGAAAATTTGGAAGTAGTAAATAGATGATTTAACTTTTGGAGTTCATTCATCCACCAGAAAGAACAAACAATATGTTTTGAGAGAGCGCGCGAATGTAAAAAATAAAGTATTTGTAAATGTGAGATCGAAGTGGTCTAAAAAATAAAAGTGTTGTTTGTGAGTTTTAGAATATATTTGAAGATGATCCAATGCTATGCTACTTTATAGTTTATCTTTATTATCAACTATATTTACAACGATTTCAACAATTGGCATCAAAGTCCTGCTAGTTTTTCGAAAGTATTAGTTATATTATAATCATATATTATTGTTAACCGCATATTGCCCGTGTAAAGCTTTCTAAGGAAAAATTTTCTAGATGGTTAGCCATACACCCCCGAGAAAGCACTGCATACTGCAATTTTCAACAGAATTATACCGCACGATACTAGCTGTAATTACTATTCATGTGAATAGTAAAATTCAGTGTTTAAGTAATCGTAAAATCATGGCGATTTGACTACATCCATTGAAAATCTCAACAATAGCAAACTAAGGTCATGTGAGTTAATTTATTTATTTTACCGGCTCTGACAGTAATTTATGGATATTGTCAATGGAACTGAAACAACACCACCAAGGGACACATCAACCTCAATACCACCTGCATTAGGTATAACACCTTAAAAGGCAATGGGCGTATTCCGACAGAAAGAAATGAAAGTTAAGGCCGTAAAGCCACGTACGCTTAACAGCTGATGTACAAGACGAAGTTTTCTACAACGAATCAAAGATGTCGGACTTAAGGAAGTTGGATACATTGGACAACAATTTTGCAAAGAAAAATGATGCAATGCTGGCTGCTGTTCTAGGGAAAATGAGCTTTTTGTCCATCTCCTGGTGAATTTGGCTTCTGTCAGCCAAGATTTCACCCTTTCTAAGGGGTGAAATCTCTACGTGATCGATTTATAAACTAGATCTAGAAACATTATTTCCAGACCGTGATGTAGAAAAGAATTATCTGCAGTAATGCCGGAATACAAGAGACACGCCAACTCGAGGTCAGCTATCGAAACAACTTCTTGGCCAGACCGAGAATTTGCTAATCAATGAAGAGATCTAGACAACCACGCCTAGCCGACGCAGATCAATTCTGTGAAAGACCTGTCCTTTCAGCCAAATAGACTTATGAGGACTGCCCGAGGCCTAGGAAGCTATATGATTTGGTGTTGGAAGACATTCAGATCAAAGACTCGAGGAGTACAAGGAAACCAAGGTGTAGATTTTAGTTGGGGGAGCCTGGGAGCTCAAACCAAAGAAACTGTGGGCAACTGTGTGATTGTCAGTTGCAAGAATGCTTAACAGGGTGCATAATATTATGCAGAAATGTTTGTCCAAAGAAAGTGAAAGGGAATGTTGTAACATCTTCTAAGAACGAGAGTGCCCAAGTTGAGGATCGGGACCCATGGCGACATCTTCAGGAAGAATTTGTACTCACAGCCAAGCAGTGAATACTTGGTTGATTACGAACGATGAATTGTCTGCAGATGTTCAACTATGATCACTGTCAGTGCTCTTAGACTCACCAAGTATACAGGATCGTGGTTGTTGTAACAAAGAAACAACATCACCATATAATTATTTGCAAAACGGCAACAAGGTACCATCAAGTTTAGCTCCCCGAATGTCTATCATGTTCGAAATAAAGAAGTTAACTGAAAGACATCCAATGGAACGCTCAGAAAACCATGTCATTTTAACGAGACGATGTAAAGGTGTATCGATTCTGAAAATGAACACCAAGAATTAGATTTTACAGTTTTGCCTTTATTGATTTGTCAAATGCTGCAACCATGCCGATGGGCCGATACCGGTGATTGTGGCAATGCAAGGCTGTGACATGTCCATTACGCAAATCAAGACCGCGATACGTAAGCTCGACAGGACTTCAACTGCAGGATCCGTAGTGACATTGTATGCGTGATGTCAATATGGTAATGCCCATCAATTGCCCTTTACAAGGAGTCGTGCCAAGGCTGGGTTGGGTCCACTGCATTTGCTCGGAAGATCAAATCATCGGTCCTGATGTCAATACATATAACATTTATTATATCACCATGTTTTTGGGGCGTGAGTTTTGAAGCATGCAAAGAGAGGTTTTTGTGTGTTCAAGAATTCAAAGAGATACCGGGAATGGAGTTCGAAAGAAGATCATATGTCTTCATACTAATAATAGAGAGAACACACTTCAAAATGAGCTTAACAACTATTTGAAGGGAGTGTAATATATGGAGCAACTCACGATGCAAATACCCACAATAGAAACTGGAAAGTTAATGGTGAGGGTTAATCGCCATTCCACCTGCAGACACGTAAGTCTTCCAGCTGTCAAAGAATGCGATTCAAGATTTCAAGTAAATTAATACGGTAGTCTATATTCACCAACGCCACCACAAATGATTTGGATTTGTCTCAATTCTGAGAAGTTGAAGAATGTCAAGCCAACCCACATTCGGTATTCGATGTGCTACAGGCATTAGAAGACAATCGGCAGCTAATGCCATATCAGACTAGTGACACGACGAACATAAGAAAGGTTGGAGATGTTGGTGGATCCCAATACAAACAAAACTTATGTCTTACTGTAGATTCCATGAGGCCATAGACAAGAAGCTTTATTGAAGCTAGACTGCATTTGGTGGTGGAACTGTGCGTAATTGGAGGACACCAAATGCACAATCACAAGAATGATATCTCAAGTCACAAGTCCGAAAACAAGAATCACAAATAATTTATTTAACCCACCCACGAGGTTCAGTTGAGTCGTCACACTCAATGAGGTTATTATACTATAGATGTGAGGTCAATTCAAAATACATACGTCATATATGTCGAGGTCAAGAATAACCATTTGAAAGAAAGTCAAAGAAACCAATAATGGATAAAGCTGAGAAATAGATTTAAAACAAAATCGACTTGGGAATTTGGTGTGTCAAAACCCCGAAGGTTTTAACTCATATCCCGCAAATGGGTCTACAAATTAAAAGATCTTTGTCCCCGATAGTACCCATCGAGATATATAAACACTAGTTGTTCAAGTGTTCTTCGGGAGTATGGAATTGGACTATGACGAGACATTTTCTCTACCCAAGTGTGTACTACCACGTCAGGTCTTTATTATCACTGGCAATTAAGTCATATATATAGAGGGATGGCAATGATTATGGGGAGCTTGATCGACATCTATATCGATCAAACCAGGGATTTAAGAATCAGAGAAGCCAAATTTTAAAAAGAAGAATGCACTATATGGCTCGAAGTTGTGCACCAAGAAAGTGTTTTGCACGGGAAAATTACCTGAGTTCCTTGTTCGAGTGGTTATCATGCTGTCTCCGCCAGACTGGAAGTTCTGTGAAAGTTCAAGGATGCAAGTTATCGCTATCCTCGTATATGTGGGCTGACGGATCATCATTGAGACGACAAAGACGTAGATTCAACTATCAAGGACAAAACTGTCGCCTAGATTTCAAAACGAAGGAGCTCGAGAATTTAAACACTTCTTAGGATTGGAAGTTGAAAGAATTGACAAAGATGTATTTCTTATCGTAACGTAGAGGTGAGAGATATACTTCCAAAAGTTTGGACTAAGAGAGTGTGTTTATTTCACTTCAATGGAGCCAAACTTGAGCTGTATCAATGACGGAAAGACTGAGAATACAACAATGTATCGGCAGATAGTAGGTAGTCTCATCTACCTAACTCTTCCATACCGACATATAGCATTTGTAAATGGAGTCAAGCAAGAGGTTCATGCATAATTCAAGGAAGCCACATCTTGAAGTAGTTAGACGTATCCTGAGATATGTCAAAGGAATACTATTGAGCGGGACTTCCTACGGTAGCAGTAAGAAGGCAAAGTGAACGGTTATCATGGATGCTGCCGATTATGCAGAGAGATCACGACACTCGGGCCGTTCTGACCACCGAATATGTGTTCAATCAGTGCTCAGAGCTACATCATGGTATAGTAAAAAGACAACTCACGGTTTCTCTTTCAAATCACGTAGAGGTAGAATACACGGAAATGCTACGGCCGCATCGTTAGTTAAGGTCGTTGAACTCATGGAGAATTTGAATCAACCGGTTTGAAGATGAGTCACATTACATCATGACAACTTACCGCTAGCATTTCCATCAGTCGAAAACCCAAGAGCTTCATGTTCTAACCAAACATGTGGAGGTACACTATCATTTCTTACGGGAGAAGGTACTTCAAGGAGATATCGAGATGAAACCAGTCAAGACAGATGATCAAGTTGCAGACATCTTTACAAAGAGCTTACCTGCAACAAAGCTTTCAGAGTTCCGCAAGTCACTTGGGATGATTATACGGGCGAAGAATGTTGATAATGAGGGGGAGTGTTAAACATCATTGTCATCATCAATACATCATCCAATTAGATTATCAAAAGACATCACTAATACTAATAGACATATGTCTAAAAATAAATGTCGACTCCTATGTTTAGACTTGTTAAAAAAATTACTCATGCATTAAATTCCCCGATAGTGGAATGTTGGTACTTGTATTATAAACAGATGATGAACTTTGGAGTTCATTCATCCAGCAAGAAAGAACAAACACATAACTGGTAAAGTGGCCTAAAAAATAAAGTTGTTTAAAGTTTTAGCTGAAATATTTTCCAAAAAATAAAAGTGTTGTTTATGAGTTTTGTGAAATATTTAAAATTATTTGTGATTCACAAGTTTGAAATTATTTTATAGTTACATATCTTTATATATCAACTATATTTTAACCAACAATTATCAAACGCAATTGTTGACCAAGAACTTTTTAGCACAAAGCAATTTGTGGTGATTCAAGATCTAGGACTAGGAGAAATTAAATTATAATTTGGACATAGTATCTTTTTTTCTTCTTAAGATACTAGAAAAGGAAAGGAAAAAGAAGGTTGCTGTTTGGGAGTTCAAAGCCACCTTGTTGTTGAAATAATGGACAATTTGATGACAAGAAGTCGACAACTCTTTTAATGGCCAAAATGGACATTGGTCTCGTTTTTTAACGACTCTTAATATATGGACAAGATTTTAGTCCCGATACCAACAAGATATAGATATTTGTACTTTAGTGTTATAAACTTAAGGATTTAATTATTTCTGTCCTTCAACTTCAATAAACCCAATACCAATTTATCCTCTAAATTTTAAACCGATAAAGCTTGATCCCCAAACTATTCGGAATGGCCATTTCGCGATTACACATTCATTTTTGTTAAAATTAATCCACTCACGGGGCTGCAGAAAATTGAATTCTACACATATTGACCATGTAGCTCAATTTTCAAATAAAAAGTAATTGAGTCAATTTAATATTTGTACAACGCCATTTTTTCCTTCATTAAAACCATGATCAGCTTTAATAATACGACCTATCGCGGCTACTGAGTGAGCAATCCGAATTGCTATGCTTAGTTGATGGTGCAATCTGGATCTCCATTGCGAAGTAATGAAATGGAAATAACTGACCTATTATGGCCAGCAATCAATCAAGTTATTAATCTGTGAGGCTAATATTATCGGTTGCAATCAACTCTGACCTCCGATTGCAAATTACGAAACAAACCGAATCCATTCGACAAAATTCGCCGACGTAAAAAAATTAACCCTAAATTTAAAATCAATATTTGCTTTTACTATTCAATTTGGAGCACAATATACAATGTAGGTCAACATTCGAGTTATATTCAAGATGGAGCTACATGAATTGCTACGATGTCAAACTCGAGCATTTATGTTACTATGTACCATTTGTCCATTCTCGTCCGTACCGTTCTCTAACACACAAATAATATTTGATCAAGTGTTCAATTTATATTATAAAATAAGGAGATTATTTGCTTCAATTTTAACCACAAAATAATACGTGTATCTGTATCAAAATCCAAGCATTGCATTTATCTCACGCCACAAACGCCCGCTAATGTGAGATTAGATTATGTACAAATTAATCTTCTCAAGCATATTACACAATTAAAATCTAATGAGTTACTTATAAATATGTTAAATTTAGGTTTCTTCACCTTAGCGATCTAACTTTGTTCATTTGAATTTTTATGTGTACAATATTACCACATATAACATATTTTAGATTGACTTTGATCAAATAAGCCAATCCAGTGGCAATAAATATAAGAAGCTGAAAACATATATACTATGTTTTGGACGTAAGAATCGCAGTGGTATAAGAATATATACTCAACTCGCAGTTAATCGAAATAATTAGTAATAAATAAAATTGTTTGTTTCCGATACAATAATTTTCAAGAGTGAGAATGGTAGAATTAACGATTAAAACGTTGATATATATCAGCCCTCCATTCTCAGCTGATTTGGGGGAAAGGATTAGGGGAACTATGGTAATCTGGTGTTTACTTAAGGCACGAATACTTTAATTAATCAAATGAGCTTCAAACAACAAAAAATTAATAAATTATCCCTACTCCCCTTGATCCTCTTCAAAACAAACATACCAATAAAGTGAACCAAATATACAAACTTACAAATTATTTTCCCCAAATTCTAAATGCACCAACTATTATAAAAAAATTAACAAACTTGAAAAATCAATAAAATATTAACAATAAATTAGGAAGGGTCGTGGTCCGAATTCTCCATATAAATTAATTACGAATCTATTTTCGAACCGATCTACGAACCAGTTACTTAACAACCTAGGATCCGATTAATCCAACCGATTATAAACTAATCGCTGAACCGACACGTATTAAAAATTCCACTTGATTTCTTAATTGATCGATTTTCGAATCGATAGAACCGAACGGGATCGTCCCAAATCCAATTCCATTCCACTCTATGGCCAACCCAAAAAAACAGATGTGTGCTATGCTCTAATCTTCATCCTTCATTGTCTTCAAAATACATTTCTCTTTGCATCATTCAATTTGAAACTACCCAATTGGTTAATTGAATGAAAAATCCAATCTTTATTAATTAAATCAGCAAATTTCAGCTAAAATTTCATTTTGAATACTTTCTTGAATCATATTTGGACTAAAGGTGAGTTTTATTCTTCCTAATTGTTCATCATATTTGGACTTGCATTTATGTATTTTGATTATTGATTAGTGTGTTTAATTATATCCAATTTAATCAAATTGTTATGCTCTTAATGAGAATTATTTAATTTATATTGTATGGTACGTTTTGTTTTTCAAGAATATAGTGTAGTTTTGAGTTTTTAATAGGTGAGTTTTTCAATTTTGAACTCAAATGTTTTGTATATGGTGTATTATATTTGTTTAAACATATAACATATGATAGTATTTTTAACGTAATTTACTATGAAGATGATAATTTTGATTGAAATCGAAGTAATTAAAGTTAGGTGTGTTGGTTCATGACGTAAAGTTTGTTAATTTTGATCATTGAAAATTAAACTTTACAGTCTGTGTGGCATGGACAGAGTGTCATATTTGATGAAAATATAAAAATGGTAGCATTTTTAACGTAATTTACTATTATCATGATAATTTTGATTGTAATCGAAGTTAGGTGTATCCAGCTAAGGACGTAAAGTTTGTTAATTTTGACTATTGGAAATGACAATCTTTTTTGGATGGAGGAAGTATTTTGCAAAAAAGATTGGATATTTAATTGAATAACAATCCCTATACTTGCTATGTTTGTACTTCTATTACTCACTTCAACCCAAAATGATTGTTCATTTTTTGTTCGATGGCTTAAGTTTTAATTTGTCAATCCAATTATATATATATGTTGTTTAATCTATGGTGAAAAATATATCAAATGTTATTGTCTTAATGCATTTTATTGCTGAAATAATAATTTTGATTCAAATAAAAAATGTCAATTAAATTGTCCAGCATACTCTGATATCAAAGAAACAATAACAACTCAAATCTCAGAGTACAAAAATTACATAATATTCACTCCATTCCAGAAAGATTGTCCATTTTGATTTTCAGTGTTCATATTTAACAAACTTCGTATGCCAATTTTCAGAATAATTAGAGTGATAATTTTGAATTTTGTTCTAATCAATTAGCTTCTTGATTTTGTTTAGACTTGATTCCTGTTTAGTTTAAGACACTTAGTTTGCATTGTTATACTACCGAGACCAGTAGAGTTAGGACGAATAATTGTCACTGCAAGCTATAAATTTTTTGCTGCACAGGTCAACCAACGAAAACATTAGCGGGAAAATGGAAGATATTTTGGTGGCAATACTCTCTATGCTTCTTGTTGCCTCTCTTATTCCGCTTTATCTGTGGAAACGCCGATCAGATTCTCGCGCTACTCATGAGCACGAAGATGAAGCTCAGGTACCGTTTATCAAATTTTTAGTTTTTGTTTGTTTAATTTGTGCATTATGAGAACCGGCTTTTAATGGAATTTTAGTTGTAAGGTAGCCCATATCTATATTAGAGAAACTAGGAATCTAGGATTATTGAGGTTATAGATCACTAAATTTATTTTGGTTGTTTAATCAAGTGTACTTATTAATGTAATTTTATACTTCGCACGTTTTTTTTATTTGAATGACCTACTTCCCCAAAAAAATTGCTGCAACAATGATGACCTCTCTTCTAATTTTCTACAACATGCCCCAATGCCTCTGGAGAAGCTCCCGCCTAATAGATAAGAAGCGTAGGTAGTACAATGAGCCATTTTGATTTATCCAATTTCATCGAAGAGCCAAAGAATATAAAATCTTTGTCTCCATCGGACATGAAAATTATCTCCTTATTTTCTATTAACACTTTTTGTGAATCTCATACATGATTTTCCTTTTATACTAGTGTTGTTACAAATTTGACGCCTTCTATTTGAGTACCTATATGATTTTCCTAATACTCTTGGTTAACTTTAAAAATTGGTATAATAATACTCATAATACATTTTCTGCGTTTTTGCCAAAAGTCAAGTTTGGTCAGTCATTCAAATAAAAAGGAAGAATGTTGATATATTTTGTTTTTTGAGAACTTATATTTAATAATTGGAATGTTAGGTTAGACAAAGAGACACAGTGGTAAGGGATGGAACTGATAATCGAAGGATGCGTAGAAGAGCTGCTGTCAGCACGTCTTATGCAGCTGCAACTATTGAAGGTATGCTACTCTCTAGGTAAAATGTATAATGATTTAGCCATAATTGGCTTGGGTATACAATTCAGACTTTAATTCCTGTTCCCAAAATACCTTCAATGCCTGAATTTTTGTCATTTCTCTTTGTGAAACCTAACTGTAATCTTGAACTTGAGGGGAGTGAAAATATTTGGCAGGGAATCAATTTATGTTTAAATGGTTGTCATATTGCACCTCATATATTTATGAGATGTTGGCAAACTTAATCAAGCTTCATCTTTGAATTATTTATGGGTTCAGAAACTGCTGATGAAAGTGATGATGAAGATGAGAACTATGCTGCTAAAGCATCAACAAAAAAGGAAAAGAAACGTCAAGAGCGTGAAGCCCAGAGACAGGTATGAACATTTGAGACTTCTCAACTTTGAATTGTGTACTATTTGTTGCTGGGTATGGATCTATGTTTTCAGTCGGCTATGATTTTGAATAAATGTTCTTATAAATGAGCACAAAGCAATTCCTGCAATGTCTTCCTGGAGACTTTATTGCTTCAACAATTGTTATGTGAAACGACTTTATTCGTAATTGAAGATTTGTCTTTAACTGTGCTTCTGGTAGGCCGACGAGGCTGCTCGTAGCTCAAGGCGAACTAAACAAGACCACTATGATGAAATGAGGAGGAGAAAGGATGAAGAGCGGGAAGCAAAAGAACGACAGCTGGTAAGTTAACTTGATAAATTCCCAGAATGTTTCCTGCATTGTTCCTATATTGACATTTAAATGTAATGTTTCAGGAGGAAGAGGCGAGAGCTCAGAAAGCTAAGGAGGAAGAAGCTTCTGCATTGGAGTTTGAAAAATGGAAAGGGGCATTTTCAATTGATGAAGAAGGTGTAACAGAAAACGAAGTGCCAGATGGTAATCGAGACCTGCTTTCCAATTTTGTGGACTACATTAAGGTAATTCAGCATCATTGACGGACTCCTACACGGGATAATTAAATTAGATTTTATTCTATTGATTGGAGTTGTTAAAATGGATTGTTAAAACAGATGCCTTGTTAACTCATTGTTATATGTCATGAAGAAACATAAGTGTATTCCTTTGGAAGATCTTGCTGCAGAATTCAAGTTACGGACTCAGGTATACCAGTAATTTTGTTCACATGTTTTCTCTGATGAATTTTTTGTGGAAATAGACAATGATGTGGATTCTGGAAGGCACTACTTTCCAGTTGAATACTACATGAGAAACTTCTGGCTAATGTCTGATTACCTATTTGTTCTTGCATAATGCAAAATATTCTTTTTTCCATACAGGAATGCATAAACCGGATCACCTCTCTGGAAAATATGGGTATGCTTTTGACTTTTCTCAATGTTTATAAATTCACGACCATCTACATTAGTACATCATTATTTTTGTTTTTATCGTGTTTTGACGAATGGGAGCCTCTTTAATGCATCTCGCTGTCTTTAGTGGGAGCCTCTTTAGAGGCGTTCGGCCATGTACTTGTTGTTGTGATGCCTCTTTCAGTTCACTGAAGTTAGGAGCTCGATTTTAAAATATCGTCATTTTGTTGTAGTTTCAATTTATTCTTGATAACTGAAATGTGCATCAGGGAGACTCTCCGGGGTCATGGATGACAGAGGAAAATACATATACATCTCAATGGATGAAATGAGAGCAGTTGCTGATTATATAAAGCGTCAAGGCAGGGTCAGTATTGCACACCTAGCTAGCAAGTCCAATGAGTTCATCGATCTTGAATCCAAAGTCCAACTAGTAGAGGGTGTTGGTGGAGAAGATGAAATGTAGTTTTCCAAAGTTTTGTTTTCGGATATAGTTTCGTAATGATAAAAATAAGAAATGTTCAAGAGCAGAGAGAACACACTTCATAAAAGGTTCCCACATGTTAAACTATTTTAAAATATGTCATAAATTTAATAATTGTGTAATTCCTTTTTGGTCCTCGAGTTAAATAAATTTATCTATATTTTAATGTAAAAAACGAGTTTAGAGGGCAACACATAAAAGAACAATAATTCATAAGGTACCCAAGAAAAGAAATGATATTTCAGAGACCTAACTGAAAATTAAACTTTAATTTAGGGTTCAATCGGTGAATTAGTCTATTTTACTAAGTTTTTAAAACCTCATTTAATTTCTAACAATCTTACTATCATCCATAATGGTGGTATTAAAACCCATAATGGTGGGTGTTCAGTTTCCAGTAACTAATTCGGAATTCAATCCCCACTCCTCCTAATTCAACTCCACATAATGCAAAATCAGATATCATTAATTGTGTTAATAAAAAATTAAATCGAATTAATTTTCTTAACGGATACGGTGTGAGCGATATAAAATTAATTGTATGATATTATTTTGGTAACATATCCAGAATTACCATATACATGAAATATTTTCAAGTTAGGAAAGTAATATATTATGACTTTCAAATGTTATACAATGTGATATTTTTTAATATGTAGTGTATAGGTTAAGAAGTAAAAATGGAAATAATAAAGAAATATATTTAATAAATATTTTCATATCAAAATTCAAATGCAAATTTTGTATCAAATATTTTCCTTAATTAACAATTTAACATGTGTCCTGGACACATATTTAAAAAACCGATACAATATACTCCACTGAGCACCAAACATCATTTCTTTTTCAAACAACATAAAGATTCCTTAAAAAAAAAAAGACATAAAGATTCCTCTAATATGATTTTCAACCGGAAATGCATGATTTTTCCTATGTCTACAGTATTTGTTTGGTTTTTGTTTTTTTTTATTCTCTAATAGTGATATTCACTCTCTTGACAAAATCAAAATCAATCAATCAACCAAACATTTGAGTTTCGACTTGGTAAAGCAACTCAAGAGAACCTAAGAACGATTGGAGCTCATCTTGTGAAGATTAATAAACTTGGCATCAAGAAAATTGAGGTAATATTATTGTCTTGAGATTATATTCTTAAGAATCATGAGATTTTACATGCATTCAATGCTCTTTTTATTTTTCAATTTTACTCTTAAAGTCTAAGTGAAATGTTTGTAACCAAATACTAATAATGAACATCCAAATGGACTCCCAATTAAAAATTTGAATGAAGGTAATAGATATTCAGGAATCAACAATTTTATTTGACATAAAATTAATGTAAAACGATTCAGTTGCAAATATATATGACACTAGCAACAAAATTTAAGACCATTTAAACCTTACAAGATGGTTTATATTGTCTATTTTTATTGTAAGAAGAAGTTGTATAATACATGACTTGTTATGAGTTGAAGTACAAAAGAATAGAAAGGAAATTGAAGTCCACAAAATACCCGTACGGCCCCAACAACGGCGTCTGGAGAGGCCGATGGAGGGGCCGATTGCTTTCCAGAGAATTTTTGCCCCGCAGCTACCGGTTAGTGAGGCCATTCGGGGCAAACGGCTGCAGAAATTTCTCTTGCACGCCTGCTGCGCAGGCCGCTTAAAAATTTGTTGACAGATTTTGAGCCTTCATGCAGCGCGGCCGCTACCTTTTAAATGGATCATTATTCACACTTGCTAAGTACTTTCTATGCGATGACAACACATATATTATATACATACGTAAGCGATATCATGACACATCACATACAACATGTGAGAATTTATTTGTGCTATAAAAGTGACAATTTATTTGTGCTACAAAAGTGACAGTTTGGTTGTGATTCATTACTTTAAAATTTTCTAAGAACAATTATTTCGTTTTTGCTTTCAACATTTTCATATAAGTTTAATCTTTACTTCAATCATAACATTTTTAGCCTTGTTTTATCCACCAATACAACATTTCATAGATAAGACAAAGTATTGTATTTAGGGTTATTAGTTTGTCATTGAAGACTTGTGAATTGTAGTAATTGTAATAGACCTTGTAATAGTTGTTCTTGTGAAATACAAATTTATTTCACATTTTACAAATCTACTATATGTTAAGTAACAATTAGTTCTTGGAATGAAAACACATGGATTCTAAACTATTTTTTTTAAAAACACATTGTTAAGCTTTTAATTTTAAATTGTTGTTTTTAAAACGCAGAGCCTCAATGGTGATACTATAGATTGTGCTTCATCTCATCAACAACCAGCTTTTGACCATCCAGAATTAAAAGGAAAAAGACATTTGGTAGGTTGGATAAATTATAGTTTATGATTTGTTATTTATAATGTTTATAAATAATAATAAAAAAGAATATTTTTGGAAATTTTAGGATCAGCCTGGAAGAGACATGTAATTCTTTATCTGAAACAACTGAAGAGTTTTTGCTATGGAGCATGTCTGGTGACTGGAGAGACATGTCCACAATGAATTATTCAAATAACAAGATTAACCGTGGAAGACGTTTTAAGATCTAGGAATATATCTACATTTGGGAGGAAAATCATTAAAAGTTCAACTTCAAAAGACAACTCTACCGATGTCCACGAGGTATATAAATAAATAGATATAATTTGTATTATATGTATTTTAACTTGGTTTCTAATTAAATGAGTCAATAACACATTCATTTAATACTATATTTTAAATAAATTTTATATTGATATTTGCGGCTGCTGATTTGTACAAAAGTAAGGGCAAGAGAGCATTAGTCCCCCATTTTTAGTCAATTGTTCAGATTTTATTTTTGAGGGTTTTAATCTTTGATTATATGTTTAGGTTCATGCTTGTCATGTCGTTAACTATTTGATTAAAATACTAGTTATCGTAAAGTCGTAACTATTTGATTAAAATATTAATTATTGTAATTACCTGACTAGAATATGGAGTATTTTTTGTGTTGATAATTATATGTTGTTTATAGGATGGTGAACATTCTGCAATTGGAACTATAATCGAAGATAAAGATTTTGGAGCACAAGCAAACATATATGTTTGGGAACGAACTCTTGAAAGTCCAAATGAATTCAAATTATCACAAATTTGGCTTTCTGGTACTGATTCTAATGTAGACCAAACTCTATTGAAGTTGGATGGCAGACATGTATATCTATTGTTAGTTAGTTTATTTCTCATTGTTAATAATATTGATGATTTGTAAGTAGAAGTACCTTTGATAAGTGTAATTCGACAGGGCAAGTTGATGGTGCCAATATATTTTTTGGGATTTAGTTTGTGTATTTTATTCTTTTACTGTTTGTGTATTTTATTCTAATTGTGTTTAGTTAGAAATTTTTATATGTAATTTTACAATACTACGTAATTATACTCTTCATTACTAATTTTTTTAAAAGTTACAAAATAATGTCCATGATCAAAACCTACATATGATTTTTCCTAAAATTTAGCTAACCTCCTTGAATTGACAAAGAAATTGAATGCCCACTATATACATAGACTTAATATCGTATGTCGCTTATTATTAATATCTATATGATCTTTTTACTTTTTACTTTTTCAATTTTTGTTCTCTATGTTTTCAAACCAAACTTTTCTAATGCAAAGTTTAAATTCTTGCACTGCTTCATCTTAAAGAACACTTTTTTGGTTTCCACAACAAGTAATATCTTCCTTTTCGATTCAATTTTATAATTAATTTAGTAAAAATATCATATCATAATATTTTGGATTTAGTATTCACATGGGGGAACTTTTGAATGAGTACTAGCTAATTTTACAATAAATTTTACGTGACATGCAACGATCAGACATCCGCAGACCAAGGTAATATGATTGCTGATAGCATCATAACACTATATAATATAGCTCAATATGCTGCTACTTGGTAATCTATATGCTGACACCAGAAAACGTTCATGACCTTGGTTTCTTTTAAACTTCGTCTTTGTTGACTATGGATCAGCAGGGTTCGGATTTTTGGGGCCAACTTTGTGATGGTGCAATGGGTCTGGACCGGAAGGCACCTCTGAGTTCCACTCATCAAAGACATACCTCCATCACCACTACTTTCTTGTCATCTCTTGTTGTTGCATGTCCATGTTTCTCACTGCTACCTTTGGCAACCAGCGTCACTTTTTTGGTAGACACCCCATGAAGAACATCAAGAAACCTTACATAAAGACAATTATCCAAAATTTATTTGAAAAAAAGGATATATATATATATATATGATCTATAAATTATTAACATGTCCATAGGTACCTACCTAAGCCGGGATACGAGATCTTTGGATACATAATTTTAACCCCGCGATAACAACGAAACCAAGCTCGAATCAACTCATCAAAAATCGCAAACACTAACTTCTAATTCACAAAAGATAAGCAAGTCAGTCATAGCCAGAATAACCGATAAACAATTTCGATTTATTTCATTATATTCAAGCACCTGTAATATAACATCTGGCGATTCCATGTGTCAAATAAATCATATATATGATCTACATAAACTAGAATAATAGAGAACAAGTTAGACAATCACTAACCTTTCTGTTCAAGGACAATGGTGGGCCTCCTAAGAGAAAGCAAAGAGTTAAAACAAAGAGGACAAAAACAAACTTATTTATAAATAACACAATCTTACGATATAAAACTGTAATCACAATGTGGTTTAACAACTCAAATTCTAAAGAGGATGGTGACAGATTAAATTATACTAGTACAAAATAATGTAGATAATTGAACATTTTATAGATTAAAAGCCTATGTTAGTCTTTTTAGCAAATGATGATTTGAGCAGTCATTTCTCAAAGATGGCCGAATGATTATGAGTATGCATATATATATCAAACAGCCGTTAATTGATGTAACACCCTGCTCCTCCTGACAGCTGGGCGGCGCCACTCTTGGTTGATGGTTAATTAGTACTCCAACGTCATTTCTCAAAAACTTTGTGTTTAAGTCTTTCGTAACATAATTACACAAAATACTTTTTGTACTTGATATAATAAGTGAGGATATCTAAATTTACGATGAAATAAGTTTTGAATATATAAATAAATTAATTAAATTTTCAATTGTACTAACATATTTTTTAAACATTAGAAAGGACTGTCCCATCCAACCTCATTAATTCCATCGAAGATACTAAAAAAGATAATAGATTTTCCTAATTTCTCATTTTGCCCCTGGCAATATACAATCCAAAATTTTGAATAACAAGACAACGTGTTAACAAAATTCAAAAACAATGTTTTGGAATTTCTATATAGCACATTGGTAGTACTAGTAGCGGATCTTGAACGAGGAGAAAAATCATTAATCCTTTAAAATGGAAAAATCATTATTATGAGGATCGGCTACAATCAATTATTATAAAAATCAACTTTTAGTTTTTAATACACAATCACATCTTAAGAAGGTAGTATAGACTACTAGCATACAAGATTCTGAAATCAGTACATTTTTTTGGCAATCTGAAATGAGGGTGTGAATAAAATTCGAAATCGGTGCAAATCGAACCTAAAATAATCGAAATTTTTGAAATCGAAACGATTTAGGTTCATTGGCCGGAGAGTATCAAAACTAATTTATGGCTCGACATTTGAAATAATCGAACTGATCCGAATCGATTTCTAAATTTTATATAGATTTCTCAATTTTCATTTATTATCATTTTCAAGATCACGAAGATTGGTGACGCTAAGTATTATTTTAAAAAGCATTTAATTTATATTTAACTTTATCTGGTTGCCAGATAATTTAATAAAATATATATAAATCTTTCTAAAATTAATAATATAGGAATACAAAGATATGTAAAAAGAATAGTATCAGATATCAATGCTGCATTTAAATCAGATAATTAATCTTAAAAGCGAGCTTCATCGGGAATTATATATTGTATCTATCTGTGGATTCTTAATTTTGAGTTCAAGATAAATATTACCAAAATTGTCTCAAAAACCGAAAATTAACCTCAACCGAACTGTAATCGATGGAAATCGAATCGATTTAAGTTCGGCCTTAAAAGAACTGACTTAAATGGGGATGGCTCTGGGTTGAATTAAAAAACCGAATCAAACGAAACGAACCGATTCATAATACCCCTACATCTACCTATAAGGAATGTATAAATGTGTATGAAATCAGTGTACCAGAAGCTGTGCTGCACAGAAGATTCGCATTTTCAATTCTTGATGAATACGTAATAAATACTCCTCCCACATCAAAAAGGTTAGGGAATGTTTTATTGTACATTTATTGTCCTCTATTTTCTCCTCTCACTTCATTTTCCTTCACCGCCATTTAATAAAAGTAGAAACTTAATTGAGGATTTTTAAATTTAAAAAGAATATTCCTTAGATTAAGGGATGGAAGAGTATATTAAATCATTGTATCGCATATATTATCTATAAATTTTTCCAAATGAAGTCAACTCTTGGTAAATTTTTTTCCAATTTAAGTACTACTTTTACATTTGGACAAAATCATATTCTATATTTCACTTTTTAGAGCACCTATATAATTATTACAAACTAGACAATTGTTTTGAGGGCTCAAACAAAACTCTGGGCATAGCTTGAGAGTGGAAGCTACCAGCCATTACGAAGTGCATGACGGCAAATTGGACTAGGATTCTGATCTGAGCAAGAAATGTAAATTGTGTAATGCTATATGATTTTGTTATGAATATAATTATAAACAATGTAAATAGTAGATTTAAAAATAAAAAAAGAAGAAAATAAATTTTATTACTTGATATTCAATACATTAAGGCTGATTATTTATAGTGCTTCAAGATAAAGTACATACTGTGATAACTTTGCAAACAAGAAATTTACTTTTTTTTAATCGCTCTATTCTCTTTCGGCTAAACAAGACAACTCGACGATGTGCTCAAGACATCCATTATTTCCATAACACTCCCCTTCTTTATATGTCTAATCAACAAGAATATGCCCTCGTTAAAACCTTACTAAGAAAAACCCGTTTAGGTACAAAACCTCGCTGAAGAAAAAAAAGAGTCGCATATCTCAGACATAAAAGATAAACGCTGAATCATTAAACCTTTAATGTGAAAACTCCACGGGGACAAAAACCATTATTAAGGAAAAAAGAGTACAACGATACTAACTCCCCGCTAATTCACACATCACTGGGACATTTTTAAATAACGTAGCTTCATACTTTGGATAACTTCTAATGTCGAGGTAGGGGTGACTTAGTGATAATATCTCGCTAGATTTTATCACACGAGCGACTTTGCTGGTAACGATTTCACCATTCTTCTCAAGCATCACGGGTGTAAGAAAAACCATATATTTTGTTCTATCTCCTTTAATAATATGTCATTCATTTTACTATTAACACATCTACAATTATCGCTAGCATAAAAAATAGCTAGGACCAACTTTCATATGATAAATCACAAGTAATACGGATTCATCGATCATATTTCTCCTCAACCAAACGCATCTCACGATTTCTTCTTCTTCAAGCAAGGCTTTCAAGATCTCTACGCGGTGTCGATGATTTTATTGATCTAGTTTGTTTCATACATCACCATGAAATACATAACTACTAATAAAGAAACACCATGTATATGATCTTCCAATATAGATCATATAAGTATTATGCATTCGCATAATCAATTGTGTATAAATTGAATATGTTCTAATGGAACAATCTTATATCCCTTATATATTTAACTTCATTTCAATGCATCCGTGTTGATATTTCCTCCTAATATATATCACTACTTCAATAGCACTTATATATGATACTTCATGATCAAATAATTCTTTTTGTACTTTCTCTTGGCATTAATGGGCCATTGTTCACATCTGGTGATATTATAATTATTGGGGTACTGAATGTGACTTATCAACGATATTTCATCTCAAATTCCTTCTTCAAGAAGTTTACAACTCTTGAAAGCTCTTCAGGAGTTCCAATAATGTTTAAGTCATAAACATAAATTGTCATTTTCATAAACTTTTCTCCCCATCTTTACACGTAGTCACAATGTCACGTAAGCATCATTCGTATAACCATATTTTGCTAAATAGTCACTAGAAAACTCGCGGAACAAAAACCTAAATAAATAAAAATTATATTTTTAGATATGCTTCAAGTAATTGTCTCATTAAAAACCTTACTAAGAAAAACTCAAATGAAAAAACTTAGTGAAGCGGAAAAAAGAGTACAATGCATATCGTGATTTCCCCGATGCAGTCATCATTCCTATATAATAACTCCTCGACGAGATCACCGCTTAGATTATTCAAGCAGAATATCCAAACAACGCTACAAACGCTTGTCAATATCGCATGATTATACAATCACGTATCGCTTGTAAGATATACATTGGTATTTCAAGACCAAAGCTCATGTCTTCCGGACGAGATACTAAATTATCTCTTCTTGTGAATCTCATTTAATCGAGAACTCTACAGAGTATGAATTTATAATTACATGCACAATCGGGTTTGTATATACCTTTATAAGACACTACCCTAAAATCCTTTATAGACATGTTGTTTGATAACTAAGAACTCTACAGGAGTTCTTGTACTAACTTACTCATGATAATCTAGTCACCGAGAACTCTTCTGGAGTCTCAATAAACTATAATAGTTCTTCAATAGTATCATGATTATTCGGATCATCAATGATGACAAATAATTAAATCATAAATATATGTAAGATCAATATAAACTTACATTAATAATTCAAATACATCATACACATAATAAGTAAACAAATATATCATATAATCATATAAGACATAATATATAGAGTAAAACATGTATGACATACTATCGATAGACTTGCATGTACTTGTGATACTAAATAAAATTATCATGCAAATAAATGTCTAATAATGCAGTTCGAACTTGTAATGCATCTTCCGATGGCTTTAAATATTCAAATATTTTCACTTTAACTCAATCGAAAGTTAAGTTCCTAAGGATACATATTTATGCTTCATGCATCATAATTCTTTCTACATGTATACTCCATCCTTATACATGTATTCACGTATACGTATTTTCAAAGATGCTATATTATACACATCATATACGATAATGCTGTGCTCTATATTTTATCGCTACCAAACATATATATAATTTCGATATTACTCCACCACAAAGCGTATGTGACACTTTATAATTCAGCTTAGTGCTTACGGGTATAAATCTTTGTGGTAAATCTTATTTCGCTTATTTGCACATATATACCCAATATATACCGTGAGTAGTATCATATTTGATTAGACTTCGGTCTAAATTTCTCACTTATAAAGGAGTTTCGCTAGACTCGCACCGGGTATATATTTCACTAGTATCATATTTCATTAGACTGAAGTCTAAATTTCTCACATATATAGCGAGTTTCTTTAACTCTAATCAAGGCTTTTCTCGCTGTTATTCATAAATATATGTATATATATATCTACTCACTTAAGGAGATAGATTTCAAATCCTCATATTGCTTCATTATATAGAGCTCTTAATTTATTGTCGATAAATCTTTAATTTTGGTTCTACCATATTCATGATAACTGAGATCTCATTATAGTCATGAATTTCGTAAATATCTTCTAGAATATTCAATTAAGCTCACACAACAGTCAACTGGGAGTTTACACTATGAAGCTCACATAAATTCTTCAAACTTAATAGTTTATTGACTCTTCAATGAGTCTCCACTAAATATATTCAATTATTCTTTCGCAGATCGTGAACTAACCCGGACGGTCTAACTGTTATGCTAAATAATAAAATTTTTCACAATTCTCAAATTTTCGGTTTGACAAAAGTGTATTTTCATATGGAAACATGTTTGTTATTTCAGGTAACAATATATTAGCTCTTTCAGAGCCTTCAATTGATTTTGCTATATTTTGACAAATATTAGCTCTTCTGGAGCCTTCACTTGTTGTCTCAATATGGTAGACAATTTGACATATATTTTTGAAACTATTTAGATTCCTTTCAGACTTAGAATAATATGGTGCATCTTGAATACATATTTTTGAGGCACCGATCTATTATCTCTTCCAGAGCATTCAATCAATTTTGCACTGTCTGATATTGTAATAACACTCGCTTCTTGTATTATTAGATAAGAAAAATATTTCTTATCTTTTAGAATGATATGAGTTGTTACACTATCTGCAAGACATATTTCTCCTTTATCCATGTTGTTGGTGGCAGTCCTATTGAAAATTAAAAATCATACACTGTAATTTCAGAGGGCGCGCCACAAGAACTACTTAAATACCAAATCTTTCCTTAGCCGTAACTAGCCTAGGACATGTATAATCACAATACCAACTGCGGATTAGGGAATTCATCGTTTCCTTCAAGAAATTATATGTTGGCTCTTTCAAAGCATTCACCACTTTACACTACCTCATATTGTTGTGATAACATTCGCTCTCGGGTTATCAAGTAAAAAGATTTCTTCTCTTTAAAGTGGTATGTATCAGGTTTATATACCTTTGGCCACTAATATTCCCCGGATGGTTACATTACTCGCATAATATCATTTGTAAGTGTACACTCGAAGAAATCATAGTAATCAAATTCATAAAGCTCAATTCATGTAACTGAACCTGTATTATTTCAATTATATGAGTCTTCAAGGCTCATAAGTGAATTCACCATATTATTTTATTTCAAAATATTGAGGGCATTCACATAGATTCTTCAAGAATATTCAAAAGCCCTTAATATATATGATTATCATTTTTAAGCCCTTAATCTTTTCATATTCGTGCTTGCTTAAAATTAAGTATTCAAGACACATCAAAAGATTCAAAGATATTTAGTCTTCTGAACTAATTATAATCTAAATTTTGAGTCTTTAGTTGTAAATAGTTTACAGACTACAAATCTTGTGGATTAGTCTCATTTAACTAATAATAACCTAAATTTTCTCCAACTATACATAATCAAGTCTTAAGTCTTATAGACTAGTTGCGATTATAAGGTAGGAAATAAATATCAGAAAGTCTAACTAATAATATATCTCGTACCACATAATACTCATACAAATAGATCTGATTAATAATTCACATGATGATAAATTCAACGATTATATATATAAATATAATAAGTCTTTGAGACTTAGATGATTGATACATGTCTTCTAGACAAATATATATCTAATAATTAACGAACCATAATAAGTGCATAGATTTAATAAAACTAATTTTGTCTAATTAATGTGTTCTCAGACTCGCATTTGATAATTGTCTTCTTGACTCGTATAAAGTATATAATTTAATAATTAGTTTCAATATATGTAATGGTACGAAAATATCAGTTTACTCATAAATCACTATTAATACTTAATCAAACTAATTCATATATTTTAATACTTTTTATACTAGCGGTGAATATTAGATGCAAGCTCTGTATATAAACAATAATATTTCATATTCTAAATCAACTACTTTATTAGACCCATATGATCCAAAGTATAGTCAAAATCATATACTACTTACTAGTTACTACTCTTTTCATCAAACCATGCAAGAAGCTAATAGAAAAAGATTCATACTCCCATAATTCTTGGTTAACAAGCTTACTTCATACGATAACGATAAAAAATTCATAGTTCTATAAGTTGGAGTACCTTTTAATCAATCGAGAGGCATAACTTACTCACTCGATATATGCCAAGACATCTTCAAAACTAACGTTGATCTTCAAATAATATCTAGGAGAATGATACTAACATTTTTCCTACGGGGCCAAACCTATAGTATTTTTCCTATTGAATCGCATCGCTTGAATATTAACCCAGACCGATAACGTGCCATATTTAATATAACTATAAACAACGCACGTACGTAATAAGAGAAATGAGAAATAAATTTTATTGCTGATATTCAATACATTACAAGGCTAAGTTTTACTTATAAAGCCAAGATACAATACATATGATATAACTTGGTAAACAAGTACCATACTTTCTTCTTCGAATCGTTATCTTTTTCATAAATAAGACGACGCGATTGGATGTAAACTAACACGCTCATTATTTCCATAACAATTTTTATGATTTCAAATATACAAATTATAATAATTTGTTCTTACTATATTGTCGCACATTTGAGTAACATGAAAGAGATTTTCAAGTTTTCAACTTTCCTCTCTTGATTGATTCGATAATTTGTCTCGATCGACATGTAGAAACTTTGCATAATGATAGCACAAAACTAGCCTAAGTGATGCACAAAACTACCCTATAAATAAATTACATACTAATGACATTATAATAACCTCCTTTTACATGATTGATACGATTTGAATTAATCTTAGATTTACTATTAATAACGCAAATCATTCATGGAATTCGAGTTTATTGCATAGCATATACTTGTACTTGTTGATGAGACACTTATTAGAAGAACAATAGGCAGTAGACGAACTGAGGGCATAGAGGATCAATTGCCCACCATAATTTTTTGAAAAAATTAATTTTATTAAGCATTTTTTTAGAAACTATAATTGTTCTTTAAAAATTATGTTGTTTGTCCTTCTAAATTTTTATATTTTTCCTTATAAATATGATATCAAGTAAACTGCCCACTTATATAAAAAATTTGATTTTGCCACTAGTAAAATTAGAATCCCATAGTGGGAGGATGTAGTAGTGTGGACGTCCTATATTCCTAACTGGTGGTTCACTGATAATTCCTTTTCTAAGTTAATTGGATGGTTTCAGTTGTAAGCTTCAAACTGCATCAAAAATTGCACATTGATTGTGAAGTTTGTGTATCACCACTTACCAATATAATTCAATGTACTCACTTCTTTAAGGCAAACAATTGGTTGAAATGGGTTACAACAGGCGAATTCTTTGAACTGTGATGAATTGATTACAACAACACAAGTTGTGGCTTCATATCTAGCATGAATGAGCTCACATGCTTTCCTATTTGCTTAGCTAATAAAACAACATTAATTCACATCATCTAAAATATGCCCATTTAAGTATTATTTCGTTTCAAACTGTTTGGATAAACAGGATCACTAATAAACAAAGCCATTTTGGTCAATTGAAAATGTTACTCTCCACCAACTTAGTGCAGATGCTTTTTATTTATTTAAAAAAAAGTATTTATAAGCATGAAATATTACTCGTAAATCATGAACTAATAATTGACACTAAAGTGACGTCGATGCGAAAGATGTCAACAAAAATCGTCACCCTCTTAATTGGAGTAACATTTTACCGTTAATCGCATAAAATACTTCATAAAATTTGGTAAAAGTCAAGACTCGATCCCTGAAATTTGCTTAAATATAATACTTTTTTTGATTTTTTTTTAGTTGTCATCCTAACATAATTTTTTTGTTTTAAAATAATTGTCATTCTAGCATAATAAATTGCACTTTTACATTTTCAATGTACTTTTGACTACTTTTTATATTGAACTTATCAACCAACCAATAATATATTTTTAATTAATTGACATTCTACATTTTCAATGCATATTTTGATTACTTTTATTTTTTCTTAATAACAAGTGTCAGTAGTGGGATGACAAAGCTTAAAAAAAATCGTGTAGCACAGTTTCTCAAATTACAAATTAATTGCACAAACAATCTCCAAAGTTTGTATTGGTGTTGTGATAGTCCTGGATTACATACTACAACTAATGAAGAAAAATGACTATTTATACAACATGTTTGAAACTCCGAAACTATTATCGCACCGATGCAACCCAATAACCAAGTTTCATATTACAAACTCCAAAGAAAAATAGGATGGTACATGATTCAAAAACCTCCTCCAAACTCTCAGATTGCATTTAAAAAGACCAGATACTCGACATTTAACGCCTCAATTATTTTACTCAATCAACCATGTCCGGAGCTCAAGTTTTATATCTTGAATTCACCCCTGCATGCATATGAATTAGTCGATTTTAAACTTTACATGAAACTCGGACCTTGTCAATTGGCATTCAATACCAACCTTTGAAATGCCAAATAGATTTGCAGATTCGATAGTGGACTGTTTATCTTAGATCATCCACACAGTGATTAATTGTCGTCATGATTATTTCAATACGTTAGAAAGATCAATCGGAAATGGGCCAAATTCGACACTTGCGGGGATCGAAGCAAAATTGATCCGGTATCACTTTTGGCACCCAAAAATGCGTAGCCCGCAAATATAATAAATAAATAAAAAGACCAACCACCGCCACCGCCCTTTAGCTACCTGGCCGATCGCTTTTATTTTTTCTCTCTTATTTTTAAAAATCATTTTTTGTATTAATAATTACAAAATAAAAATATATACTATTATTTTTATTTTTCGAGATCTATAAATGTAGATTGTGCTTGTATCATTCTTGATACCAAAAAAATTTGATTTTTTACAATAATTTTTATTAATTGTATTAAAATATTATGAATTTTTTGGAAATTCAAAGAAAATATATTTTGTGAAACGAAGATAAAATGAGCATAAGAGTAAATTAATTCGACATCCCGAACGACACCCCGCTGCGGATCAAGTGATAAAAAGTAGTGCTCGTTATTCGGCGCTGCCAAGATAACGTATCGGCAGGCTCGTCACCTGACACCGCCGCTACGATGGGGCCTTAGGTAAGTCTTCCTACGAACTTGATATGATTTTTTCAACCATATTGACAACATGTTAGCTCAATATCTTTGAAGGATTTAATGAGCTCATCTGCTTACGTAAAATAACACAAGCGGGATGAGGTTATCTGCTTAATAAAATAATACGTACCAATGCACCACTATAACCATTACACTAAAAAGACTTACCTAACTAAGAAGGATTGGATTGCAAGCACCTTCTTACCTGTATTAGCAAGGAAATTGTTTTTAATAAATTGATCAAACATGAATTGTAAAAATTATTTACTATTTCATACTTCCTCCAATTCAAAACATAAAAAATATAATATGATTGAGAGTTGTTTACTTTATTCATATCCATTGATGTTTTAAGCTCCCAAGACAAAACGGAAATTTCATTTCCCTTTTAATTAACCCCTACTCAATTATAGAAATGTTTTCGGTTCGATTCATCACCTTTTTTAGACTTTTTCAAGGTGAAACCTTAATTTATCCGATTTTTTTTAGATACATCAATCATATCATCAGTTGAAAATTAATCTTGGGCTTTTAAATCGATTCTTGGCTGACAAGCGATTTTATACTTAAGTATTTGGTTTTGTACAATAACATAATATATTAAAAAAAATTATGATTAAAAAAAACATATTTTTGACACAACAATCCAAAAAATCATGAAGTATGACATGAGTAGAAAATTTTATAATAATCTAATTTTAAAAATTAACTAAAAAATATCACAAATAGTTATATTTTAAATAAAAAAATATAAATAATCGATTCGGTTCTGTCGTTTCGGTTCACCTTAAACTAAAACCGAAATCAATTAACATTTATCGATTTTTGTTAAACCATTTCAGTTCGATTTTTTTAACTAAATTGATTAAAAATTCAATTTGATTCCGATCGACTTTTATGTCTGCACTGAACAGAGAACATCCCCACTCATCTATGAAACTTTGCAGACTAATCATCATTCTACTACTCCAAGAGTCATACTCTCCCGAAGATGTAGAGTTGTGCATGCCTACTCAACTAAACCAATGGGCCAATATTTAATGATTAGTTGCAGAGTTATTATTTCCTAAAAATATACGATCATTTAAAAAAATTATATCATTTAAAAAAATTTATTTTTTCATAATAATTTATTATTTACATTTTTAATATATCTTTTACGCTTTCAATAT
Source organism: Lithospermum erythrorhizon (assembly GCA_019722365.1). Lineage (NCBI taxonomy): Eukaryota > Viridiplantae > Streptophyta > Magnoliopsida > Boraginales > Boraginaceae > Lithospermum > Lithospermum erythrorhizon. The sequence continues at coordinate 219,594 of JADFUC010000514.1, forward strand.
ATTTTTTATACCCAATATAAATTTTCATTATCTTTAATAAAGTATTTTTCATCTAAACAATCATCAATTTTAAAACGAATAAAATATTAATTTTTTCATTAATTGTTGTGGAATTGTCTTAAACGTCCAATGTTTTGAATTGGTAGAAGTAATAGAGAAGAAGCATGATATTGAACATTTTGATTTATTCAATTAAGGCTTATTGGCAAAAAATTTCCTACACCTCAATTTTTACACTTTTAAACAACAATTAAAAGCGATTATTTTATCTCTAATACTATATAAAATAATAAGGCACATCTTAAAATATCGGACATAATAAAAAAAAAAATTCCATCATCTTTCTCTTTTAACACACTCCACCCTACCCCTATCCCACCACCACCCTTCCCATTAACCCCCACCAACACTTCCCTCATTGTGCCTCCCACCACCCCACTGCCCCCCACTCCCCCATCCGCCCACCTGTTGCTGCCTCCACCATCCCCATTACCACCACCCGTTACGTATCTGATCACATATTAGAAAAACAATTTAGCTGCATTTCAACTGAACAATAAATTTGACCAAGTTCACATGACCAGCCTCAAATTTATTAACTGTGACCAAGTTCTCAACTGAACAAATGAAACTTAATGGAAAAGATGACAAAATAATGGTAAGATAATCAACACCAATTTCAAAGAGTAAAACATTAAATTAAGATGATAAAATTTGTGCAGCATACCTCAGACTTCGTCCTTCGCTGGCACGTGCACTAAATTTTGAAGAACTAACTTTTGGTACCTAAAATTTTTGGTAACTTAATTTGGAGTTCTTGGTCAATTGAATAACTCATTTTTAACTTCAAATTCGAGTTCTTGAATAATTGAAGAAGTCATTTTAAGTAATATAATTTGGAGTTGTTGATTAATACTGGTTGAATTATTCAAAGATTTCATAAAGTTGTCAACTTTGATGTGGATTTGGGGGTGGTAGGGATAGTGGGATATGGGGAAGGAGGTTGTTGTGGCGGGGTGGTGGTGGGGGCAGTGGAGTGGGGGAAAGGAGCGGCAATGGTGTGGTGGTGGTTGGTGTTTGTGCAGGAAGATGCGTTAAAAAAATAAAAGTAAGACGTTAAAGAAAAAATGATAAGATTTTATTTTTAATTACGTAATATTTACAATGTATCCTTCTATATTTTAAATAGCTGCTACATAGTACAAAATACTATTTTAATGCAAGAATATGGGCCATTTAACGTTTTGTTCTTTAAGTGTATAACGTAGGATTATATAATCATTTCATCAGATGCTTATGAATATAAATATTTTAATACGTATTTAAATTTTAAAATTAAACATCTGTAGATCACATAAAAAATTATAGTGATAGCTTTTTAGGAAGGTCTCAATTCAATAAGCCTTTAATTAATTCACAATTCTATAAAATATACTCGCTTCAATAATCTCTTTGTTTTTTAGTTGTTTTAACTTAAATTTTTGTTTCAAAATACTTATCGTTTTAGCATAATAAATTATAATTTTGCATTTTCAATTTACTGTTTGACTACTTTTTATCTTTAAAATGTCAACCAACCAATTATATAGTTTTGATTAATTATCATTTTACATTTTTAATGCATTTCGACTATATTTTATTATTACTATAACAGCTTAGTTCAAATAAATTTGACACAAAATTACTTTAATTCCAAACTAACATTTCCGTACATTTGAGTTCTTGAGATTCTATATATAGCATGAACATACCTACTAAAAAACTTGTAAAAACAAGAAATACCCCTTCAAACACCTAAAATACTAATCAATTTATCTCCTCCTGATGGCTAACCAGAATGAACCAGTAACTAGTTATCCAGCACCAAACCAGAATCAACCCACCTTTTCTAGACAACCACCACCCTCTTCTGCCACAATCTACCCTTATGTAATTCCACCAGGATTAAGCTATGCTTACTACAACCAACAATCTTCACAACAACATGATTCATACAACAATAATCCTCCACGTTCCATCTTCCTTCGTCCCGCTTTTTCCATAATAATTGGTACCATTATGATCACCATGTTCATTGTTTTCATCATTTGGCTTGTTCTTCGGCCAAAGCTCCCTGTGTTCCATGTCATCTCATTCTCTATCTCCGCCCCTTTCAACCTAACCAACAATAGTTTGTCCACTTCATGGGACATTGGCCTAATTGCACGTAACCCGAACGCCAAAATTACGTTATACTATGATGATGTTCAGGCTGGTGTTTTTTATAGAGGGGGCTCGTTAGCGGATACGTATTTGTCACCTTTTGTTCAGGTGGAAATTTACGATTCATTAAGTTTTTTATTTATTAATAATTAAAAAGTCAAATTATACCAATTTATAATATATGTTATTCTTGTTTTAGTACGTTTTAGGTAATTTAATACATAATATTTTTTTAAAAAAATCATTAATATCAATTATATAAGCTTATTTTTTTACCTTTTAAGTAATTATACCAATTTGTTCAAAGAATTTTGGTACGTATATTAATTGAGTGCATAGAATAATTTTGATACATTTTCTTTTGGAATTTTTAAATTATACCATCTTAGAATGGTATATATATGTTGATAGTGTGTAATATTATGAACCGTGTCATTGATAAATCGTAGCCGTTCTCTTTGTTCAGGGGAGGAAGAATGAGAGTCGGATAAAGGCGAGTTTCGCAGCTTCTCAGACGTTTGTGTATGGGGATGATGTTGCTGGAATGAAGGCGGAGCAGGGGAGGGGGGAGGGGAACGTCGCATTTAATGTTCGGTTGGTGGCGGATTTGAGGTTTAAGGCGGGGATTTGGAGGGCAAGGAGGAGGTTGTTGAAGGTGTATTGTGGGGATTTGGTTGTTTTTGTTGGGGGGAATGGAAGTAGAAGTAATGGATTGGTTGGAGGGCCTAAGCAATGCACGGTTGGATAGTGAAGTTATTGAAATGGATGGACAAGTCGATGGCGTGTTTTTTGTATCAGGTAAATTATTAATTTCATTTTTACTTGGGTGCTACCAACAATGAAACACTTAAAAGTCTAATGACAGTTTCGATCATATATGTTTCAAAATATTTACCATTCGATTACACATATTTCAAAATGAGTCATTCCATCACATATATTTCAAAAAAATATCTCATTTAATCATTCCGTCAAAATGGAACACGCCCTTGTTAAAAAATGGTTTGTTATATGTGATGAATTGATGATAGTGAATACAATGTTGTGTTTGAGTAAACGTATTAATTATTTGTTATATTTTATGTTATATTATTACATTTCGTTAAGATCATGACACATGTTTAATTAATTAATTTATTTATTAAATTAACTTTTAAACAAATAACATACATGTCACAATCTTCAACGAAGTATAATAGAGAGCGACACATAAAGTGTAACATAATATCTGAACTTAATTGTTCTCCAATAAAATTCTTCTGATCAACAATATATGGTGTAAATTGAAAATGAATATGTTGTAATGAAGTCATTGTGTCTAGGGCATCTAACAAAATCCGAAACCGACCGAACCGACCGAAAATAATCGAAATTTTTCGTGAACCGGACGGAATCGAATCGATTTAGTTGCCCAAAAGAGAACCGACTAATTTATGTTCGCTTGGAAATGTTTCTAACCGAACCGATTTCTAAATTTATGTCATGTTTTAATTTTCATTTATTATCCTTTTCAAGATTCAGAAGATTCAGACGCCAGATATTTTAAGAAGTAATCGAGATTTAACTTTGCTTTTATTATTAAGTATAACGTAAATAAAATATATATAAATCTTTCTAAAACTAATAATATAGAGAATACAAAGATATGTAAAAACAATGGTATTGTGTATGTAAGTTGTATAATTAATCTTAAAAGTACTTCATTGAAATTACATGGATTAAATTTAGTTTAAAGATTTAATTTTGAGTTCAAGATGATATGCTAAAAAATTGTCTCAAAACCGAAATTTAACCGAGACCGAACTGAACTCGGAAGGGAATCGATAGATTGGAACCGATCGAACCGAACCGATGCCAGTTCTGTGATTTGAGTAGAATCGATAAATAGCTCGATTTTAGCTTTTAATAAAAAATCCCGAATCGAACTGCCGTGACGCTTAATCGCCTGTTTCACAATCCATTATTCATCACACTGTGTGAGCATTGGGGTTAGACGGTAAGCACAAAATATATAATTATTGGTTGAATATAGATCTCATATGAATGTTACGTATAGCAAAATAACCTTTGTTTATGTTGCAAATTGCAATACACACTCACCCCACTTCAATCTACGGAAAGTATTGTCCTTTTGAAGTCATTAAAGGAAAACGTGACTTTTCCATTTTTCCCTTGCTACTTGAGCTATTTTTATAGCTTTACTCCATATTATTATACATGATTATTTTCAATAAATAGAACTATTAACAATAACGAAACCAGAAATGTGATATATGGACTAAGAGGGTAAAATGGATAACTTTTTGACTGATGAATATAATCTTTGAAAAAATATATAGTAAAATATACTCCGTAATTTCTATAAAACTAGTAGGAGCTGCGACTTTCCCCTATGCCTCTTTGTAATTCCACCACTAACTGACAATATGGCTATACTAGGACTATCCGATTTATGAAACACCATAGTCACGATTCATCATTCTTGTTTGAGCTCTGTTATTCACTAAATGCAATGTCTTCATTTTGAGTTTCATTGTTTTCTAAAGTAGAATCTCTTATTACTTCTTCCATTTTTGGTATTGTGTTGATAAAAGTTTTAATATTGTATGTCATGAATTCAAAATTTATCTCTCATTTGTGTGTCAAATTTGTGCTTGTGCAAAGATGGATCAAACCATAAAAAGCTTTGAAAAATCACGCCGCACTCACAGCGCCGGCAGAAGTCGATGCAGCTTTCTATGTTAGCGCCCTAAGAACCTTAGTAACGTGATTGACTACTTATGCAAAACTTCCCACGCCAAGACCTCGCTAGTGGGGGCGCAACCAGAGCACCCATTCTCTGAACAATCCATCGCCTACAAAGCAGAAGAAATCGAAGAAAAGACACACTACACAAGAAATCCGAGAGCACCCATTCCCTCATTTCATTTGTTTTTTCTGGCTACGATACATCGCTCGCAGCGTTCGCCGACGATTCACTCTTGTGCTTTTTGTGGAAGTCGATCGGTGTATCATTTTATCCTTTAAACGATCAACTCGCCTTCGCCCCAAGCACCGCTTTGGGGAAGAGGCCTAACTGCTTTTAAGGAAAGCCGGACGTGACTTGATCCGGTTTCGGCTTTTTGTTGTCGCTATTTCATTGTAACTGCTGTTTATAGTTCTAATCTTTTGTTGTAATTTCGCATGCATATTGTATTATTTCTTTCGCAGCTCATTTCAGATAGCTTCTAAGATTTTCTACCAAATTTCTCCTTACATTTTTTGTATCAGATTGGAAGTTTGAACATGGAAGCAAGAAAAGTCAAGAGAGAGTTAGAAAGAATTTTAGAAGAATAAGTTTCTTCTATATATTAATATTTTCTGTCAATAGTTTTTGTACATCACTGATGTATTTATATGCATGAGGAGAACTTGATCATCAAGCTAAAATTGCACTATTATCTATCATGTATCTATATACAAAATCTTCTAGATCAACTTCTATTCACTATAATTACATGTGTGATTATTTACAAATAACCAGCCGGTTAGCCTAACTAACTTTAGTTTGTTGAGCTGATATTTTGCTTATGATATTTTGCTTATGATGGAATGATTGGCATATTATCAACACTTCATTATATCAAAATCCGTAAATGTGTGTATATTTGCGGAACATCTCGCCGATATCGACGCTTTTGCGCACCTGCGCATCGGTTCGTTCGATCCTCTACGCCAGCAAGTAATTGCTGCCGGATTCGTGGTCGTGCCTCGGTGTTGCGTTACTCGCTAGCGCTGGCGCCGTACGGGTGGCTACGGACCGCCCGAGGCACATTCGGATAACCTCCCACATTAGCGACATGGATCAAATACCACCAAGCGACGCTCTTCGCTGAAGCGATTAACGTGAAATCAGAAATGTAATCGCTCGTGAGCGTAGATACCGGGGCTTGTCAATCTAACTGGATAATAATTTTGGAATAATACAAAATTATGAAAGATTTTATTAGAGTTAATTGGTAGTTTGTCCCGCAGGTCAGATCAAAGCCGCACGGCCCTAAGTAGTGTTGGCAACGTAGCACAAATGGTCCCTCGAAAAGTCATCCTGCTACAATTCGGCCCTATTTTAATATCTCCAAGTAATATTTAACATTTCATGCGATTAAAGCTTAGTTTTAGGGTTAAAATATAATTTTAAAAATTATACACTAATTACACAATCAAAATACATCAATAAAAAATACATTTTAAAAATTAGAAACTTAATGGGGCCAAATCTCAAAAATTGTACTTTGACCCCAAACCTAAGCTTTAATCGCGTGAAATGTTAAATATTAAATTTATTATGTTAAAATGTGATCAAATCAGAATCCAAGGCTCCTCAGGACCATTTGTAGTACGAAGGTTACTTATCGACCAATATGCAATTTTGATACACTTACTGAAACCAAACCATCAATGATATCGACTTTGTTACGGATTTTTCCTCAAATTAACTCATGTTATATCCAGACACACGTAACACCGAACCAAATCTTACTTTGAGGATTCGACATCAAGAGGTTCAATCTGGTTTGGACTCTCTAAACTTTTTTGCGGTTTCAGTTCTAATTCCCTATAAAAAAACTCCCATAATCCTTATAAGGAACGAGTAGCCTACTGAAGTTTCAACCTTTTAGCTCGACTCGCTTGAATCCTACTCATTAATCGGGGCGAAAATAAACAATTTTTTCTCAGACAAAATACTCAGTAATTGTTATAAATATAACGAAGAACAAAGTAAATAGACAGAGAGAATAATAAACAAGCGAGTAACGATATCTTTATCGCTTTTTTTTGATGTCTAGAATACAATACAATGAATGCTTATTTATAAGCTTCCAATATATATCACACAAGGTAATTATTTGGTAAATAAGTAACTGGTAAAGGCAACATAATAACTTCCTAATCAATTCATCTCCTTTCTTGACGCATACACATCCACACATTTTACAACACTCCTCCATAACATTAACTAAAATATGTCTCGCTAAAACCTTACTAGAAAAAAAAAACCAGACATAAAAATTCAGTGAAGGAAAAAGAGTGCATTATTCTTAACATACGCTTATAATGTTGCCTCATTAAAACCTTATCAGGAAAACCCATTTGGGACAAAACCTTGATTAAGGAAAAAGAGTACAACGCGTATTAACTCCCCTCATGACCACATCACTGACATCACTTAGTCCACGTAGTCTTATACTTCTGGATAGGTTTTCGAATGTTGAGGTAGGAAGTGATTTAGTGAATATATCTGTCAGATTATTACAAGATCGAATTTATTGAAAATCGATTTCACCATTCCTTTAAAATCATGGATGTAGGCTAACACTAATATATTTTGCTCTCATCTCCTTTGGATATGTCATTCATTTTACTGTGCAACACATCTACATAATTATCGCTATAAAATTGTCGTGACTAACTTTCATATGATAAATCACAAGTAATATGGATTGGCTGAACATATTCCTCAACTAAACGTATTCACGATTTCTTCGCGGCGCTTCAAGATCTCTACGTGTCGATGATTTTTTTGATCTAGTTTGCTTTCGCATATCACCGTGAAATACATAATTGGCTTCAATAAAGAAACACTATGTATGTGATCTTCCAATATAGATCATATAAAGATATGCATTCTGACAATCAATTGCGGTATAAATTCGAATATGTTCTACCTAACAATCTTATATCCCTTATATATTTAACTTCATTTCAATGCATCCGTGTTGATATTTCCTCCTAATATATATCACTACTTCAATAGCACTTATATATGATAAGAAGTTCGCTTTTGACTCAAATAATTCTTTTTGTAATTTTCGGCATCAATGGGCCATTGTTCACATATGGTGATATTATAATTATCGGGAACCTAATCCCACTCTTGTCAACCATATTTCATCTCAAATTCCTTCTTCAAGAAGTTTACAATTCTTGAAAAGCTCTTCAGAGTTCCAATAATGTTTAAGTCATAAACATAAATTGTCATTTTCATAAACTTTTTCTCCTCGATCTTTACATGTAAATACAACGCCATGTAAGATCATTCATATAACCATCTTTGGTTAAATAGTCACTAGAAAACCCTCAGGAACAAAAAACCTGGTGAAATAAAAGATTATATTCTCTTTAGGTATGCTTCAGGTAATTATCTTATTAAAAACTTTGTCAAGAAAAACCTAGTGAGAAAAAACTCAGTGAATGAAAAAGAGTATAATGCATATCCTATCTCCTCGATGAGATCATCATCAGAGTATCATATCTCCCTCTGATGAGATCACCAGTTTAGATTATTCAAGCAGAATATCCAAATAACGCTACAAGCGTTTGTCAATATTGCATGATTATGTAATCATGTATCAGTTGTAAGATATATATTAGAATTGGTACTTCAAGACCAAGTTCATGTCTCTGCATTTGCAGATATTACCATTATTCTTTTACGGATCTCATTTAATTGAGATTAAATATTTCTACCATGTATCAAATATGATATGAATTTGTACTTACATGCATAATTGTCATGTATATATCTTTACAAAATATTTAATTTCAAACTGACAGGTATCTTGTTCGACAATCAAAAATTGTACAGAGTACAAATTTATAATTACATGTCTAATTGGCTTCAGATATACCTTTATAAGGCATTTGATTCCAAATCGATTATAAACATCTTGTTTAACAACTAAATAACTCTATGTGAGTTGTCAGGTTAACTTTATTCATGATAACTTAGTCATTGATAACTCTTCTGTAGTCTCTCATAAAGTATAATCGGATCTTCAAGAAGATCATGATTATTTATGTCACCATTAATGATAAATAAATCAAATCATCAATAAAATATGAAGTATCAATATCAACTTACTATTAATAATTCAAATATCTCTATAGCACATGATAAGTAAACAAATGTAGGGTACAATCACAGGGGCATAATATAAAGTTAAACATGTATGACATATTATCGATAAATCCTATGTTCATGTGATATCAAATAAAATGAGAATGCAAATCAATGTCTAATAATGCCGAATCTGGGTAATCCATCTTCCGGATGGCTTTTAAATATTCAAGTATTTTATATTAACTCAACTCGAAGCAAGCTTCCCGGAATATAGATATGTGCTTCATGCATCATAAATCCTTCTACATGTTTTCATGTATACATATTTCGTTGCATGCTATATTATAAGTCATGCACGCAAATCAAGAGGTTATCTTTTGTTTGTTACCAAACATTTATAATTTTATACCTCTATCAAAAAGGTGTATGTGTCACCTTATACCTATTTAGCTGTTCGTGGGTACAAATATTATGTGACAAATCTTAGCGATTTATTCTCACAGTACCAAGACATAATGCACTACCTTCAAGTATAAATTTCTCACTTATATAGTGCTTCATTAGACTCCGCACTCAGTATATACTTCACGAGTGTCGTATTTCATTAGACTCTAGCTCCAAATTTCTCATTTATATAGTGAGTTTTGTTTACTCTTGATTGCGTCTTTTTTCTTTGGCCATTCATAAATATATACATCTACTCACTTAACGAGATAGATTTCAGATCCTCATATTGCTTCATGATATAGCCGTTTCATTGTACGCAATATTTATTGTCGATAATCCTTTAATTTTGGTTCCACCCATGTTCATGATAACTCCGAATTCATTATAGTCATGAATTTCGCTATGTAAATGTCTTCTAGACACAGTTAGCTTATTCATGATATAGTTACGCACCTTCAGTGAGGACCATCTTCAATGTCATACCTTCTCATGGTGGAACTATATCATTTACAACGGTTCTTCAGAACCTCCACTCTATTTTGAATGTTTATAACCGGTGATAAGACTTCATTGCTTTCTTTGAGGTCGAATTGTTTTGGTGAGCCGAACTTCTAGTTCATATCATCCTTATTCATATTTTCTCTTGAACTTCAAGTTCATATTTATTTATTTTTAGATCACTCTAATATGTGGATATTTCAACTGCGATAGTTTATTTTTTTTTTTTCAATTGTATCAGAAATACCCTCACGTTGAAAAACATTGATATATCACAAACGAAAAAGTACTTCGATAAGTTAATTTCACTCTCAGATTTCCAAGTATATATGTACATACCTTCCGGTATAATAATCATTTAAAAATCATCATTTGTACATAGTATCGCTGAATATATGACGCACGCATAACTGTGAGCTGCAAAATATGTGATTTCGACCAAACCAACTATATCGGGAGTTTTATAATAATTTGGCATACGTTAACAAGTTGGTTACTAGATAGTGTAAAATTTCTCAATGATCAATCGCAGATACATTTAATTAAACGTGCCCCACAACAATAATCCCAGAGTTTGCACCATGGCTCACATAAATTCTTTCTAAACTTAATGGGGCTTTATCGGCTTCAACGGTTCCTTAATTAAATATATAATTATTTTTTCGCATTGTAACTAACCCGGACGGTCTAATTGTGTTATGCCAAATAATAAAATTTCACAATTTCAAACTTCCGGTTTGACAAAATGTATTTTCGTGATACAAACATGTTTGTTATTTCGTGATAACAATATATTAGCTCTTCTAGAGCCTTCAATTGATTTTGCTACACTCACAAATATTAGCTCTTTCTCTCGAGCCTTCTTACTTTTGTCTCAATGCGTAGAGCACTCACATACGCTTTCTAAACCTGCTAGATTCTTCGTACTTAATATGGTGCATCTTGAATACATATTTTTGAGGCCACCGATCCGCTATCTTTCCAGAGCATTCAAATAATTTTGCACCATTTTAATATTGTAAATAACACTCGGCTTGTGTTATTAGATAAGAAAAACATTTCTTATCTTTGGAATGTTAAGAGAAATTCATCGTCTCCTTCAAGATATGATATGGTGGCTCTGTCAGAAAGATTCAATTAATTTTTTACACTACCATATTTCGATAATATTTTCTTCCCTTGTTATCAAGTAATAAATTTTTTTTTCTCATCACTTCAACATATGAGTTGAATTATACAACATATAAACAAAGTTGTACACTTATAAATAATATATACCACTTCAAGGGTATAATCATTTGCTTCAAGGATTAACCACTTTAGGGGTATATATTATTGTATATTAACATGTAATCATGCGTTATGTCTTTCAAAGGAGTCAAATAATGTTGGTATATTCCACCATTTTCTTGTTGTCTTCAAGACTAACAATACTATGCAATTAAAACTTGGTGTATATCAGATTACGCACTGTAAGATCTTGAACTTCAAGAGTATTTTTTTTTCAAAAAAAACTCACCCCACCGCCTCCCCTTACAACGAAGATTTAACTCCGTGACCCATTCCTCAACTCAAGAGTAGATACATATTTAAATCAACTATAGTTTAATGCCTACACACTCGTTCAATTTCATTCGGCAGGCATTTCCGAATCCTGTGGGCTAAACGATAAAAGAAAGTAATCAAATTTAAAATCCATTCCATGTAATTGAATATGTATTCTTTATATAATATGAGTCTTCAGGTCTCATAATTGAATTCATATGATTTCATATTATCAGTCAAAATAACGATATCGAGATAAATTCTTCTAATATTCAAAAGCCCTCAATTTATATGGCTAGTCATAGTAAGATGCACTTGATATGGGTAAACTAATGATTTTGAATTAATAAGTCTTCGAGACTTAAGTATTTAATGATTGTCTTCTAGACTGATAAATTTAATATTTAATCATATCATAGATCAAATAATATGTGAATCAATAACGAAATCAAAAACATACTCCGTTATATTAACAAATAAATTCACAATTTGCATAAACACATCAATCTGATGACTTACAATACTAATAATGGAAATATACACCAAACTAATTAAAATGTATATTACTATAAAGGTTATATATGTTACTATTCAAACCCCAATAATAATAATAAACAAGTTCTATCGTATAAATTGTTTAAAACCCCATATGTTTAATAACGGCTCGTTCTCGATTAGAACCTTTTCTTGCATGAAAATTCGCTTATCTTACGATAAATCTTATTTTCCTTTAATTTAATTTCGTATGAACGATTAACTTAGAAATATGATATAATATACTGTATAATATTTTGCTACTAAAACTCAACCTAAGTCACTAATGGCGTATCATCATGTTAATACTTGTATTTTGGTTTATTCATTCTACTAATTTCATGAAAAATAAAACTTAGTTAAATGTGTAGTATTACCAATGGAGAACATCATCGCATCGATAACGCTAGTTATAAATATAAATGCTAACAAAAGAAATGTATTGCAGTAATAATAAACAAGTTAGTAACGATATCTTTGGCTGATTTTGTCGATGCGTGTAATACAATACAACGAAGACTTCATTTATAAAGCCTCCAATATATATCACACGTATAATTACTGGAGCAAAAGTTGGGGCAGCGCTAATAACTTTCTAATCAACTGTTATACGTGCACGCCTTGACCGTTAAATTATTTTATTATTTTATAATAAATTATAATGAATTTTTAAAAACTAAAAGTTAAATAAAGATTTAAAAGCGCTACTAAAATAAAGATGTAACACCTGTGAAAATAACTTTTATTTTCTTTCTATCAATTACGAGCATTACGCAAGCAGGACAAGGATATTTGCATAAGAAGAGTTTGGCTGGTAATTTATTCACAGGCTACATAATTCACGGCTAAGCTTACTGGCGAAAATAAAATAAAAAAATGCATCGTAAGCAGAAAATGGGTAAATACATTAATTGGATTCACTTTATAACCGCCAATCCACCCCTTACACATTATATATAGTATAGATTCATCTCCTTTTTTTACGGACAAGACATCACAATATTTCCATAACAGTAATGAATTAAATTGTTATTATCATTAATTCAACCAATAATCCTACAAATTCACAAATAATGCTTCTATAATCTATACTAATATACCTCTAATCCATGCAACACTCCGGCATATTTCTCCGGTCCTTCATTAACAAAATACATATCCCTAATCTTTTGAAAGGCATGCCACGTCAGCAAACTGTCCGAACCGGCCTGGTGGCACTTCCCCACCTCCCGGTTCACTGCCAACGTCTTCGCCACGCGCTCAAGCCCGCCATATAAGCTGCATTGACAAAACTTAATCAAATGTTTAACATCATAAACATTTTCCCCGAAAAATACCCGTGTTGCCGCCAAGAAACCGCTAACACCGCCAGGCAATGGGTGGCGCGTGAGAATCTTGATTAGGTAAGCAAAATCATACGCGCTATGAAACGTCACCCATGTGACCGAGTCATTGCAAACAACTCCAGATGACATCATGAACTCCGCAAACACCCTAGAGTCAACCCCATCTCTTCGATTTCGGTCAAAGTCAATCCCTTGTCGAGTCAACAACTCGATCGAATCAGGCGCGTGAGGGTCACGCGCCGGATCGAAGTCTCGAAAATTAAACTGCCATATCACACGGTGGTCACCGTCAATTTCCGGGAGGTTTCCATCAATGTCTGAGAGAGTCAACCCAAGCTGGATCAAATTCAAAGAGTCAACGTTTGACTTCAACAATTTATAGCGTTCAACTGGACAATTCCAATTCTTGAAATTATCAGGAGAATTCTTGAAAATTACCCCAGGGAATTCAGTATCCATAGATATATATGAATAATCATCAATAAAATCACCAATTAATTGAAATTCACTAATTAAATTCTCTGACCATACTTCACGTATCTTGATCGGCTTCAACTTGGTCATCGAATATAAATAATTATTGTCCCCTAAGAAACTAAAATATCCGACTATTTTAATGATGTAAGAAGAAATAATATGGGTTGAAGAATATGTAAAGTGGGGGTTTATATATAAGGGGGTGGGAGTATGGAGGTGCGAGGAAAGGGATGTATTTTAGGTAGTTTCTTGTGAGTGGGGACATGGAGGATGAATATAGGAACATGCATCATGTATTCGTGTATGATTGTTGTTCTTATCTAATTGGATGTCGGTATCAGATAATTCAATAGGATAGATAAATATATATATATAATATACATTTTATTGGATTTAGATAATTATTTTATTATTTCGAATATCATGCTAGAAAATATATTCTTATTAGATGCGAAGCTCTTAAGAGGCTGGGGTTTTGTTAAACTCATTAACTACTTAAACTTAATTAATTCACATTTAATTTATTGCCTTCTTTGTTAATGAATTATTTTAAGTGATTATCAAAATCATTAACAAAAAATTAAGTTATTTTTACCTCTTAATCAAATAATCTCACAATTCTCCTCTTACCCAATTCTAACCCTAAAAGAAAACAATCTCTTCTCCTTTCTTCAACTTACACATTCTTCTTCTCCAATTTATCACAGGTTAATAATTTTTATCCCTTTCTCTATTCAATTTATAATACTCGGATGTATTATTTTTCAATTTAATTCTTTGTATTTTATTCAATGTATTGTAGGTTGTTACTATGAATAATCAATTATTTTGTCGTTGTTTTGTTAATTTTGTATTTTTAATTTAATTCTTTGTATTTTATTCAATGTAATGGGATCGGCCCAAATTTTGTGCATCAAATATATATGATTAATCTACGGGATCAAATCGCTAACCAGTTTGTACTTGGAAGTTAATTACAGATGGCGAGCTAAGAATCATGTTCGTTTTTTTATCAAAGAAGACAAGCTTCAGATTATGCGCTCAAACGAAGACAAAGTTTGGGTTATTTTCTTATTAATCAGTTAATTGGTGGCTATTATCCAATTTTTTCAAGATGTACGCTTGATTAATTTATTGAATTTTATATAAGTTTTTTTATAAATTTTAAATATTTAATTAATGATATTTAGAATTTATTTATATTTTAATATTTATTTTTAATCAAATTATTATATTTATACTACTATCTATAATCTAATTAATAAGATTGATTATTTAATTATCTATTATAAGAGATTATTTATTTAATATATGATTCATATATAAATAAAACGAATTCAAGCGTAGTAAGAAAAGCTTGTTAAACAACTCAATTCTAAGCTTTTTCTTTGAACTGCTATCAAACACCTAAATATTTTATTCGATTCATTCATAATTTCATATTCGCAATTCCGCTCTTAGTTATTCCGCCGTACTCGGGCCAATTTTGGCTAGATTTAACAAACACCTCCTACCAAATTGTGGCTTTCGAGCCCGGTGAGGTTATGAAAATTCTTAAGCTTGTACTTAAGCCATAAGATCTACTCCATCTATTTAAAGAAAAATAATTATCATTATTTGAAATAATCCAAAGATCCTTTTTCATTTAGTATTCATACTTGGAGAGTTGGAGTATTATTTATACAATAATAAGAACGTTAAAAAACGTATCTATGAGGGGGAGCATTTAGACATTGAACGATTTCCCCACCCTTTCAATGAAATAATGCTTCACGGATTATGTAGGTGTGTGAGGTGCATATATTTAAGGTAATAATTTTCAAGACTCAAAATTTTGACCATTTTACTCCTATCGATGTATGGAGTGTGGGTTGGAAAGCACTTCAATCCCACATTTCATATGATCGGTAAACCATTCTTTATGCCTACCAACCGCATTTACGCTGGTTAGAAATACCACCAACAAAGATGGAGCGCTGGTTGAATGCTACCAACCGCATTGAGCGTGGTCGAAAGCACTTCCACTCCATACTCCACGTGGCCGGGTAATATGGTAAAATTGATACACAAATATTTAATCACCGAACGTACTCAAACGGGCTCATATATAACAAACAAATGGCCTCATTTGTTGGTTGGTACACCAAACACGCATTTCATGGGGTCGCTTTCTATATGCCCAACACAACGAGACGGTTTCTTTTAACGAACAAACACGCCTACGAGTTGGGTTTTTTAACGGACAAACACGCCATGAGTTGGTTTCTTTAACGACAAACACGCCTACTTACTCGTTTCTTTAACGGACAAACACTCAAAAAGTATAAGATAATAATCGGTATGCTATATTTTTGTATGTTGAAAAATATAACTTTTGATACTTTTATTCGGTATCGATTTGCGCAAAAAACGACGTGATTTACCTCGCTGAACTATAGTCCTCCGATTGCCTATCTATCGCTTACGAGCACGTATATGTAAGTGCTACCGGTTCTTCAATGTCCCGATCGGCTCTCCAAATGACAACCTACAAAATCCAACCGGGGCGCGCCTAAAGTGGTCTCCGATGCCTAAGTTGAACAGACAAACCGGCGCATCCGCACCTAAAGAAAATAAACATTTACAATCGATACGTGAACAACCGCCGCAGTCAAAGGATATCTTTTGTTACTTAATATGTCACTTTTTCAACCGACGCGACAACCGGCGGTATATGAATATAATGTACTCGTGTCAAAGCGTGTCAATTCTATCGGGTGGTGATTTATATATGTCATCCGGGACGATATATAAATGTGTCATCCGACTCTGTAAACACGCTTCACCCGATGATATGTAAATATGTTATCCCGACGATAGATACATATGTCATCCGGGACGATATCGATTTACGTAGACCCGACTTCCTTTTTGAGAGAAAATAAAACGTAGGTGTCTACTTTATTAAGTTTGGTAAATAATATTTGACTAAGAATTTTTAATATATAAATATATAAAGCTCCTTTCTTTTCATCTAATCCCCCTTTCCTAGAGAGGTAGGACTCTATTTATAGAAAGAGAGTAAAGGTAAATAAATATATATAAAGCCCTTTTCTTCTTTGTAATTATATTAAGCACAACAAGGAGCAATCAAGTAGTTTTTCGATATGGTACGTGTGACTTTGACAACCACATCCATGGCTTTTCCTCACTTCATTCTACAACCTTAGACTCTTTCAGATAATTTGCTTCTGGATGCAATACTTACATTATCATATTGATACTCCACAAAGTACATAACAGTAAAACTAAATCATAAAGATAGTTACCTTGGGACATGTTTAATGTCCCTCCTCACCATTATTAATGTTGACTAAATTATTCCTTAATGCATGTTATAATTTTATGTTTATTTTAAGATTTGTGAATTTATATTTTTAATTTTTTTTAACTATTTGAGAATGTTAAAGTTAGTAATTAGAAATAACTATGTTAAATTTATTGTTTATATGAATGTGAAAACATCAGGCTAAAATGTTAAACTTATTATTATTATATTTTTATTAATAATATGTATCGCGGATCCATTTTATGTGTTAATATATTTTATAATGAATATTAAATTAATTGCTATATTAATTATGCTGAATTGTTATTACAAAAAATATTAATATCAACAAATTAGGCCCCAACACGCGTACATACAAGGTTCAAAATTAAACCCAATGTACGTAGACGCGGCTGTCGGGTTGACAAACCTAGTACATGTTGTTTGTCCCAATCTTTAACCAACTTGTGTTTCGTTTGGTGGATGAAAAATGTTAAACATTCAAATTTTAAAAAGTATAAGATAATAATCGGTATGTTATATTTTATGTTAAAATTATAACTTTTGATATCATGGATTTTGTATGTTATAATTTTATGTTTGTTTTAAGATTTGTTAATTTATATTTTTAAATTATTTTTAACTATTTGAAAATGTTAAAGTTAGTAATTACAACAACTATATTAAACTTATTATTTATATGAATGTGAAGCAACATCGTGTCAAAAATGTTAAACTTATTGTTATTATATTTTAATTTTTTATTCATAATAGGTATGATCCATTTTATGTTAATATATATCATAATGAATCTTAAATTAATTAAGTATATTAATTATGTTGAATTGTTATTACAAAGATTAATATCAACAAATTAGGCCCCAACAAGTGGTGCATGGGTTCAAAATTAAACCCAACGCACGGGATGTGCGGTCAGCCGAGAACCTGTTGCTAGGTCGTTTGTTCCAATCTTTAACCAATTTGTGTTTCGCTTGGGTGGATCTAAAAAATGTTTGGGTGCTCGGGGTGATTAAACATTTATGTATCACTCTAACACCATATTACCGCCAAACGAGTGGGCGGGACAGTTTCCAACCCACATCATGCAAATGATAGGAGTATAATGGTTTTCACTTATATTACCGACCATATGGGCGCGCTGGGTCAGAATTGCTTTTGTTGGAAATCAATAGTTATTGGTTTCATTAATTATGTCCGTCAGGACAATTCATGTACTAATTTACCTCTACTAGATAGTTTAAATGTGATTACATAAACTTAACATTCAACTATAGGAATTGTAATTACTAGTCGGTTCTCACGATAATACCGCCAGAGTTAAGTCGATTGTTGGGATCTATGCATAACCAAGAGGGTCATTAATTGTCTATTATATATTATACGGTTAAGTTATTATTCCAGCTCAAGGTCACACACATACAAGGACATCAGTTACATTTCATCCTCAGACATTTCATAATCAAAAAGCGATCAGGAATCAATCCAGATTCCTAATCGGGATAATTATTACACGCAGCAAGTGCAAATAAATCGAAGGGTTCAATTAATTTGACTCTGTTAGATCTTAATTAATTAACTTGTTAATCTAACTTATTTAATTAAACTGATGTATTAATTAATCTAGTCAAGTTGAGTTTATTTGTTCGACTATTGAACTCAATCAAAGATTAATGAGTTGTTTATTTTAATTGGCTTGATAAGACTAACTAAATAAACCGGGTTTTGCTTCATGAGTTTGGCTCGTTAGTTAACGGTTTAGATTTTATGTGAGCTCTATATATTTGAGGCTTTACATGAAAAACTCAATGCAACAAAACACAAAAACCCTAGCCTCCGTTTGATAGAATTTTCGGCCTCCTCCTCCATGAGTGAGACGATGATTCTACGAGACAAATCAAGGTTTTGATTTGTTCTCTTCATCCAATTGTTATCCGGGCTTCTAGCAACCTGCTGCGATTCAACCTTCCTCATGATTAACTAAGACTAATCAAGCGCTAAAGATATCGAATTCAAAGAGGCTTTAGAAAAAGAATTATTGGGTTTATTTACCCGCAAATTGTAAGTTCTATTTTTATATATATTGTAATATAATATTTAGATCCGATTTATGAAATTAAAGTAATCCTATTTATATGTTTATTTGATTTTATCTGCTATGCATATAAATTTTCATCAGCCTTTCTACCATATACCCATTTGGTTTCTATCGATCATCCCAGCGCTGGTCGAAAGAATTCCAACCCACTCTCCACATGCGGTCGGTAGCGAAAAATGGTTTCATTTTATCACGACCAAGGGGCTTACCAGGCCAACTCACACTCCATGTGTCGGTAGGGGTAAAATTGTTAAAAAATTGTGCCTTAGAAATGAGGGCCTTAGAAATAGTCTTCTCCGTAAAGGAGACTCTACTTTTGTCCAACTGTGAACTAATTTTGGTGAGACAAATGAGTAGTATTTAGAATACATTAGTTTCCGATGCTTTTTCTTCTACTTGTGGGAACTTTGTAACTGACTTAATTCATACTTTGTATTCATTAGAGCATTCACATCAGTTCTTCTATAATTTTCTAAAATTCACTCACAACCATCACTTTTTTAGTTCACCTTTTATGTATACTCTTTAACAACCTCCCTATTATTCACCTAAAATTGAAAATTAAATATTTCAAATATATCTATAGAAATTTAGGATAAAATTAAATTTTAAAAGTTAATAAAAATAATATATTAAATACTTGACAGTTGAATCTAAATCGCCTTTTTAATTTATATTTATATATGACGTAAAATAATTATTTATTTTATATTTATTTTTTATATAATTGAAAAGGAGTAAAAATGAGGAGAGAAAAAAAATAACCTCAAAATAGGAAGGGTATAAATTGAGGGATGAATAGGTTAAGTGGATAATTTTAATACTTCACCCTATTTTGTAAAAGTTCGATATACCCAAGTTTTATCATTTTTTATAATTTCAATTCCTAAAATAGCTTTTAATGGAGCCGATGCGAAAATTTTAGTACTTTGAAGAGAATAAAGTGAATAATGATTTAAAGAAATACTTTCAAGTTTTAAACTTTAGACTTTATATAAATTAGTAAAAGAATTAATCATTTGAGCTAGCCTTTTTAATATTGAATGTTTATGTAAGTACTCATCACCCAACACTCTAGATTCGACCTTTTTTTAATCAACCGCTACTTGAAATACAGACGGGGAACTTCCGGCCGACGCAATAGCCCGCAGAACTACGGCCGCCCGTAAAACCACACTAGGCAAGTCAGCTATGATCCGCCAACCAAGCAGTTGGCTGAGCAGTAAATCTAATCCCTACGACCTCACGATCACAAGCTTCTCACCTATTCCACCAACTTGACTCTGCGAGCACTCTAGGTTCGTTTCCTTTTTTTTTTTTAACGCTGACTAGAACCGCTACTCTTTGAGCGCCAAGATCGGGTAAACTTTCGGCCGACGCAATATCCCCGCAAAACCACGTCACGATAAACCACACTAGGCGTGCCCCGCGGTAATGCGCTCGACCAAGAAAGATTGGGTAGGAGAATCAATCCCCACACTTCACCTACTCCACCAATCCCGCCACCCTCGTTATGCATTCTTTAGGTTCGTCTTGATTTCATGTATTGACGGTCTACACTATTTATGATTTCATTCTCATTCTAAAATTCTAAAGTCTATTTAACTTTGGATTAAGTTATATTTATATTTAAATTTGTCTTCAAATTGAAAGATTATACTTTAGCTTCACAAATCACAACGTTAACAAAGAAGTAATATATTATATATCCAAGTGGACCATTTGCTTTGCTGTGTTGAAGGGCGCAATGTTGGACTTTTCGTACTATAGTTATTGGCATTGCTAGTGTTTACTCGTATAGTTATTGCTAGTGTTTACCAATGATTTCTTTGACCAATGACCACTTAATTCTTAGTTACTCGTATTTGACTTATTGGTCGGAGCCTTCCTTCGCCTATATGTATTACCTATGACCCCACTCATTTCACCTTCAAACTCATGGTAAATGGCGTTTTTGTTTTTAGGTATGAATCTTTAATCATCAATTACTAAATAATGATGCCACACTAAACACTAGTATGGTGGATAGAGCTGTTAATGAGACGAGCTCAACTGAGCGGCTGGCTCGGCTTGGGTGAGCGTGGCTCGAAGGTAGGTATACAAGTATAAAGAACCTGGAAGTTTCATTCAACTAGGCAAGTATTTAACTACATGAGAAATACGGAATTATATGCTAGAAACTTAACATAATTTAAGATTGTCGAACAAGGTTTATTGTCACATTGAACAATCAATCCCCTTGGGCAGGAGCGGACTCCGAATGAAGGCAACAAGTTACACAGTAGATCAATTCAAGTTTTAAACACAAAGTTTAGTAGTCTATTCACGGTAGTATAGGACTTCAGATTTCAATCGCACCTTCCTTACGTACGCCATATATGGTAGAACAGTTTTCACGAGAAGAAGGTACCTTCTGGGGGTTGAGAAAGCTTTCGGTTATGTGGAGCTGCCATTTCTTTTCTCAACTGAGTCAGTATGTCTTCCATGGTGTAGTCTCGCTGCCAATTTGCCAGCATTGCGAACTTCTTCGCTTCAACCTAATAGATATAAGAAATAAGACCATCTTACAAATACTGGTATGGTAACCCACAAATGGCTATAATAAGTACAACAAAAGTTTAGCTTAGTAGTAGGCTAGTTAAACATCTTGAAGGTACAAAAATGCAACAAGAAAAGGCATGTGCTCAGATTGTATAAATATAATGTGCACATTATGAAGAAGTTCATAGAAAACAGTACCCACATATTAGTCAGCAATATCAAGAAGCTTATAGAAGAAGACGTAGAACGCCAGCCTTACCACTCCTGTCTCAGAATTCACACAAGTCATGTTGATGCGAGAGTGAAAACGAACAGTTGGAGGCTTCTCAGGGTAATCCTTGTCGCAGAATAGCTTCAGCTGATAAATCCGATTTTCATGTACGGTCTGGAAACAGATACAAGACACCTCTTACATTGATAGGAAAATAAAGTAATAACTTAACTATGTAAGCACTGTGAAATTGCATATTTGTTTCCATTATAGTAATGTTTATAGATTTATAGATGTGGAATCTTTATCCTAATGCAACTCCGTAAGCAACTAGACACCATAACAGAACATTATTATGGATCAAACAGCTGAAACTATAGAATAGTATGATTGAGGAAAAGTCTAATGCAACAGGTATATAAATAATCTAGCCAGAGAAGATAACTATCGTTATGAGTAGTTATTTCCCGTCAACTTACAAATCCCCCAAGAACAAAATTCAGTTGATTATAATGGTATATTAGCAGAATGGGCAAGCAAAAACTCGTGTCAAAGATTTTACATTCTCTAGCTCTTCGATATAATAGAATAAATCAAAATGGCTCATTACACTACCTATGCTTCTAGTCTATTGTGAGGTGGTCGATAGTGTTAGCACTTTACTCTTGGGTCAATTTGGAAAAGCCTCTCTGTTTTTGAGAGGGGTGTAAGGTTGAGTACTATCCTCCCCCTCCCCTACCCCTCTTCGGAGACATTGGAGCATGTTGATGTATATTGTTATATTAGCAGAATGGCAAGCAAAAAAGAAAAAGAAGCCCATGCTATTAACTCAATTGGAAGCTCAGTCAATTATGTTGTGATATTAGCAGAATGGACAAGTAAAAAAGAAAAGAAGTTTGAAAATTGCAATAACAATGGGTTGACGGACAGAAAGGTACATACAACCTCAGGCTAATACAGTTACTGCACATTTCTTCTTCTCAAATAAATGATAAGATAGGATATTCGAGCTTACATTGTGAAGACCTATTATGGTACCAGTCCAAGAACGCATGTACAAGTCATCTGCATCATCCATCCCATAGCTGACAGATCCATCACCAATACCTTTCTCCCCACGTTCAAGTTCCTCCAATAACCTGAAGTTACGAGGAACTGGAGAGAGGAGGATTGACCAACTATTAGATTGGCACAAACCTTTTGGAAAAAATTTGCTCATAACCCCAATCTCACATTCTCAAATGTAGAACACATGTCCATAACCCAACAAAGGGTGAGATGAAAGGTAGTGGCACAATCAAAATAAGAATGAGATGAAAGATAGTGGCAGAATCAAAATAAGAATGAATGACTATCATTCACAATTTCAAAACACGGTTCATTATTTAGCTTTACAAGCAAGTCCCATGTAGGTCCATAAATAATTAATTTGATATTCAAAGCTATTTGATTAGTAAATGTTATTTTTTACCTGCTTAGGAATTACAACCTCCACCCTGATGTAAGTGAGAGGTTTGCAAATCTTTATTCCGATTAGCAAAAGTGTGTCTCATTTAACCTATTTTTCACTCACTACACTACCACATACAATGTATTCCTAAAAGTTGAAGAAAAGGCAAACCTCTATGTTAAATTAAGATGGAGGCAAACCTCTGATAAGACAGTAAAACTACTAGTGGTAAGTAAGACAATAAAATTACTAGTGGTAATTAAAATGTTCATTTTTTTTTGGAAAGTCTAGATGTTTACTCTGCCTAATGGAAATGAAACAAATGGATTTTTATATGAGAGGTTAATCAGAAAACCAAACAACACAAATGAAATAAATAAGTCATACACACTGAGCAAGACCAACACACAGTCCCTTAATTTCAAGTCTCTTTTTTATGCCTACATGTAATCATACTGCAGAGAAAAACATATGCACCATGCAGAATAGTCCTGACATCAGTTTCATTACATTTGAATACTTACAAACCGATCACAAAATAGCGAAGTGACACTTCCCATTAACATCTAAGACAACCTTAGGTAAGAACCTGCTAAGGTCATGATTTTCCACGTACCCACCCACTCGTTTGAGGGCTCCCTGAGAAAACAATCAAGATTTTTCTTCTAGGACTTGAGCCTTTAAGTATACAATCAGAATCAAATATGTAACACATGCACCAATATGGTCCAATGAGAAAGGACTACTACACAAAATAATTGGTACTCAGTGATCTTGATTAATTACCCCAGGCGTCCACTATTTAGATTTATCTTATTCACGAGAGCGTTTCTTCATTGATACCTCTAACCTTAATCTCCACCAATTATAGTTCTTCTCGATGTCCTTAACATACTCTTACTACCCTTTACACCTAATCAATAATACCTGGCATTTCTTATTCATTTCTAAGACAGTTGAAAACCTCCACTCATCTACCTATTTGATCGCTCTCGACATAACTTCTCCATTAAGCTCACCCTAATGACTTGCACCAACTTCCTCTCTTATCAGTATCATATGGAGCATAAATTCAACCACACCTAAACCTAATTACATCACAAACAGCATACCAGCTTTAAAGCTTTGATTTTTCAACATAAAACACAAAGGGTACATTATTAGCCAGCCCAAAAAAAGCAAAGAACATTTACCACCTTAATAAATCATAAGACTATTCACCACAATCAAGAACAAACACAGTAGAATTCATCATACATCGATAAAACACGAAATTTTTCCACCTCAAGATTGATTATATGTGCCCAAAAGTCAATTAAAAACTTAAAGAACACAATTTGATCAAAACCCACATGTACCCTCAAACAAATTAGTCAACAAAATGAAATTTAGAGTACATTTACATATTATCACTAATCAATAATCAAATAATAACATACAAAAAGTGACAATTTTTCATTTTTTTATTATGTGTGCCCAAAAGTCAAGTAAACAGTTCAAGCACATGATTAGTTCAGAAATCACATGTACCAAAAACCCAATTAGACCAAAAAATGAAATTTAGAGTATAATTACATGTTATCACTAATCAAGAATCAAATAATAGCATATAAAAAGTGACAAATTTTCATTTTTCTTATTATGTGTGCTCAAAAGTCAATTAAGCACTTAAAACACACAGATTAATTCATAAATCACATATACCAACAAACCAATTAGACCAAAAATTGAAATTTATACTATAATTACATGTTATCACTAATCAATAAAAAAAAATAACATAGAAAAGTGACAAATTTTCATATATTTTTGGGACAAAAAATATTATTACCAACTACACTAGATCCTCCTGAGCCAAGAGTCATTGGAGCTTTGGATGTATATGAATTAATCTTTAAAGAGCTTAGGGGAAACGCAAAGAGGAAGAAAGGAACAAAATAGGGTCGCAATGGATTTAGTGTTTCATATATCTCTTTTTATATTAATTGATATTTGTGAATTTTTTTATTTTAAAATATTTTTATACGATAAAAATTATTTATAATTGAAATAATATATGGAGACTTTAAATAACTTTTAATGATAGAAGTATTAATTTTTATTTACTCCATATTAAAATAAGAAATAAAAATTATTCTTCGTTTAAGTTTCATCTTGGAAAGCAATAATATAATTTAATTTGAATTAGGAATTAGGAGGAATATATATAACTCAATTTAAGTTTTTTTATTTAATTTGGTCCATGTAATTTGAAGTACTCAAAATTGTTATGGGTACTAAGTGCAGTCACTAGGCTAACACTAGTAATTTAACCGAGTTCAAGTCATGATAAAAATTTGATACTCCCTACATATCTTAATTTAAGAAACCATTTTTCCAAAATAAAAATCTTTTTTTCGTTCTCATTTTATCAAATAAAGTTAAGAAAATCGAGTGAAAATTTTATTTGCGAGACGTTAAGCCAATTTTCCTTAAACTTTGCATACAAAAGAATGTAGCCTGTGATAAGCTTTATGTGAGGTAGTGAATAAATAACATACTTATTACTATGTGATTTACTTAATAACTAGTGATCGTTAAGACAATCTATCTGCTAATTCAGATTCAACAATCAATTTTATATTAATTTTTGTACAATTGATATAATATTAATTATTAAAATAATATAATATACAAGCGAAGAAAAAATGAAAAGAGAACAATCTACCACCACATCATAATAAATTTTTATTTTCTTTATTTCCAGGAAAAAGATGATTTACATGATAAAAAAAAATTATTTTTATAATAGTTCGCTTTTTTATGTGAAGAAAGTAGATCATATTTATTCTTCAAAAAAATTAGTATACGAGATCACGGGCTTCAACCTCGTTGTTATACACACCTGGGGTCATTGCTGCTGCAAGAAAATAACTATTTTCGCTCTCCTATTGCGATCATTCCCGATCGTGAGTGCCCCGCCAAGCTTCCCCTATTTGCAAGTCTATTTGCAAGTGTAGTAAAATTGTCATTCTCGCTTAAAAAATATACTATTTGAGCGCTGCGGCTGGGCCGCCTCGATCGATCGGGGTTTCTACCTTACGTGCGAGTCGGGTCAAGCAAACTCCCCCTTGGCAGCACCCGCTTAGTCAAGAGAACCGGATTGCGCCGCCGATGCTCCAAATGGGTTTTTCACCTAGGCCGGATCGTAAGCGAATGTTTTAATAAAATTGATCCTCAAACGAGCTTTTTTATATTAAGTATATGGAGTAGATTTCAATTTGAGTAATCTAATCTCCTTTGTAAATGTCAATATATTCTCTTTCTTTTTCAAAAATCATTTTCAAGTTATCCTATATTCTTTTAGATATTTGATTTTGCACAAATAAAGTTAAACTTAAAATTGGT
Organism: Lithospermum erythrorhizon; assembly: GCA_019722365.1. NCBI lineage: Eukaryota > Viridiplantae > Streptophyta > Magnoliopsida > Boraginales > Boraginaceae > Lithospermum > Lithospermum erythrorhizon. Next base: position 246,535 of record JADFUC010000514.1, read on the forward strand.
TCTAGACATTCAAAAATCAAAATGCGGTCTCAAAGCGAGGCTATCAAAGTAGAGGAAGTGTTAAATAAGATGCAATGACTGTTTGAAGATCAAGAGGGCGTTTTTTTTTTTTTTAATCTAAGTTTTAATTTTATTCAAATTTTTAAGTGATATCCTATGTATTATCTCCTCCGCAATCCCAGTACAGAATCTCCGTAGTATCGCCATGAAGATGACCTGCTTCACACTTTTGACAAGAGAACTTTAATGTGGGCCTAAAGACCACGCATGCTGAAAGGAAATTCGTGGGAGAAATAAAAAACGCGTAGTTATGAGGAATCGACAGGAACGGGGAAGCTGAAACGGAAGCGGAAAATTTTCAATCGGTGGGAGAAATTACTACTGAAGTCCCACCCACTTTTAATAAAAGCAAAAAGAAAAAGAAATTTCACCAACGTGACGCCAATTATCCTGTGTCGCCATTTCATTTTTTTTCCCTTTGCTAAATGATTTTTAAATAAGCAATACGCAATTTTTTTTTTCACCATTACCCTTTTTTTTTTTTTTCAAGATCTATAACAGTATTTCTCCTTAAGTTTGTATCATTTGAACACAATTTTTTTTTTGAGCTTTTACATCATATTTTCATTTCATTTTTCTTAATCGTTTAATTAAAAATAGATATTAAAATTAATTGTAACTATAAATTAATTATTAGTAAAATTAATTGTAACTATAAATTAATTATTATTAAAATTAATTATAACTAAAAAATTAATTGTAACTATAAAATTAATTATAAGATAGTGGGCACATTTGTTATAAAAGCGAAAAAAATTAATCGACTAAATTGCTATGAGAGCTTGGAAGGAAATGCTGAGCAGTGAATGCCAGAGTAATTTGATGCCAAGCAGAGAAAAGTTATGAAAAAATCGACTACCTCGCCGAAAATTCGCCTAAGAGGAAAATTAAAAATATAAACCTAGGAGGCAAGTTTAATTTAGCTCAATAGTTCAGGGTGTCAAACGAGATTGAGTTCTCGTATCTTTTAACATATTTGTATTCTTTTAATTCAATGTGTGAACCGGGATGAATTAGGATGAAAAACACAATGAAAAAATAGTAATCATCTTGATTGCCCAGATTTTGATAGGTAATAACGGAAGTGAAAAGAATGAAATCAATACCTCCATCTCATAGACGTCTGACTTTTTAGCCACTTATCTCTCGAATCCTCGACCTAATATATTCGTTTGCGATATAATATCTATAAAAAAATATATCAACTTAAAAGAAATAAACGTAATTTCACTGAAATATCAAAGATTATACAATACAAACAAAAAATATCTATTGCTAAAAGTTTCAAGAGATTTAACAAAAAAGTCAAAAGTGCTTTATAATCGACGGAGGGAGTATATTTAGTAAAGTCAGAAAGGATAGGAATGAGAACATTCAATCTCGATTCACCTCTATATGATCATCCCAAAGACTAAAGGGTATGTTAGGTTCCAATAATCCATGTTCATAATCAACCAATCCATTACATGTCAAGTTTCATGTAATGTAGCTCATATAGAAAAATAACATGAAAATGCCCTGATCTTAATAAATCTGATTTTTTAATTTAAACTCAAAATTTTAAGTCATACTGTAGAAGATTTTTTTTTGCAAGATATATTAAAATATGATATTTCAACTACTTTATTGTTAACATGATTGTATGTTATTTAGGATTACTTTTTCTTAGGGGAAAGAAGTACCAACAGATGTTTGACTATCACAGATTGTGAAGTTGCTTCCTCAGAAAGACTACTTTTGTTTGCAAATCCATTTATCCAAGACTTATTGCATGATAATTCCAGATCAACTAATTCTAGCATTTGATGCATGGTGGAGGTAGAAGGAAAACTAATTCATTTAAGCAACAATTAATATTGAAATAGATAACATTGGGTCTTTGATTTGATTGCTCCAACAATAAGATACACAACAAGATTCACAATGTAAATTGAACCTAGAGTAACTCCAAAATGTCTCGCTAGTATCATGTTTTGTGCCAACCAAATTGAACATCCCCCAGAAGTTGATGAAAACCCAAAAATTGAAATAAAACCTTAACCTTTAAAAAACACCATGAAAATGGGGAATAGATCTTTTGCTAATTACTTTGAATGAGTTCTCAGTTATACTCTTTTAAGACGCGACACGCAGATATTTGCTTTTAAAATTAATTTAAAATAAAAGAAAAAAACACATGTCATGATCCTAACAAAATGTAACATAAAATGTCACACAAAATGTAACATATTATTCGAATTCATGAAAATAATGCTCAGTAGTTTCTTGGAAACCATTGAAATTAATTTTCCATGATCAAAAAACAAACTTCAAACACACATTCTTTTTCTTTTCATTTGGCTGATTTTCTTATGGTTCTTTCCTCCTGGAAGAAATCCAATAAGACAGTGCTCTTACATTTGGGACATTTGGGATCCTCATTTGACAACATGACATACATGAAGCAACGAGGACACCCTGCAAGCATCATTGAAGTTGTCTCAGGGCTGCTTGGACATTGTACCAAAATGTTGTCATCTTCAGGGCTTGGCTCTCTGGACACACATGAGCTTGCAGGAGATAATTCCATGGAAGAAAATGATGTTCTAGGTGATGATGAATTTGCCCTCCTTGGTGGTGATAAATTCAATTTCAGCTCTAGCTTTGGACTTTCCATGTTGTAGTTCATCTTTATAATTATATATGCTCTGTAAATCAAGAACTGATAACAATTTAATTCTAGTTTTTCAGAGAAATCATATAATTAAACAAAAATGAGATACATGATAAACATTAACATGCATTAATGGATATGAAGAGGTTTCTGTCAAAACAGGGTAAGAGGGTTGGTACTCTTGTCATAATAAAGAGATTGTTTTAAATCCAAACATTATCTACTATGACATAGACAGTACAATAAGATATTTTTATTTATTCCATTACCTTGAAAAAGGGTGTCAAGAACTGCAAAGATATTGCACAACCTATGATGATTTCTTGTACAAGGAAAAAGATTAAAAAAATGACTTTTTAATCCAAATGACAACTACTTCTATTTGAAGAAAATAGTTTCTTGAAGCTGGCTAGGAGGAGATTGCATGATGAAGAATCCATGGCAGGGGCATATATAAGGGATCAATTGAAAAGAAGAAAAAGGAAAAGGATGTGCATGTGGTTATTTATTGCAGAATTTAATATGGATTTAACAGGAGAACTAAGATTGAAGATCAGAAAGAGAGTTGGTGTGGAAAAGGGGCAGAGATTTCAACAAAACATATAATGATCATTGAACTACATACTAGAGAAGAAAAAAGGTAAGATGGAGTTATCAAATACTCCGTATTATCATACTACTCCTTATTAAATTAGGAACACTGGGGCAGGTAAATATATTAATTGTCTCAAGTGAAAAGTTCATAGAAAGTTTGCTGGCAGGTATAAAATAGGAGTTTATGAGTACACAATTTCTTCAACCTAAAATTTGCATACACATTAAAGCAATTATAATTGAAACAAGCACTAAAACTAAAATTAATAATTAATATCATAACTTCCATCTGCATACATTAAAGCAAACAAAGAACTCACACTAGCTATCACTCAAGATTGTCCAATTCTTCATCTAATTTCAACTACTACATTACTCCATCTAATTAGAATAGTTCATGTTTTAAGATTAAGTGTTAATATATAGTATTTCCACAAAGTTATTTATTATAATACAAATATTTTATGCTAACTTAAACCAAAGTATTAATATAAGTAGACATTGGCCGTTTATTCGACGTTGCATGAAGACATTCGAAGTTGGTAACTTCATTCGCTATTTTTATCTAATTATTGAATGCCTTAATGCATATTTGTATGAAGTGGGACCCGTCAAATAAAAAGATTGATTTTTTTGGAGAAACACCCCTTCCCCATGCGCTAACCATCTCCTTAGGGGCAAAACCTATTTTGAAGGTATTAATTTTAAGTATAAAATTTGATCATTTTACCTCTATCGATCGCATTTTAGCATTTTAACGCACTTTTACCCCACATTTCAGTATCGAGGAATATAAACGAAAAATTGATACACAAATATTTAATCACCGAACGCACTAAACGCGAATTCTAATAGATAATCCAACAACAGCTGTGATTTTGTTTGGCCTAAGAGAATAAACATTTCAAGCAATGGCTTCTTATAACTACCAACACACAACGAAAACGAAACAAGCCTACACAATGTGAGCCCACCTGTGATATGAACCAATGTCCCACGTGTTGGGTTCTGATTTTTTTATATTAACATTTTGAAATAATTATTCAACATACTTAATTAATTTAAGATTTATTGTGATATATATTAACACAAAATGGATCATGATACATATTATTAACAAAAAAATAAATATAATACTAATAAGTTTAATATTTTTACAATAACGTTTCATATCTATAAAACCATTGGCCTGTTCAACATGTTTATTCAGAATTACTAACTTTAACATTTTCTCAAACATTAAAAAAAAATTAAAAATATAAATTCACACCTTAAAAACAAACATAAATTATAACATACCGAATCACAATATCTGGGCGTTATAATTTTTCAACCTTACAAAAAATATAACATGCACCGACATATCTACTTTTGAAATTTGAACGCGCATTATTTTTCATCCACCACACGAAACAATACCTGGCCATTAGTATTTAAACAAACACGCAGCGGTGGTCGCTTTATAAAACGAGCCACACAACGTGAGTCCATCGCGATATAAACCAACGCCTGTGCCTTCCGATATATTAAACATTTTGAAATAAATTGAACCTTTGCTAATGGGTTCAATGTTATGAACCCAGATTATTATGCTCGCTATACATAACGAGAACACTCTTTCAGAGTGCCCGAGTATGTGCACAATGCGATAGAAGAGGTGCATGCCACAAAGTTAAGAAAAGCGTGATAAGTATTTAAGAAGCTTGCGGCGAAGTAGGGGAAGGTTAAGTAAAGAACAAAAAGCCAAGCTCTTTATAATTATTATGTAAAATGTCCTCCTTATACTTGGGCTTGGAATATTTAAAAGCCATTTCAAGGTAAACCGATAGTATGGTGGATTCGAGACCACCCCTCGAAACGGTAAATCTGATAGCTTTGTAGACCAAAAAAAACTTACGCGAATAACAAGATAAGTAAGAAATTTAAAATTAGCCTAAAAACTTAAGTTTATAAGTCATAGTATCAATAAATTTAAAATAATTAGAGGTTGCCCCAATCAAGTACTTTATTTTATGCATTTAAATCCTTACAAGATTTAGTTTCAATAAATTTAAAATTTGATCGAATTTTGATGTTACGCTAATTTCCATTTTAGTAGGAAAGTCTACAATGGTGTATATTTAACCTTATGAAAATCATAATTTATTAAAAGAAATATGAAATTTAATGATTTTTTTTTTATAAATTAACAATGAAAAATACGAGTATATAGTATAGCAAATTACAAATATATATATTGAGTATTACAAATAACCATTACCAAATTCTAAACTAAATACAAGAAAGAATGCTATTGAAACCATCAGAACAAATTTAATGAAATTTTAAATTGAAATATGAACTATTCAGTAGATGAATAATCATCTATATCAACTACTCCTAAATAATTAATGGTATTTAATCTTTCTTACTGCGTAAATTGATTACTACTAATATATACATATATATATATATATATATATATTAATGATGTTTCTTACCATCCAGCCTATTGTGAGTTGTCAATTTTCAATTAAAACATTCCTCATTTCATAATAAATGCCTTTTAATTTCATTATTATACAAGAAAATTATTACTCTGTATAATATCAAAATGCTGTAAATACTGGGCTGTGAAGCTTACTACGCATGTAGTTTTAATCAGGCATGTTATTTGAGCCTGACTAAGTACAAAAATAACTTTTAAAACATTAATTTTTTACATTGAAATTTTAAAACGACATTCACCCACAAACTAACAATTATTAAAAGTTCTATTGGCTTAAGTCTTTATGAAAGATTTGCTATTTGTGGCAACCTTTCAGGAGGAGAAACAAAATTATTCTTCTCATATAGATATTCCCATTACTGATGTAGGAGGTACAATATATATATATTTATTATTAATTGTAGAATTAATTCTTTTTGGAAAATCACGCCCTATAAATCAAAGCTAGCATAATTTTCAAGGACCTTTTCTGCAGGCTGCCCGGCATGCATAATACCACGGGACTAGATGTTTTTACGAATATAAATTTCTATTCAAAGTGAAACATAACTTATAAATTTTTTTTAAAATTAATATTTGAATGTTTTAATAATGACGTGATAGTCTACAAGATATTTTATTACAAAATCGCATACCAGCCATTTGATATCTTGCAATTATGCTCTTAATTTACATATAATGTTGCATCATAACGATTCATTGTAAAAAAATTTATTACACAACTCATAAGAATATTATTAGTTAGACAATTCATAACAATTTCTATCTAGGATAAGATTTTTTTTTTTTTTTTGATATGTTGGTTTTAAATTCCTTGATGACGTGATAATTATTACCGTAGTAGCTACGGAGTAGTAAATAAATTCAGACGCCAGTGTCAGTTTTCTATATTCTTCTTGAATCACTAAATTTTGACCAAGTCGGAAAATGCTAATTGGAACATAGTTTTAAATGCTAATTTGGCTGCCAATATTTAATACGTTGATATGCTCACCCATCAGCCCACGGGCCAAGTACCCATCACCAATGCTGGCAGTGCTATTGCAGACGCCTTGGGGACGATCCTCAGAAATTTCACCCATACACACCAAGCATAGCCTAGTAATCCCGCACACATCGGCATTACCTAATTCCTGATTCAACAACAATTACTGGTCAGCCGCCGTAGATCGAACTCCACATCGACGCTGCCAGTGACGCACCGCAGCGCCGACCCGATATCCGGCCGAGATGTTTTAATATTTTTAAATTATACTGTAGTCCCTATCTCTTAAACTACCATATAGTTGAAGGTTGGAAAATTAATTTTTAAGACTTAATTTATTTAAAGCCTATATGCTCCAACCTAAAAATTATTAGTGCGATGCATATGATGATATATAAGTATATTTTATTGGTTCATTATCTTATATATAATGAATAGTAAACCTCCATCATAATTTTGGTATAAGAAATTAGTAATGTATTCAGATTACATAAAGACTACAAAATTTCTTATTCAACAAATATAATGTTATCACGCACAAATATAACTCAAAATTGACTCATTATATTACAGTATAGAAAAATAAGTTGTTTATAAGCTATCTCGATTCACGAATGAGTCGGATAGTCAAGGTGATAGAATAATAATAAATGCAAGGCAATTTATGCCATTTCTCCTACCTATATTCGGGCCTGTTCCTTGATGCATACATAATGATAAGAGTGGTACAATCATGTTTAAATGCAAAAGAGAAGCTAGTATCATGAATGCTATATCTATCATCTTTCTTCACAAGTTTGATTTATACTCCTAGTATCTATACAGCTTAAATTGTTGTGAGGACCCCAACCCAAATCCTAGTGTCTTTAATGGCACTATTTATAGAGAAGCTGAAAATCTAATTGAACATTTATAAGTAGTTGCCCCTGCATCATGTACCTAGGTTGGTAAGAAGTAAGCAACTCTCTACATGTGCTTTAAGGGCAGTGATAGATGCATTACCGTCGTTTTAAATTTTTATTATTAAAATTCAAATATATAATGTGCAAAAAGTATGATGATTATTATTGAAAAAAATTAATAATATATAAGTATATATTTTTAATAAATGCTCATCATCATATTCATTAAAAAGTATCTCAGATAAGAGAACACTACCTATAAATTTAATAAATGGATTCTAAGTGAATTTAACACATAATTTAACTTTTCAATTTTATTGTTTCCACCTCTACGTACTAATGAGTCCAGTTATCCCTTTAAACTGTTTATTAAAGTCTAGTTACCACTTACCAAACAAGTTAAAAAAAACGGCAAAGCTAGTTCACCAACTTTATTAATTACATGAATGATATCCGACCTGCATTTTCCTACGAAGTGGTACAAGTTATAAAAATTAAAAAATAATTATTGAATCCTGTAACACACGAGTGTCACAAATGAACATTTAATAATTGGGACCAAACTTTACTCACTTCACGAAATAAAGTTACTCAAACTAGATACATACTCATTGGTCTCATTCTCGATTCTTTTCTTCTATGGCCTCCGATACTCTTTTTATTTAAGTATTAGTTGCGCCTCTATTATAAAGTCATGAACCGCCACGCCTAACGAAGCTTTCAGATTCACAAGCTAAATATTTTAAAAAGCTTAATCGACGAATAACGTATCTCAATCGATCGCGACAAGAGGATTCAAGATTCTTCTCGTATGTTGAAGACATGCTGATATGTGTGGGAAAGTCTTGTAGTCTTGTCGTGTGTTATTTCCATTTTCATGTGATACATAGAGTATATTAGGTGGTCATAATAGATGGTAGTTTGAGCAATATATCTTTTGTCACCAAGAGCTGACAAAGGCGATTGATTAGCTTTTGCAAAGTACAAAAAACCAATTCAATTAGCCACGGCAAAGCAGAAAAATTCAATACATCTTGTCAATGTAATGAATCTCAACAGACATCCAATCAACCAAACTACGTGTTATAAATAAGATCCGCTATATAATATCATTCCACTATCTAAAACCATATTGACAATTGCATCGTTAAAAAAGATTGTGGGATCATGACATATATAAACCAGAGCTTCATTGAGGTTATATGGTAGCACTGTTGCTAATTTATCATCTAACAGCTCATCATCTAATAAATTTACTATTTCAATTTAAAGAAAAAACTACTGGATCTAAAAAATTACAATCAATATGATTAAAAACAAGAACTTTAGAATTAATCCAATTACTCGCAAAAGATTATAATCATGTTGTATGCAAGACATTATACAACAGAAGCAAGAAGATGCAATTGAGAGATCTGAGACAACTTACTCTTGATAAGTGCATTCTACTTGGTACAATATACAGTAAAATCCTATGTTCAGTAAGCACATGGATCTTAAGTTCAGAATTCATCATCACAAGAATACGAAGAATTCATCAGTTATGCTTAAGCCTGTAAACAACCTAAAGGTTTCGCTTCGGTTCGAATCTCTGACGCTAAAAGCTACACCATTCATGACAGATTATGATACCCATGAGACCTAACTCGAATTGGCAAATAGTTAACTGATAATACAAGTCTGATCATGTTACTTTTTCACCTCCAATTCTGTGATGCATGAAAATGCAGTATCCCATGTTCTCTTGACATGCTCTGGAGTGACCCCTTCATCCACAGCAGGTGTCCATATATCATGAGAAGCGTTTGTTAAAGTCCAGGTTACATTCTGGGGTGGATTTCTATAATCGAAATCCACACCAGAGAAGTCACCTCTTTTTCTCTTCGGCTTTTTGTCTTTCTGATTCTTGGAGCTTGCTGGAGGCTGCCAAAATGTCAAATTGTCATACAGAAAAACTAGAGTACTTTTCTTCTGGGATATAAATATTTAATGTAAACCCTCATCTAAAAGAAATACTCAAACACCAACCATGCCATCAGCATCGGCCTTCCTTTTCTTCGTGGATCCTGTTTCTAAGAAGTGGAGAACCTCGGTCTTTGAACGGAATTTCCTACCACTAGGAGAAATATAGTACTGCATTTGTGGAAATTTAGTTAGTCAATCATCTCTATTTATCTCAGCAAACTAAGTAGATAAATAAGTTTTGGGTAACCATTAGCTACTTATAAGCACCACGATTAAATACGTATCAACATACCATTAATGTTCATACTCTCATGCTTTATAGGAAGCAATTCGAATATCTCCTCCCCCCCTCCCACCCCATAAAAATAATGCATATGGAAATAGAACACATCCCATTAGAAATTCATACTTTCTTGCTTTTCACAACAAAAACTCTAAATAGAACATGCAAAACATTCAATCGTACACTCAAGATGGAGAACTAAAGTCTAAAACATGCAAATCAATCAGGTGCATGCAACTTCAAACACAATCCAGAGAAACTCGAGCATAGGTTATCTACTTTACGCGTGACACTAAGACACATTCACTGTAACATTGCTCTAAACTGTTCTACAAATACAAAAAAAATCATATACACAAACCATGAGTATTTTTTTGTAGTGCAGTGGACCGTGATCAATTTAATTGATTTGGTTGAGCATACAGTCTGACAAAAGTTAAACTTGCAGCACCAATCACATTCTACCTGAATTGTTTAAAGAATATCTCAATATATAATACAATGTGTAGTACATCTCAATATCTAATCAATAGCTCAAATACCTAACCAAGTTTAGTGTTCCTATATAATACTCCCTCCATTCTCATTATAAGCCATTGTTTAGACTAAAATTAGTGTATCGTGTATCCAAAATTTCTCTTTTACTCCACTGACCACTCATTACACTATCTACGCTTCATATCTAATGTGGAGTAGTAGATAGTGTTTGCGCTACACTCTGGCCACACTGAAAACAACCCTTGCTATCACTGGAAAGGTTACCTACTATCCGACCCCTACAATGCTTAGGCAACCCTCTTATCACAAAATAAGGTTGCTACTATCCGAGCCCCACGATAAGTAGACTCTTCAAATACATTGGGTCATGTTATTCATTAATTAGAGTTAATCATTACAGCTTTTATGATCCTGCTTGTTTTAAAGTAGTGTAGGTAAATGGAGTTAATATCCTCATTTTTACCTTGTTTGGGTTCTAAAAAAATATTATAACTAGGGAAATAGATTTACTAGATTCACCTACATTAGCCTACATTGAACTTAAAATCAGTTAACAGTTAACGTATTCATCTGGTGAAGATTAATGTTATCCAAACGACAATTTAATGCATTCAGCTTAATTCACCATTAGACTATAGTTTTGAGGCGATAGTTTTATTCTAAACAATGAACGAGCGGGTATAATAAATAAATTACCCGATCATAAGAGCCAGCAGTAGCTCCAGAAGTCCGCATCCGAACCTCTATCCTCCAATCAAGCGGCAACCACTCCGGCCTCTCCGCCATCTCCTCCGGCTGCCTCTTCGATTTCGAACCCTTCGAATCGGACCCCGGCCGAATGGTTTTGAGGGGAGTAGGATTCGTGATGCTGACGTCATCGTCCAAATCAGACTCGTGAGGCTTGAGAGGAGTGGGATTATTTGGGGTGATGACGTCACCGCCGGAGTCGGGTTTGTGGGTTTGGAGCGGGATGACGTCATCGTCGTCGATGTGGATGAAGGTGTTGGAGTCGAGTAATGGGTCGGGTGGGATCAGGTCTTCTTCTGGGTGGGGTACGGGTCGGGTCGGGTTTGGAGTTTGTTCGCCCATGTCGGAGATGAGCTTTGGGTTTTGGTGTAGTTGAAGAGCTGAAAGGCTGAGGTAAAGAGAAGTGAACTAGATTTATTGCACCCACCAAGTTGGCGACATATCTGTGTTATTGGCTGGCCCTGCATCGAGCAACAATTGATTGGAAACTATAATTAATTTGCCGTCATGTTTAGCTTTATTCGAAACACGGCAAGTTGGAGCGTCCGCGGTTCGATACCGACGTGTGTGCATCAAGTTACTAGTGGTGCTAATTGATCTAATCCCATTCGCCGTTACTCCTGCTTGAAAACCCGTCAAATCTTAATCGAATACGATACTCTAGCATTTTTTACTCGCTTATCGAAGTAACGTTATTCGCTTCTGAAGTATTATCGATAAAAAATAAATAAAAGATTATACATTACAAAATAAAATAATACTTCAATTTCTTGGACTTCAAACAAAAAGACAAACAAAAATTCTGGGAATATTATATATCATAAAAATTAACATTACTTCCTTAAAATACAAAAAAAAGTGTTCCAATTTGCTAAAGGATCGCAATCCGCCTGCATGTTAATCGAGCGATGACCGAGTACTTTTTACTCGCTACCTCGAAAGTACAGGTAATTACCCCGCCTCTAAGAAAAGAAAAACCTGGCCGCAGAACCCGGTACCCGCCGCATTCGCTAACAACACTAATCATTACTAGCTACTATAGAAATATATATTTTTCGTTGATTTCTTGTTATGGACATTGGCTAAGTAATTTTAATTCATTGTTGAATTTTTTTAATGAAAATTATTCAGTTCGAACTCGATTCGACTCGGTCCCTATTAAGAATAATTGTTTGGCATATTTTCAATTTCCTAAATGAATTTATAGTTATATAATTTAATATATTTTTCAATAAATAGTACTCCGTATGTAATAGGTATAAATATTTTAATTTAAAATTCAAAAAGTCAAACATCAAAAACTACTTTAGGGTCAAAAACAATATTTTAAATAAAGTGATTATTTTTATCAAACATTATTCCATATATATAAATATTCGAATTCAAAATTTAAAAATATAATGGTCAAAATTTTGAAACTAGGAACTCTTTTTACTTTTTAGGGTGCAAAGGTAAGAATCCTAAAATTGTTTCATGAATTCTGGGTAATTATATTTTTACCTACCAAACTTTTTCAAGACCCATAACCGATCGTGCATGTGGAATACAATGTTCGATTAGTATTTTTATATGTGTCTTAAAAAAAGTTTTTACCAAATCATCATCAAAGACATTAAAATATAGATTAAGTTCCATACCCGAAGGAGCACGTCTCTGGTGGCACTGCCACCTCTATTGAGATTGACTTCTAATATCATATGTGACAGACAACTCTTCAGTCGCATCCCTAATCTTTTCAAAGATAAATGTTTACTATTGAAAAATAAGAAATTATCTGGTTCGCCTCTTTACATTTTTTATATTTTCCCTCATTTTTTCTGTGTTCATTCCTTCGTCATCCCTAGAGAAAAATTATGTTTCCTCAATCTTCCACCATATTACTGAGTATATGATACCGGATACCCCCTCACACTCTTTGGCATGTTTTCTACAAATTCTTGAACATGTACTCTTGGATGGTGTTATACTTTCGAGTTTCATTAGCATTGAGAATTTGTGATGGCATTAATGTTTTATTATCATTGGAGTTACAGAAGTTGAGGGTTTAAATGTTTGAGGAAGTTATTCTTTGATAAGATTTGGTAAAGACTTAAAAGGTAGGTGGATGGATAACAAATTAAGGGATACTTAGTGTTCTTTGGAAGATAGGGCATGCTAGCAGCAAATAAACTTTGATGCACTGGATTTTTAAAGGTTCCAAGTGTTACTGTGTTACTAGACAAGACATTAATGAGTTGAATTTAGGTTCGTGCTATTAGGCCGTTGTAACCTGAGAAAAACATTGACATGCATAAAATTATTTCTAGCTTCATCTAACAACAATGTTTTGTGAAAGTTCTAGTATGTATCTCTTGCACTATGGAAGGCATAAGGCTTACTGATTAGCATTGCCAGTTTTTGTAGTACATCGAGTTGCTGATATCACGTCATTTAAAGAGTTTATGGTGGGGATTTTACTATCGATTTCTGAAGTGACATTAACATTCGAGGATCGATAGACTTGATGAACTGGTGAGCAGTGGACAAGTATCAATTTCAGCAAAGGGAATCTCTCATTTCCATTAGCCTCAGCGCAGCTTAACTACCAAGAAAAAATCAGTGAGTACTTAGTGCATGTAGTCATTGCGCCTATTTCTTTATAGCTTCTACAGAACTGTTTTCTATTGATAACTTCAGTTTAGTTCGTCTGTTAGAGGCATCGGATTTCTTTTCCATTTTGGTGGGGCATTGATGTTATTTGTGCACCAACAGCCGACTTGTGTGAAGTTGGGCAAGCATCAATGACTCACATTGCTCTTGGGGGAGTTTATCGGTTGTATCTGTTAATCATTTTTGTCGAAGAAAAATGTTACTCTTCCCTTTCAGACTATGAATTTGCTGGTACATGATCGTACACCAAATTGTGTTATTAGTAAGGGTGGCAGTGTCATTATTTCACCATCAGGAGCTGTATCATCTGACCTAATTATGAAGGTGAAACACTCATCTCACCTGATTTGGGTATGCCTACTTATCTTCTCATTTTCCAGTAGCCTTGTTGTGAAGGACTATAAGTAACTTTCACCTCAGTATCTGTGAAAGCGCTATCAGAAGCAGTACAATGCAAGATACAAAGCATATTCCTGAGTCCTTATCTAGTTGTGGTTTCCTCTCTAACTGCAGCTCTTTGCATTTGTCTCTAGATGGTCCCTCCCTTTGTCCAGCTATTTCTATACATCCAAACATGGCTGGTAGGAGACAATTTGTTTGTATGAATTGAATCATTGCTTATTTTGGTTTTGTTGTGAATGTAGATATGAATACAGAAACTGACTTGTGAATACGTGATACCTCTGTTGTACGCGCTTTAATTGCAATACAGAAACAAAATTATATAATATAAAGATAATATAATATTTAAAACTTTATACGTACACCGATATTATATTTATTATTTAATTTTAATAAAACGAACAAACATATCCCTAGCTATGTGTACTACCTATTAATAATTTTATAAAATATACAAGATGAAATATTTATACAATATAATTAAATTATTATATAGTAAATCAAAATAAATTCTTCTATTTCAGATGTAAAATACAAGTACAATTACGATAATCTCTAAAAATATTTCAGAAAGAGCATATTATCTACTACATAATTACGATCATCTACGTAAATTAACGAATTTATATATTTCAAGTAAATCTAATTAAATAACTAATATTTTTTTCAATAAGTTACGCTTATTTAAAACTCCACCAACAAAATCGATAACTTAAGGACATAAAGATACTTATTACCTTCTTACGCTAAAGCAGATTTTTTAATAGTCAAAATTAAATTTTTATGATATTAATAATTAATTATACAATTTTGATTAACTCAAAATTATCATATTAACAAGAGCAGCCAAAATTTTATATGCTGAGTACATGTAAATATTGATTTGAATGACAAATTATAATATTTTTAGTAAAATACTTTAAATATTACAAATTTCACATCCATCTCTAAAATATTATATATGTTGATATACATACCATTGATTTGAACAAATTAGAATATTTAGTAAAAATATGTTTAAATATATCATTTTAAATATTTTCATCGATATGTAAAAACAATAAAGGAGGTTTTCCGCTTTCTTCATAAACTTTGTCATCCTAATTTCTATACATAACGTTGATTGGAATAACAAATCGGTAATATTTTAGTAAAAATACTTTAAATATTTTTTCATCGTATATTATATAATAATCCGTATTAACGTAAAAACCAATAAAGAAGGTGTCCTGCTTCTTCATATTAAATTTTAAGGCATAAATGATTTTAACTTATACTGCTCTTCCGAATAATACTATGTTTAATTTCTACTATATGTGAATTATTTAGCTATAAATTTCAATAACAAATTACATTGCTTTCAAACAAAAAATTCGATAATTCAACTTTGATGATTGAATTTTAATTATAAACTCAATTATTTTTATACAAGTATAATTTTGAAAAAAAAATGCAAATAGCTAATATTTTAACCCAGAATTGTGTTTTACTGATATCATTTTGATTATTCAAGTAAAAAATAATGTGTTAATTTTATCAAACTTAATAATTTTATTAAGTGTAGTCCTATAATTTCATATCATATACAACTTGTAATGTAGCCTCCACGATAAAATAATTTATTTGTACGTATAACCCTATATTATAGGATTTATATTTGTGTCTTTTCGCTTATTTAAAATTTATCAAAATAATATTATTTGACGAAGTATTTAGATTTACTCCCTTTAGTCGGCCTCAATCACGAAAAGCTAATGTAAACTCTTAAGCATAAAAAAGAAAAATTGAACGGTCTTTTGTGAGAACGACGCCATATTTAATATTTATAAATTTTGAAGTTTTGGTGTTGAATTTTAAATAATTTTAACTATTGAAAAGAAAATTTATAAACATTTAGACGGAGTAATATGCATTTCAGTAATTTTTTAGTTTGTCGGTTGAATTTTAAAGGCAAATAATTTTGACTACTTAACAAGAAAATCAATGATCTTTTGTAGATTTGATGTGAAATTTAGTATTTATAAATTTTAAATTTTGTGGTTGACTTTAAATAATTTTAACTATTCAAAAATAAAAATCAATTAACCATTTGTAGATTTGGTGTAAGATGAATTATGTAGCATTTACTGCTTACATAATTTTTAAGCTTTGTTGTTCATGCTTCAAAAATTTGACTTTTGAAAGAAATCGAATTCCATCTATTGTAGATGGGTTTAATATGTAGTATCAATATTTATGGTTGTTGTTAATAATTCCGCTTTATCAAAAAAAGAAAAATCGAACAACCTTATTGAAGTAGTATATAATAATATTCATAATTTTAAAAATTTTTGTCGGCCGAGATGAACAATTTTAATTATCGGATAAGTAGAGAATTTTATGCTCTTTTAGGATAATTTAGTACGTAGTATTCATACTACATGAATAATACTTTAGTTACTTTGTGCCAACCGATAAATTACCTGACGACAAGCCAATATATCCTCACAAGATTATCTCGACGCTATAAATTTATATCTAATTTTTTAATAAAAAATTAATGCATGTCAATAGGTTAATCAGAACATATTTTTGTTAGGAGGAATCCGATTATGAAAGCTATATATTAGTAGTCACAATAGAATGAAATTAATCTATACATAAAATATTTATAGGATGAAATTAATAATGAAATTAATCTATACATAAATATTTATAAAAAATATTTCTATTTCAGACGTAACCCTATATTATAATAGATTGTATTTATAGTTTTTTATTTAAATTTAAATTTACCAAAATACAATTATATACTCTTCACAAGTGTATTTTAAATTGCTCAATCACGAAATTTTTAATAAACTCTTAAGAATCATAAGTTTATATATATATGACATGGGAGAGGATAGAGATAGAGATAAATTTTTGAATGCTTGATCTCCTCAATTTAATTTATTCATTTTTTGTTGAACCGTATTGGTAGATGCCAATATAATATTGCAAATATGGAACTCTTTTAGACTACCATAAATCTCCTATGTGTTTGTAATTTCTTAAAGCTTTGTAATTGCATCATTCTTATCAGTTCAATTCATGTGGAAATTAGCAAATGAAATGTTGTATATGCCCACAGTGATGGATTAAATTTTTTAAGTCTTAAGTATTGTTATACGGAGTATCATTTTCTTAGTTATTACATCGATTTTTATAACTCATAATATTTTCGGATGAATTATATTTTAGAACATAAATTAATGACAATATAAAACAAGCATTGTGGCCCCAGCACTTGAGACCCCAAGCTGTACCATGTGATGTGCATTTTGTAAGATTGTAAAATTGATAACAAAGAAATCAAGAGATACATAGAGACAACTAAAGAAGGGACCCAATAAATCAAACATATTGGCTTAGCTAGTTGTAGCCAACTCAATCGAAGAGCAAAACCAAAACCTGCAAAAAATTCACTTAACTAAAATAAATAAAATAGTTAATACGATAGTGCATTCAGTGCATAAATTCAAAGTTTTATGTGATTACTTTTTTTGAGGCCATAAGTAATTGATCAATTGAGTTAGAATTGAGGATACAAGTATTCATATTTATAACCATCAAGGTATATAAGCAATTTGTTAATCAAACAGATTATTACTCGTCATACAAAAAAGTTTTAGTTTATGTATATATAAATCCTATTAGTCTAATACGGAAGGACCTATTTTTATTCATGGAAACGTATACGCATTAGTCAATAATATAACAGCGACCATGTAAATATACGGTCGAGCTTTTTCTGTTTGTGCTGAAAAAACTGACCGTGCAAAATGCACGGTCTGTCCCGTCTAATATATGTAGAATTTTGAGATACGATGGCGAAAGTAAGTCCGTCGATAATACTTGTGACTTTTCTAATATTTTCAAACGTAAATAGTTTTGAAATTAATAAGTTGATTATCTAGTGTTAACCATTATTTAAAGCTTGTAAAGTTTAAGCATTAGAACGAGACCAAATTAAACACATTCAAGTTGGATTCTAAAAATAAACACAAAATTAACGGGGGAAAAACACTAAATTGGTCTTACACCATAATGAAAATAGTTGTATAATCTAAGAAGAAAAAATTGAAAATGATATAAATAAATATACTACTCATAGTGGTAAAAGATGCTGAATGGAATAATGGAAACCATCCACCACTTGAAACGTCTACAGGATACACAAAATTGTTCACAAGAACCAAAAGATTACAACTGTTAGTAGCAATAATATGAGTGCATATGGTCTCAATAATCCAAAACAACTCATTATGATTACAAGAGAATCATTTAGACATCATCTTATCCACGTCTTGTGCTTCATCCTCAAGGATACAACTTCTTTGGAAAACTTCTAGTGTTAATCAATGCAAAACTATTTTATATGATCAAATCTATTTTCAAGTTTGTCTTAGGTATAAATTTGGATATATCAGTGAATGTACGAAACATATATTGGGCATTTTTCATATTATTTTTATTTACTTCAAATCCATAAAGTCTAATTGCTCATATTTTGCTATTTTTAAATACTATAAGTTCGAGATACAATCATCCAACCAAAACCTTACACAATAGTATCATGCCTTTTTTCTATTGACATCGTGCTAGACATTCTTTCATATCATATAGAGTCAAATATTTAATATTTTTTTTGCTTTGTAGGCAACAAAATAAAGCGAATTGTTGATTAGGTACCTAGCTTCTTATCTATTTTTATGAAACTGGGTATCATAGGATTTTAT
The DNA here is from genome assembly GCA_019722365.1 of Lithospermum erythrorhizon. NCBI lineage: Eukaryota > Viridiplantae > Streptophyta > Magnoliopsida > Boraginales > Boraginaceae > Lithospermum > Lithospermum erythrorhizon. The sequence goes on from JADFUC010000514.1 coordinate 265,521, forward strand.
CTCTGATCGGAATGGAAACAAGTGAGATGATCTTAAAAAATAATATCACACAAACTACAATAGATGATCTTGATTGTGGGGTTTCCGAGCAATAATGATTAAAGATTGGGGGAGGGGGAGTGAGAGGGGATAAAAAGAAGAAACAATGAAGTAAAAACATAAATAATTACAATTAATCTTCAAGCTAGCAAGAAGAAAAATATCAATGTATGCACTCTTGACTCCCTTTTGCAACCACTATATGGCATTGTTCATCTATAACAATAAACATAAAACAAATGTGCTCAAAAAGTATAATATATATGATGTAGAGTTCTATCAGTTTTGATCAAACAACCCCTTGCATTACTGGAAGACTTAGGCTTTCTACCCCCTTGTGATCCTGAGGAGTAAAACTGTGTTCCTCCCATCTCTTAGTTGGACTAGCAAATCCTTGGGAGGAGGCACTTTTTGTGCTTGAAACAATATGGTCCCTCAGATTTTTTATCATGTTGTATCTGTCAATTTCATCATCATAATTCTTCCTCCAATCTCCTGAGGGAAAATCAAATACCCCCTTCTTGTCGAAAGCATCTGAATTGTCCTGTTTTCTTGGTGAAAATTCCCATTCTATGCCATCAGAAGTAACTCTTTCTAAAGGAATACTTTGCCTCTGGGGCTTTTCATAGCTTTTTCGGTTACCATTCATGTTTAGTTCAATGGAATGAAATTCACTGTCAGCTGAAATGTTCTCCCCTTCCGGCTCATCTCTGTACTGGCATGTTTTTGGAAGTGTTTCCTTCAAATACATTTCGAGTTCTTTTATTTTGTCAAAGTTTGGAGAACCATAATCTTGATTTTTGGCAAATTTAGTCTTCAAACAGGCCTCGAGTTCATTTCTTAGCTTGTCAACAACAGCATTTTTTTCCTCAAACTCATACTTGGCTTCTGAGAGTTTCATCTGTACTCTTTCTTCTCTTAGTTTATCAGCAAACTGAAGCATTTCCCTTTCCTTCTCAACTTCTTCACGAACTTTTTCAGATTGTTTCTTTGCTTCGGCTCTGTCTTCGCCTATACCTTTAACCAATTCATCACACACTTGCTGTAATATCTCCTTTTCTCTCTTCTCATTCTCTAACTCTTTTATTGCCATTGATAGAGAAGCCTTTGTATCAGCCAATTCTCTGCCGAGATTTTTGTTCAATCGTTCAGTTTGTCGCCTTAACTTCTTTTCTTTTTCAAGCTCTCCTGCTATAGAAGTGATTGCATTGTGGATTCTATCATGCTCTTTGAACTTCCTAGCCGCCTTTTCTTCTTCAAACTGTTTTAACAAGAGATCAATCTCAGAGCCAGTAGACCTTTGTTGTTGGATCAGCTTATTAATATGATAGTATGCGCGATTAATCTCCTCTTTTAAGGCTGTAAAAAGAGATTCACTGGTAGAAGTATGCTCTTCGGGACCCCATATTCGGTTCATCACTTTTAGAAGTTCTTTTGATGTCTCAAGTCCATTTCGCACTTCCTTCAAACGCTTCTTGGCATGCCCATGCATAGCAGGGCTTCGATGCAGTGCATAATTAATCTGCATCATGTATTCATGTATCAAAAAGTTCAATGAAAATGCAGCTAATCGCAAGAACAATGGAATGAGTGCCCACAACTCTTGTTGGGCACCGGCTCAAGAAAGGGGTGGAATACTTTTAAATCTAAAAAGGAAACTGATAATGTTTTTGAATAGACTGTAGACTGATTATCTTCTATTACATAAATTTTACCTACAAAGAGGCAAACCATCAATTTCAATGATGCACCAAATAAGCATGGAAACAACTACCGACATGTTGGCTATGGTGGAACCCAAACTACAGAAACATCATGTTACCAATTCCTTTTGAGACATAAAAAATGTCCAATTAGTGATTAGTACAAGGCAACTAGACGCCAGCCAAAAATCACTAACTTGATTTGTGAATTGTGATTCACTGTCAGAAACAAACAAGCTTTCAATAAAAACAAAGGCTAATTACCATAAAAGTAGTTGGCCAAAACAGTAAAAAAATTGAAAACCAAGAGATGCCAAGTACAAAAGGGAAAAACTTTACTGATTTAAATAACACATTGATGAGTATGCTCTATTAGGCAAATAGCTGTTTCTCAAATGAGATAAAAATTCTAACAGTAATAAACAATAGTCCCTCCAATTCATTTTTAGTTGACGTTTTCGTTTTTATGTATCAAGCTTTGACCATCAATAACTCTCAAATTATATCACGAAAAATTACAAGAAAATAACATTATTACAAATTTTCAAAGAACAATCCAATTATATCAAATTTTTATTTTTTTAGAATAAGGAATAAAAAGTAATTAATGGTAAAAACGAACGAACGAAAACGTCAATTAAAATGAATTGGAGGGAGTATAAAGTATGCCCCGAAAGGTAAATAGTAAGAAAAAAATCTTCCAATTATCTTCTACATTGAACCTAAATCATGATATTCTTTTACCTCTGATCTGCTTGAGTTTTGAAGAGAGTCAAAGACTTCTTGATTATATTCTGCAAGTATAAGTTTCTGTGAACCAACTGAACCTCTTCTTCTATGACTACTCTCCTTAGATTGACCCATCCTCTGCAAAAATTCAACATAAAACATAAATTATAGATGACAAAGAAAAGTATGTATACCAATATAGTGAAAATGTGGTAAAACTAATATAATAACAACACTACTAACTAAATTAAAAGCCTAGCAAGAAAGTTATTTCCACCTCAGACACTGGATAATGAGATGGATCAACCAACTTCAAAGCCATTGAACTCATCTTAGATGCCTTCAAAAGCCTATCTTTTTTCACCATTTCCACCTCACTCAATTCACCATTTGTTTCCCACAAAGTTGCAGCCAATTTTCGAGCCGAAACTGAAAATTTCACCCCCTTTTCTCCACCCTTAAAAGCCAAGAATTTGAATGCCCTTTCATTCACCAACGAAGGTGATCTTGAACTTGTCTTCCACATTGGCACAGGAGTACTTGCCCCCCCTCTTTTCCCAACCAAAACCGCCTTTTTCAACCGATAATTATGCATCAATGATGAAGATGATGATGAAGAAACATTCCCCCTTTTCCTCACCTTACATTTCCTCCCTTCCACATTCAACTTCTCCCTCAACATTCCTAAAACTCCCCCTTTTCCTAATTATCACTACCAAAATCTATCGAGAATCTCTATATATAGAAAGGTACAATCTATATATGCAAATATAGAGGACAAGAATCACTTTGTACAATAAATATATGCATATATAGAGGACAAGAATCAATGACGCGATTAACTCAGGCCTCGAGGACCGTTACTGTAACGATTTCACACCTTTTTAATAAAACTGTGAGTCACAAATCACTGTAGTCAATCCCAAGAATCACTCTGAGTCTACCTAGTAATCAACAAAAAAATATATGCAGATCTAAAGCATATTAATCAACTTTGATGGCAACTTTCAAAACATTGTTATAACAAAAAAAAAAACATAAACTGTCAAAATTCTTGCTTTTTTTCCCTCTTACTAGTCAAAAAAGAGCAAAAGAAGAAAACCCAAGTTGTTAAATGGAACTAAAAATGAAAAAGAAGGATTTTGAACGTACCCTTAATGCAATAAGAGCAATTAAAGTAGTTGAAGTAGTAGTAGTACTTGTAAGGTTTGGTTCAAAGTTGTAAAGAGGGAAAATGGGACAAATAAAATGGGACAAATGGGGTTGTGAAATTAAAGTGATTCTCCTGATCTTTGAGTAATGTTGTTGGAAAGGGTACGAGTTTGTGTATTATGTCTTTGTCTGAAATTTGCTTTTTCATGGAAAAGGAAAATATTTGGGAGTTTGAGCTGTAATATAGATGAAAATAAATGAGATGGGATGTATATAGAGTTATTAACGAGTATAGTTCTAGCGGGTATCGAATTATCGAGTTAGGTCATTCGGTCAAGTAAGAGATGGTATTAGAGTCCGATTTAATTACCTTTCGGACGGGTTGTGAGTCGACTATTTTGGGTCGAGTATCGAGTGTGTTCCAAATAAATGTATTTTTAAATTTCGGGTATTCAATCGAACGTGTTTGGTATATTCAATTGGGCGTCGAATACAAAGTGATACCCGAATCCAACTTGTTAAATCTTCCCACGAATGAGTTATCTAGTCGGATACCAAACGAATATGGAATTACTCATAAAATACATAGCGCTAGATGTACCATACAAGTGAACAGTGGTCAAACTAGTGGCTACGTGCTTTGCATTTACCCTTTTGAATATCTAATGAGTAAACACTCAGTTATCCTGCTACAGTAGACTATTCACTAGTTATCGATGCATATTCAATGCATGTGTGTAATAATTATCAACATATACATATAATTTCATAAATCTAACATTATTTAATTTATTTTGATAGTCTAAATAAAATGTACAAAGTAACAAAATTGAAGTTCCATGCAGTTGTCGTAATATATGTAGCTTCTAGTTGCAAATTAGAGCCTTTTCTATTGTAAAAAAGGAAATAATATTAAGTATCAATGATATATAAACTTTTCCTCTAATATTTGAGGGACTTCAATATTAAGAATTAATGAGATTTATTAAATTAATTGTTTATAGATGAATAAAATTCATGATCTTATAAATTATCTCGTATACTTTAACTGTAACATATTCAATATGAAACGATCCTCCTTCAATATTCATATCATAAGGCTTCAAATATATATATTTTTTATATATGAGTATGTTTCGGATTGTGTTTAGAAATGTCAAACTTAGTCTTCAACTGTAAATTACATTGGAATAATATTGAATCATTTTACTTGATGATAATTCTTGTAAACAATATCAATGATAATGCTGGGGGAATAAGTTTCAAAAGGAGGTAATAATTGTAGCATTGTAGGAGACCACATTTATAATCTACACTCCACTACTCCAGCAATATCAGATATATGAGAACGAAAGAAAAAGACAGGGGAAATGGGGTAGATATGGGCAAACATGACCTTGCTTCCACGAGGATTGGGCCCTATTAACGGCTCAAAATGTCTCAGAAGATTTATTTGAGGAAGAAGATTTCCCTGTGTAGTATAGTATAATTGAGGGATCTCAAATATTTTGCAGGTTTGCATATACACCCTCCTCCGAATGATAAGTTGGTAACTCATAATTCAATGGGTCCGACCACATGCTCATTGGTTCTTGCACATAGTCGCTTCGACTAACCGGGCCGATCCGTAACATGTTCGCCGACGGCCCATGTCCCTTAATCTAACCTCGCCGGGCCGTGTCCGTTACGACATCGGGCCCCTATTCGCTCAGGCCTCGATTTACGGCACTAATGCTTCAATATTTACAATCTTTCTAAGCAATTATAATACCTATTACTGTTTGCTGTGTTTCCAAGTTAATTTTATTGAAGTCTAAGAATTTTATTGAAGTCTATGATTCAATCGAAGCCTAAGGATTCTTTTTCACCCGCGGCTCGTTTACTGCACTACAATCTTACCTGCCCATTTTCGCTTCGGTATTATCTATCATCTTTTTTGAATTGTGATATTTGTTCTTCTAAATTACCAAGATCAAAAACGTAATCTTGGTAAAAATGTTCAAAGTGAAATTGGTACAAGTAAGATGCCTAATGATTATGTTAATCTAGAGGTTGATAATTGTATGGATGAACTAATTCGTGAATTTAACTCTCAATCTAAGCAAGGCCGGATACTACTAATGAAAGAAAAACTATGGATTTGAAACATTTGTATTTAATCGTGAAAATCAAAAAAGAATTAGATGTATCAGGAAGTTATAACTCTATCAATAAAACGGGGTAAGGGAGGAACCGGGTCATCTTGCTAGACACCTATTAGGTCATAAGATCACTAAGGATGACGGTGTGGGGAGTGGTACACATGAAAGATTAATACACAAACCGGCGAAACTTTTTTTTAATATTTCAATTTACAGGTGATTAAACTAGACAATAAAATTTAAAAAATTAACTTTTGCTCTTTGGAAGATAAACGTCCCACCGTTAGAATATAACGTCCCACTGTTGGGTAGCAATAACGTGGGTACCGCGGATTCAAAACGTACCAAGTTTACATGAAAAAAATAAACTTTTCTGGTAGTTTAAACGTATCATCGAATCCAAACGAACCACGTTTATATCAGATAGGGTTTGAAAAGCTGCAATTTTTCAACTTCATTCTCACAACTTCAACTTCAAATCACAAATTCCTTTAACAAATTCTTCAATTATTCATCATATCAACCCATAAACATCTTCTAAGTGTTTTTATTTACTAAACTATTGTTGATTTAAACTTCAATTTCAAAATGACACCAAAAAAATCACAAAAAGAGGCAAACATCCACACAAGGTCAAGAGGAGGCACAAGGTCAACGGGGACGCAACAAGAGACCTAGACGTAACATTGTTGAGGAAGAAGAAGAACCACAACACGAAGAAGTCGAGGAGGCCGAAAATGAGGATGTTGATGTTGAGGTTGTTGAAAGTGGAGGCACAAATGCAAGACAAGGCATGTACCTCGATGAAGCCGAGATCAAACAATTCACCGGTAATCTCTTGTTCCAATATCTAGATGAGGCTAAACTTAGTCAATTTTGCACGTTTACTCAAGGAACGTATCCGAAATAGTTGTTCAATTCTATAAGTCTACGAGAATGGATCGTAAGAAAATGTGATAATGGTACCCTATGATAGGACTTACTTTTAATGTCAATGGTGAACACGGGATGATAACCGAGGATGATTTGAAAATCGTGGTTCGGTATGACCAGGTACGAGGACGAGGGTCAGGTCGGTAATTATCCAGGAGCCAAGCAGAAGAGATCTATTAAACAAGAAGAGTGTGCTATGGTTTTAAACAATAACCCTGTAGCCTTTCAATCCCAAAGGCTTTATAAGTATAATTTAAATGGGGCGGGAAAGTTTGTGTCGAAAGTGGTTTAAGGTATTTTATTTAACACAACTAGTCAAGCCACATAACTTAGCACAATACAAATGTTCGCTACTTGGGCGCTCTTGAATGAAAAGAAGGTTAATTATCCTCATATTATCCTATAACACATTTTCTATCATAAAAATAAGGTACCACAATATAGCATGATCCTATCGCATTTGTTGGTGAATGTGAAAAAAGTCCATGTTTTAGAATGTCGTAAGCTTGATGTTAAGAAGGGTCCGATGGTAGGAAAAGCCTCAATTGCTAAATTTGAAGTGTATTTGTGGGATAATGCATTGTGTTCTAAGTGGGAGATTTATGAGCAATATGAGTCGGTGAGGCATGAAATTTGGAAGTACAATGGATGTAAAGCCCCGAAGTCGGCTCCAATAGTGTGGGTACTAAGTACGGGCAGGGAGGAGATCTATCCATTTCCTCAAATTAAGGCATCCACTTCGCAACAACCGAGAGGACCTGATGTTGAAACCACGAAGTTCCTAGTTGATACTTTGAAGAAGTTGCTTGAGGAGAACATACTATTGGAAGAATTTAGATTAATTAACGTAAGACGAGATAACCTGCTATGCTATATCTAATGTCGACCACGTAAGGACAAGGAGGAGAGGATATTGAATCCAGATGATCGCCGATTTAGGATCCATACGGGCTGGATGCACAACGCGCCGCAGAGGATCGCTCACATTTAGCCCACCTTCACAACCGCAGCGCCTTATCGATACTGGACGACGCCCCACCTCCTCCAATCGCCCTCTTGAAGAAGAACGAGGAAACACATGAACGAATGTGTTTATGTTTTCTCATGTATGATGTTATTGCTTTTTTAACAATATTTTTACTTATGTACTTTGATCTTTAAATGATTTATATTTCATGTTATGTTTGGAACTTGTTGGTTTTAAGCTTAGATTATTATCGCATATTTGAACCGTGGAACAATTTTTTGTTACTAGTGTTGCTTACTAACTATGTTTGTCGTGACGCTTTAATATGTCATTGCCGAGTAGTTTGATATGTTGTGAATGTTTTTGCTGTGTTTGTGTGTTAGTTTAAGTCGTTTAAGTAGCGCCGACCAGAGTGTGAATGTATTAGGAAAACACATGGTATATAGTTGTATTTAAGCCGGAGAGTAAACGCCGTACCATTTATTTGAACGGTACCACGCTATATCGTAAAAACCATTAATTGTTGTATTAACGCGGTACCGCTTTATACGAAATCCACTACGTTAATAAGTGGGCGCAGTGACTCGAACTGGCCGAATACCCACCGAATACTGGGTGGCTCAACCGGCATGGCGCCTGAATCCATTGGCCCCCATCCGTCCAACTTAACCGACGGGGTCGCCAGGCCTAACGGGCCGGACCGAATCGAATCGACTGATGGGCCATGCCCCGGACGGCCCACCAAAGCCCGGTCCATTAGACACGACTACTTCTGTACATGACCATACTTCATATGTCCCAAATTTATTGAGTTTTTGAAAGATCGATCGACTCCCAATATATTTTTGTTAGCTTCTACAGCTACCAATCACCATAATAGAATTGGATTTAATTAGCCTATGTTTAGAATTGTGGAGTCAGACGTAGGCGGAGACTATCACCGGTCTATTTTTTTGAAAAATATAATTTTATTATTTATCTTTCAAAATTATATGATCAGATAGTTCGCTCCATCGAGATGCACCACAACATTAGGTATTCACATTAATACCCTATATCCTATATTATGTAAAATAAAAATAGTTGAAATGATTAATTTTACTAACTTATAAAAGATTCCTAGTTCGAAACTTTACACCCCAAACATGTTTTTTCTCGCTTTTGTTACTTTTATTATATTTTTTCTAAAAATAAATAATACGGTGAATTTTTATATTTCAGATTTAAACGAATACTCATGCTTAAAATCACGGATCCGCCCAAATCGCCCACCGCCTTAAGTTTTTATATTTTAGTGCTTATCTGGCAACGCATATTCTATATAAAAATCATGATTCCGCCTATCATTACATATAACAAGTGGGGGTGTTTGTTAACTGAAAAACCGAAACCAATATCTCAAAACCGAATGCATCAAATCGAATTATTAAATTAATTATGCATCGAATCTCAATATCAAAATATTTAGGTGTTTTGATAAATGCTTCAAAGAAAAGACTAAAATTGAGTTGTTTTGACAACTTTGCCCTACCTTAGTTCATTTACTTATATATGAATCATATATTAAATAAATAATACTATAATAGATAATTAAATAATAAATCTTATTAATTAGATTATAAATAGTAGTATAAATATAATAATTTGATTAAATAAATATTAAAATATAAATAAATGCTAAATAACATTAAATGTAAATATTTAAAACTTATAAAAAACATATAAAATTCAATAAATTGGATCAAGTATACATACCGAAAAAATTGAATAATAGCCACAAATTCTTCAATTAATAAGAAAATAACTAATTTTTCATTAGAACCTCCATCCGTGGGAGAAACAAAACAAGGAGTAGCTATTACAATAACTTGTAATCACCTTGTCAAAGTCTCATAGCTGATTAAAAGTAGCTAATCAACTTATTTATCTAATTTACTTAAATTAGAAGTCACCTAATATAATCACAACATATAAGATACCAAATCGAACTCAATCAAAGCCATCTCAATTACACAACGCATTATGACAAATAGCCACTAAAACATGTTGAAAAAAAAGCCAATCACTTTGGTTCTCTTGTTAATGTGGATATCAAATCCGGTAGAATAACAATACAATACAATACATTGAATAAAATACAAAGAATTAACAAAACAACGATAAAATAATTGACTCTTCATATTAACAATACAATACATTAAATAAAATACAAAGAATTAAATTAAAAAATAACACATCCGAGTATTATAAATCAATAGAGAAAATGACAAAATTATTAACCTACGATAAATCGGGAGTAAGAAGAAAAGGTGAAGAAAGGAGAAGAGGTTGTTTTCTTTTAGGGTTAGAAGAGCAGAAAAGCGAGAATCATGAGATTATTTGATTAAGTATAATCACAGATTATATTAAATTTTTTTTTCCTCGTTTCCATTGTTCGGTATTTACTTTTCAACTTTGGCGATTTTCTTTTAAATTAAGAGTTTTTCTATTTTTGAGTGGGTAAGAAGACGACAATCGTGTTATTGATGAAAGTCTTGCAAATGACATTAATCGAAAGACGTTTCGATTTTTCGGCTATTCTCATGATCGACTCTTTCCATGCTCCAGAAGATTTAGTCTACTTCGAAGTTGGAGTAGAATTTGTTTATGATGTATGTTGCAACAAATAAATGCAATAACAACTATTATGGGTTCCGCTCCCATGTGATACATATTTTGGTACTTTGGCGATGTTCTCTCTGCTAATGTTTTCAGTGTTGGTTCTCTGCAATGTTCTTCCGCCAATGTTTTGATTTTTTGATTTTCCTGTCAAATTTAATTTATTCACTCAAGTTGACGGTCCGCGATGTACATCCGATGTTTTCTTATTAGTTAAAATACACTAAGAATTCTATCAAATCGCGAACTTGAGGGAGTGCGACAGAGTAACGGATGAAATTTTTATGAAGATCAGAAGATTTTTTTTATCAAACTTGAAGTCTTATTTTCGTTGACATTTCCCCGATGATCATGCTCCAACCGGCGAGCAGATTGCATTCGATCCTAAAAATTCCGTACATATTATTAGTATTAATTATTATTATTACCATATTAGTTTTAGTAATAACTTGTGTATCAAGTTACTATTATTACCATAAAGATTCGATATCGTACCTATAAATACGGTTTGGCCAACATATATTTTGGCGAAGTTTATTCAATATAATTTTACACTACTCTATCATTTTTATCAACAATTCATATGTATCTAATAGGATAGTATACTAATCGTAATAATCTCTCTCTATCCTTAATATAAGTCACTTTATGTTGTTTTTAATTTATTCAAATTATAAGTCACTCTAATCTATTTTACATCATATTTTGTCCGATATATCCTTAATTAATGAAACCAAATATTAATGAAAGGTGTTAGAAAATAAAAAGGATACATTTGGATCATTAATTATTATTTAATGAAAGCTAACATTATCAAATGTTTACTATCTTAAAAATAAAAATAAACAACATAAACAAATTATATTAAGGGATAGAAGGGAGTATGTAGACATGCATCAGTTTCTTTCATAATAGTAAAATAATTAGATCATCAAAATCGAAACTACACTAGTATACTACTCATGTTATCATAGCAGGTGAATAGATAATTACTCTATTTATTATCAATAAAATATCATATGGAAGTCATTATGGTTATATGTCCAATTTTATTAGACCATTTTTAATAGGAGAAAATTCATCTTCCAATATTACATGTCACATCACATTATTCTTTCAAATCATTAAATATTTTTATAATTTTTGCTAATTTTACAATAAAAAATATTTCAAAAATTTATTTTATTTTCTTTCTATCCAATAATTATTAATACATACTTCAACATATATAATCTTTGAAAACATGATAAAAATTATTGTCCAAATTAAACAAACTTAATATCTAATTATTAATCTTGAAAAATAAAAAATATTGGTGAATTTTGTTTATTAAAACTTTGTCAAATTAATATCCAAAAACTCTAAATAAAAAAGAGTAGAAGATAAAATTTCTACCATCATGTCATACTCTAGTTGGACATGTGTAAGAATTATTTTCAAAAAATTGAGAATTATTGAATAACTCCTAAAAATTGTGAACAAATTTAACCTCCAATTATCTTTTATTATACTCGATTATTCCTCCAAATATTTTCTATTATACTTGATTATTCCTCCAAATATTTTCTATTGAAGATGGTATTATGGAAGGTCAGAAATGGTATGGCAATGATGTGATTTAGTGTTTGACTTTGGCGCAAAAATCAGTTAGTTGAATACTGTTACATTCGGTTTAGAGGATAATTTTATTCCTAACATTTGTTTATTTTCAATTTTCAAGAAATTCTACATTTACAAGTATGGTAATTTCTATCGTTAGAGAAAAAGAAACCACAAGCATATGCATGATCCCCTCCACATTATTTGTTTCTTTAAGTCAAATCTTTATGCTGCTTGCTCTGAATTGTCAAATAATTATCATTTTTATATATTTTTTTTCAATACATACAGCTAAACTAATAGTGTTAGATATTTATAAGGTTGAGAAAAAAATTAATTGAAATATGCTATTAATATATTTTTAAGTTGTGGATTTGAGCGTTTGAGTTTCATCGTATCGTTACAATGAAAATTAGACGGGTGATTTTTCTTTTTTATAAAAGTTACAAATTACATACGATATCAGGTACAACCTAATTAAATTCTAAGTTGAGCACGAAACTGATGAAGTATATGTAATATACTCCTCTGTTAGAAATCGAACCTTAGACCTCTTGGATAGAGGTTCAAGCCGGATACAACTAGAGCATTAGGCCACAGATAGATAGGTGACTTGAGAGCGGAGGAATTGTTGATCGAGGAAGCTAATGATGGATCGAGCGATTCTAATTTGTTTTGTACTCCCTTTTAACCCAAAATAATTCACGCTTTCGCATATTGAGGTATAACTTTAACCATCAATTATTATTTTGATATACGAAAATGTCAATCATAATTCTACGCTCAACGAATTCTAAGTTTTGAGTCGTCCTCTTGAACCCAACCTGACCCATCCAAATGCCAGCAGACCAGCCTCAATCTGCAATCAGAATGTACATTTAAATTTGAGACAGTTTATCAACTAATTGGTCCAAACATAACTTAAGGGATCGGATTGTTTGGTTAACTCACTAGTCACTAGTTAAGTGCATTTATCGAGGAATAAAGATTATTATTATTGAGAGGGTATTTGGAAATTGGATATATATATGTTAAGAAGATCCATTTTAAAATTAATGGGTGATAAAAAGAGTGTCCAAAATCAATTTATATATTTTCATTTCGTACAATATAAGTCACTTATTTAGAATACTTTTTTATTACTACTTGGTTTTATTTCCCAAGCAATTTTAAAACAAACTTTATATTATCATGAAGATCGATGTAAATGTTGATTCATGAGCATGGTATAAAAGGCAAAGCGGCATCTCGAATATCTTGATTTTTAAGAACAAATTTATACTAAAGGTTATCTAGCCAACGCTTAAACTTGTTCATATTTGTTATATTCAGAAGAATCCCACATCATCAAAATCACCTTTAGACTTTTACTTTATATTATACTAAGATGATTACATGGTTGTCACCCAAGAAGGGTATCTAGCATTATCTCATTGAGAAATTGCTCCAATGCATATGCTAGAATAAGACATTGCCATCCTAAATGGTTGGTCTAGTGTTGTAAATTTTTTTTTATATAATTTCACTATGGAAGCTTTAGTAATATACTAATACTAAAAAAAAAATTATATTCTTCTGGGGATTTATATTCATTATAAGCTGACATTATTTATCAATATAACTTTTTCAGACGTGGAAATTTTATTTTGTCTTCTAATATTTTTTTTTCTATTGATTGATAATTTTTATATTCTTGCTAGATTTATATTTTCATTATAAGTCGATTGCCACTATCAACGTAACTTTTTGCATCGTTTTTATTTTGTCTCCTAATATTTTTTTTTCTATTAGTTGATAACTTTTATCTATTCTCGAAAATTGTACAATCAATGATTGTCTTAATAAATAAATTGTTTTTCTTCTAAACAATCAAATAAATAAAGAGGAAGGAGTAAGAGACAACAAACTTCAATACAAATTAATTAAAAAATAAATTTTTTGTTAGATGATTAGTTAAATAGAGATGGAAGGAGTACTAATCTTTATTCTCAAATTTTAAAAATATAAATTTATATATAATTGAATTTTTTTACATAAGATCAATATTACTATTATATTTAATACAATTATATAAATATCCATTGCTAAAATTTTGAGTCGAAAATTAAAAATGTCAATTAATATAATGAAAAAAATCAATCAAACACTTTGTTTCCTCTTGTGAGTTTTCAACATCACAATAAACCATTAAAAATCTATCATTACATAGTTAATTAATGCCTAATAAAAAAAATTCAAGTAACGACTATAAATACTGATTCGGGAATTCACATCATCAATAAAAATAAAATAAAAATATCTCATTACAATAATAATTTTCCAGATCAACCAACCTGACTTTCATAATAAACCACAAAATTATCCAATCTTGACTTTCATTTTTCAATTATCTCAATTTGGAATTCAATTTTGACATTTATATTTCAAGATTCATAAAAAACCACAATGCCCATTTTCCAAAGAAAATTCATTAAACCGGCAGATTTAATACTAGACCCAATGTACAAAATCATATATTTGGTGTTGATAATTGTAGTATTTGTGGAATTGAGTGATGCAGTTTCAGTAGTTGATGTGTACCGTTTGGTTCAATATGATATTGGAGGAGTACCATATGGATCTCGTTTTGCATATCTCAATCATCATGCTGCTTCATCACTAGGTGCGGACCAGTTGCCCCTCCTAAAATTTCGAAAATAGGATTTTATTATTCAGTTATTCAAAAATTAAGTTGTTTGCTCGATTCATTTGTATATTTTTATTCGTTTGGTCTAATATGGGTTATATTGTCCCCTATATTACTTCAGCTGCTGTTGATCTTTCAAGAACTGCACTCATACTCCCCCTCAGGGAGTTGAATCTCAGTTTTATCCAAGGTGGGTGTTTTTTAGTTATTTGTTTACTATAATTATCCCAAAAAGATTGTCCAGTTTGGTTTTTTATCCAAGGTTGGTAATTTTTTAGGTGTTTATGTAGAAAGATTAGATTTTTACTGGTTTTGATTGGTATGAATGGACATTGATTAGTTAAGTTCTGGGTAGTAGTTTGTCCAGTTTGTTTTTTCATCCTAGATGGGTACTTTTTGAGTAATTTATGTACTACCACCATCCCCAAAAGAGTGTCTAGTTTGATTTTTTATCCAACGTTTGTAGTTTTTGCATTATTTATGTACTACCACTATACTAAAAAGATGGTCCAGTTTGAGTTTTTATTCAAGGTGGGTACTTTTTGAGTTGTTTATGTAGAAAGATTGGATATTTACTCATTTAGATTGATATGATTGAACGACAACGAAGTGCAGCTTAGTAGTAAGATGCTTTAACTCGATGTCGGAGGTCTTGGGATTGGGTCTCGAGTCTTGATGTGAAAGTCGTAGATAGTGTTTGCACTTCACTCTTGGGTCAATTCTGGAGCAGCCTCCATAGGGGTAAGGTTGTATACTATTCAACCCCCCTTACCCTTCATTGGTGGGAGCCTCCTCCGGTGCCTGATGTATAGAAAAGGGGAAAAAAGATTCATATGACTGGATGATGGGTGTATAATGATTTGATTAGTTCTCAGTAGTAATGATAAGCGATGATCAAACTGTTTTGTGAGTAATTACATGCAATGTGAAGGCCTCATTGTTAGTTATTGTAAGAGATTGTTAGAGTTGAAACCAACAGATTTAGTTTTTAGCTTTAATAAAATTATTAGCAATTGGAGTTTGGAATCATGAGCATGAAGCAGATTCTGTTCTTTTGGAAGTGTAAAGCATTGGGAAGGTGAATGTTTAGAGTTCTCTTTATAGTTGGTTGGCTCTGGTTATATAAGATTCTGTAGATCTGTCGGAGCTGCGGAAATACTTTAAACTTAGCAATGCTTCTGTTCTTTATGTTGAACATAAAATTAGTTCATTATTGGAACTTGTCAAAGTCCAACCCATGACAGGGATTTTGATTTGAGCTGGATTATATTAGCATGATACGTTCTCATTTCAGTTTCTTTGGGGTCCAAAGAATTCATTTTTAATGTGTAAGTTTAGGAGTAGATGCTGGTGAAGGAGGAATGGGTTTATATAGTTTTAGTTGGGTTTAATCAATTTTTCTTGTTAATTTGTTAGTTTAATCAATTTTTTGTTGAAATATATATTTTTGTTTGAATCTCAGAATATATTGGACAGAAGAAGCCACTTGGGGGGTTACTTCTTCTGCTTCCTCCAATTTTCAATCCTGAAAACAGTGAGAGTGAAGACCTAACTGCCAATGATGGTGTGGATGATCACTTCACGAACACTCTAGTCGAAGTGGAAAGATTGCTTATACACTCAAATATCCCTGTAAGCATAAAAGTGCCTATGATATTTTTCATATATTGTTTCTGAACTTATATTTCAATATATATTTTCTACGGTGGAAGTTTTTGTTACCAGGTACCATTTTATTAACTAAGGTAGATTCCAATGGAGTGCCTGTAACTAACAACTATTATTATTAAATCTCATGTCATTGAATCCATGAACAGCATGTGACTCGTTATAACTTATCCTTACTCATAAACTTATTTTATTTATTATGTTTATTTATAAAATACTCCGTAATAGATTAGATGGAAAATTCTGCAAGTTAAATGAAAGGCGATCCTTAGCATTTGATATTACCAGCTTACAACTGTCATCAATAATAAAACCTTTTGAAGCTATGATTTCCCTTGTAGTTACGAATTTGGACATTGATATTTATTGAAAGATTAACTAATGCAAGACCAAATGAAACAAGTTAGATATTGATTTAAGTTTGACTTCCGAAGCTAAGAATTTTTTGCAAGAGGACAAACTTATAATCTAATATTCCCTTAAAACTCACCCAAAACCCTCATGTTTCTTCAAATTGGTGATATATCATGTAACTTCCAGCAGGAGATACGTAAAATCTTATGGGGACTAGTCGAAGACGAACTTCTTATTTGTTTACTTGTCTTCTTTGTTCTTATCCAGTATCCAGTCTATTTTGCTTTTGAGGATGAAGATACTAAAGCAATGCTGGCTGATGTCAAGAAGAATGATGTTGCTGGTCAGCCTGCTACTGCTACAACTGGCGGGTTAGTTAACTTATAAATGGCTTTTTAAGAATTGCTCAAATTATGTATCTTTTTAGCTGGTGAGGGAGGTGCAAAATTTTAGTTAGCTCTTCAACTATAAAAAAATTGCATCCTAACTTAGAATTTGTAAACTAGCGCAAATGCACTTTTCCTGATGCAATAACAATGAAATTCAGATGCATTATTATTTGCAGGAACTATATTTTCACATCTTAATAACATTATCTTACCCATGTAACTGTCTTTATCAAATTATCACGCCTTTCGACATTTGTTCCTTAAAAGTTGGTTTCATTGGAATTCACAATAATATCATACTATTGTTATTTCTCATCGTGATAATGAAATATTTTTTCAATATATTGTAGCTACAAACTTGTAGTCTCTGCTCGAGAACCCAAGAAAGTTGTATCTCCAACTATTGCAAACATTCAGGTTCGAGATTTATCTGATTGTTGTTCATAAATGCTTCAAATTTGATGCCTAATCTAGAATATGTATCTGATTGGAAACCTTCTCCAACAGTTTTTATTGTATCTTCTTCTACTTTGTCCACTATAATGTAGTCTTTGTTAAACTGATTATTTATTTCTGTAACAGTATTTTGAAACTAGGTTTTATGATCTTTGTTGCATTATGCACTTTTACCATATAAGTTAAGAATGACATTTCCTTCTGAACTCATCACATAATGGAGTGTAAAATTTATTATCCAAGATGGTTTGTGGCAAGCATTTTAGCTGCATCCATTTACAGTCTATAGGCATAATCGTGACACTATTTCTTGAATCTTTGAACATGAAACGATCCTTGTTTTGTTACAGGGATGGTTGCCAGGCCTGAAAACAGAAGGGGACTCAACACAGCTTCCAACAATTGCCATTGTGGCTTCATATGACACATTTGGAGCTGCACCAGTAAATTCCTTGACCATCTACTGTATATGTGTTATGTCTTGTTTATTTTATCAACATCTAACATATGTGAAGATGTTGATTTGAGTTTTTTGTTGTCTGAATTTTAGGCTCTATCAGTCGGAAGTGATAGTAATGGAAGTGGTGTTGTGGCCCTGCTTGAAATTGCCAGATTATTTTCAATTTTGTATTCAAGCCCTAAAACAAGAGGAAAGTACAATTTGCTATTTGGGTTGACATCTGGTGGGCCTTATAACTACAATGGAACTCAGAAGGTATATCACTCCCTACTCCTCTCTTGTTCTCTTACAGCAGGAACTCTTCAAGATTTTTGTGTTTCTAATTTTGAACTCATCATATCAGTGGCTCCGAAGTTTTGATCAGCGATTGCGTGAAAGTATTGATTATGCAATTTGCTTAAACAGTGTTGGGTCATTAGGCGATGACTTGTGGATCCACGTATCCAAGCCTCCAGAGAATGCCTACATAAAGCAAATTTTTGAGGCAAGAAACTAATATCCTCATAAAAATCCTTTCTTTTCTGATGCAGCTGTTTCTTAACGATGGACTTTTTGAGGGTTTCTCTAATGTTGCAGATGGATTGGGACTTAAAGTTGGTCTCAAGCACAAGAAAATTAACATCTCCAATCCCAGAGTAAGTAGCCAGGGTTTCTGATGCAGTGTTTGTAACACCACCAATTTGGTAATTTCTGTAAGAACTTTTGTGGAACTTATTAACTCAATCCAGAGCTTTAGCTGGTAGGCTTTCTTATTGGAAGACTTTGTTATGGTTTACTACTCTATCAGTCTCTGGCTAGCAAAGCATGTCCTAAAGTTGTTTGCCTGTACCTTTCTTTTGGAAAAATGTTGCGTCTTATTTGTAAGCTACTTCCTCAAAAAGCTTGGATGTGGAGCTTAATCTGTAGTACCCTTATTACCTTTAGGAGAAAGTTGTAACAAAAAACGCCCTCTTATTCATGCTAGGAATTTACCATCCTTACATCTGAGTTTGTGATTTGTGGAACTGCGTGGATATTCTTCATATCATCGTCTGAGAAATTATACTTGGTGTGTATTAACTAATATCTTATAGGCAAGCATCAAACAACCACATTTCCCAATGCATCTAAAGATAGAACTATATTTTCTTCATATTGCTGATGTGATTAGCTACTTTTATGCTTTTAGGTAGCTTGGGAGCATGAGCAGTTCTCAAGGATGCGGGTGACTGCAGCTACTATTTCTGAATTTCCTGTTGCACCTGATATGCTGGAAAAAGCAGGTGGTCTTTCAGACAACAGGTTAATATTTGCGACTTAAGCATTTTACTTTGGTTCTGCTTGTTTATAAGTTTGCTATCCACTAAATTCCGTACTTCCTTGATAGGCAATTTTCCAGTGAAGCTTCAATTGCAAGAAGTGTGAAGTTAGTTGCTGAAAGTTTAGCGGTGAGAGCCCTTTCACATGTAGTTATTGATTCACTTTTAACATGGTTCACTTTACATCTTTTATCACCCCATGGCAAGGTGACATTAACATGGTTCACTTTAGATCTTTTCCAAATAGATATATGTAATTCTTTGTCCATGTGTCTGTTCTGTGTTGCTACTCTAACTATACAAATATACTGCTTCAAAATACAATAATGCATAAAATTATCCATCTTGTGCAGAGACATATCTACAGCCAAGAGGGGAAGAACATCAACATATTTGCAGATGACAGTAGTTTAGCAATAAATCCTTCATACATTAGTTCATGGTTAAATCTTTTATCAACAACACCTAGGGTATCTCCATTTCTTTCAAAGAATGACCCACTTGTTATGGCTCTAAAGAAGGTGACTATGTACTTCTAAGCTCAAACTTCTTCGATGATCGTACTTTGTTTGTCTAGTTAATGTTATTTTACAGTTCATACGAAGTTCTTACTAACTTCCATACTCCTGCTAGATTGTAAATTTATTTAAACCTCCATTCTTGCATGCACTAGAATAAAGCTGGATGAGGCCACTTTCATTGGGGAATTATGGATTCACATGACAACTGCAAGTGACAATATAAATCTTGGATCTCAACATGTACTAATTTAAATGATAGCAGTGTGATGATCACTTTTCTTTTTTAGCAGAGAATCTTCTTGCGCCACTTTCCTCTGTTTATAATACCAACTAGAATAAAGCTGGATGAGTCCATTTACATTTGTGAATTGTGAATTCACATGTCAACTTCAAGTGACAATATAAATCTAGGATCTCAACATGTAACCATTTAAATGATACCAGTGTGATGATGGTCACTTATATTTTTTAGCAAATCATCTTCTTTTACCACTTACCTCTGTTAATAATGCCAAATAATTTCTAATTCATCTTAATTTTTGGCAGGAGTTGGAGGATCACACTGCTGATGTGAAAGTTCAAAATGAGGTTCTTGATGGGATGTTTACATTTTATGACTCTACTAGTGGCAAACTCCATATTTATCAGGTTCGCTCTCAGCAATGGGCTACATAGTTACTCTACCATCCAAGTGAATAGCGAAACATTAGGGCTATGTTGAGTTCAAGAGATTTTCCTTCCTCCTCTTTAAATGTGGATTAAGTGTTCAGTGATAGAAGTTTTTACTTGGTTTCCCTGAAAATTTTCCTCAAAAGCTGGGAATTAGAGAACTTCAGATTGCTATTTTCTGTTGAAAACACTCATGAATATCCAAATTAAATGAGATCCACTCCATGAATCCTGGCAGCTGCATGTCACGGGTAGAGTCGTCCCGTGACATGCAGCTCTTGTTACCCTTACTGTACACATGTCAAATTACAATATATATCTCACAAACACCAGGATTTCGGATTTCGTATTCATGAGAGAGAGCACATATTTCAGAATCTGATACATGTTAGCTTAGCACTAAACAATGATGGCCTTGTCGCGAACCGCATGAGACTAATCATCCTCAAAGATAAAATTATTTCAATTTTGCAATTGAAGTTCTGCAGAAATTGCCATTTTCTTTTTCTTAACCAGCTATTTTTCCGAGTTAACCCACTCCAGAATCATTTTGTACACACCATCTATATCGTCCTTTTTTTAATATTTCTCCCAGTTTCTGAAACAATAGCTAGTGGATTACTAACATGGAATACACTCTTTCCGCCTTTCTGGGGTGGTGGTAGCTGGGGTGGAATACACTATTTCAGTAGCTGTTACATCTTATTTTCTTTGCTTTTCGGAAAACCTGCATAATGCCATAGCCTTGGCTCTTGTCAGGAGACTTTCACCTGGTTTTGCACTTTTTGAAATTCATGTATTAAGGATGACGAGAGCTGTTTCTGTAATAATGATATCTTGTGTTTTACTGCAGGTTGCAAGTGTAACTTTCGATTTACTTTTGCTGCTTGTTGTCGGATCATATTTGATCACCCTTTTCAGTTTTCTTGTAATCACAACCAGGGTATGCTTCCTCAGCTCCAAAAACATGGTTTTATTGTAGTTTTCCTATTCTAATTCTGGTATTTATTTCATTATTGAAGAGGTGGTATAATCATTTATTTTAAATTGTCAACTTTTTTCTTCAACAGGGTCTTGATGATCTAATTAGTATATTTCGGCGCCCACCCTCCCGCAAAGTGAAAACAGTTTAGTTTGGAAGCTAACTCAAGCCTCAGTGTAGACGTCGTGGTGGTATTTCCTCGGATAGTTTGCTGATGGTTTTTCCAAATTTTATGTTGCTCTATATGATCTCACATGTTAGACGTTTCAGCGCCTTGACCTTGGAGTTTATATTTGCTGTCAGAAATTTTTGCAACAGCAGTATATGCTCATTGCTGCATTCGTTGGAGTATAGGACCTTGAGCATTATTTAATTGGTAGGAACAACCAAATTTTGCTTAGGTGTTACAAAAACACTATAATTTGAGTCGATAGATACTATTGGAAATCCAACTTAATAGCTTTTGTTTGCTTCATATTTTAGTAGTGTTTTTGTTCCCTCTCCCCTATTTGAGATCCAAGTTCTCCAATAGATTCTCATGTCTTTTCACATTTTTGGGGCCAAAAAAATCAACGGTTAATTATTTTATTTACTACTATCTCCATTTCAAATTAATTGATTTTTTCATTTTTTGAAACATAACTTTAATCATTAATTACTTTATGTATATTATGAAAATTATAAAAAAAAAAATATTATGGACATATTTTAAAAAATAAATCAATGATATCAATTTCATATTTTTTGAATTAGTAAATAAAAATTAATTTATGGTCAAAGTTTTAATATGTAATCCTAAAACGTCAATTAATTTGAAAAGAAGAGGAGGGAGTATGTAATATGTGAAGAAGATATTACCTGTTATCTGAGTTCATTACCTACTATAACGAGCTTTTTTCTCATCGGTTTCAATCCTCAATTTGGCGACAAAATTAGTCCCTACAAGTAAATTTCCAAGCAAAGTTCACATTTCAAGTGAGGCCCGCCCGTCACGTGACTACGTTTGGGGTTAATTTAGTCATTTCCATATTGTTAAAAAATTCAAAATAAAAAAATGAAACGACCAAGAATCAGATTCTAATTCAATTTGACACATAATTGAACACAATTTTCCCAATTCGTTTACAAAATAGAGATGGAGGCTTATAAAGAGAGACTACAAGAGTGAGGAAGTAGGATTTTGATGCAATACCAATACAGCAAAAGCTGCCTCAATGGGATGTTTATATGATTGAAATGGATGGAAAGTCACAAACAGAAACTGCAGACTCTTGTCACACTGGTGAGATGGAATCAAGTTCTGAAAAGAGTGAGCAGAGCGAAGACAACACGATTGGAGATAAAGATTTAAAAAATGGAGTAACTCTTAAAGCGAAAGACTTGTTGAGCAACTTGGACACAGTAATTCTTTCTAATGAAGTAGAACCTCGCTCCCAGAATGGGGGGAACAATAACGAAGACGCAGACAAAGAACTCTCTACAAATATTGATGTAGGTCAGAATCTAAAATCCTTCAATGGGAAGGAGGCTGCAGCTTCTGTAGGCAATGCAATATTGGCATCGGAGGGGATTCAACTTTCATAATTTTTTAATTGTCGAGAACTATCAAGTGTTAGTTTTGTCTTCCTCGGACCTTGTTTTCGTGTCAATACCCTTGAGTTAGTGGTCACTAGGAGGCTGAGGAAAACAATCTTCCCCTTTTGTTACTATGGTTCTAGAGTGCTCAACTCTCTATGATTGTTGATTGTTACGAATTGGGAATCTGATTTGCCCAATTCGTTTTTACATTTTTATTTTATTTTTTTTTTTTTAACAATATGAAATGACTAAATTAATCTCTTAACGAAATACGGACGGCACGTGTCAACTGAACGCTGACTTTAACTAAAATTTAACGACTAATTTTGTCATAAATTTGAAGGTGATGGAAAAGCTGCCATGAAAGTCGTAGCATTGGAATTAATCATGATTTAAAAATGGATGCTCGCTTTAAATTTCTAAAAAAAATTACAAAACAGTAATAAGATAAATAATCTTAACAAAACTTTCAAAGACAAGGGTTCTACACATTTTGATCATCCAGAAACTGGATCTTTACATGTATTGTAAACCAGATAACCAGAACATCATTTTCAGGTGCGATCGAAATGAATATAGCAGATGCATGAATAATTCTACGAGAAGGCAGGAGGAGGGTACATTAAGTACACAATCAATATCATTTTATTGCTGATATTTATAATTACTACAAGAATATCATTTTTAAATATTTTTGGTATTTCTAAGAAGCACAATAATATTATTTTTATATTGCTTTTAGATTTCAAGATCACAGCACAATTTTTATATATTTTGGTATTTCTAAATATCATAATAATATCATTTTTATATTAATTTTAAGACTACGTTATCATCATTTTATACGTTTTGGTATTACAGCTACTTATATCACATTGTGTATATGCTTTATGTATATATTTTTTTCAATATATTATACACTTCGCTAAGATGATGACATGTGCTTATTTCGCAATTCTAAATTAATTTATAAAAACTAACGTATGAGAGCTCGTAATTCAAGACATTAAATCCATGCATCGAAAAATACAATTCTTATATGTTTTTTGCATTTCTCGGTACCACAAAAATACATTTACATATAAGTTTGGTATTCAAGCTAATAATTCACATCATGTATGCTTTATGAATACATTTTTTCCTTAATACCATTTCTATTATTTTTTGGCATTTCATAGAATATTATTTTTATACGTGTTTGGTATTTTCATCTGTATTTTATTTCTAAATCCAAAAATATCATTTTATATATTTTTAGTATTTTTCATTTAATATACTCAGCATTTCATCAAAGTTTCAATAATACAATCATACACATTCAGTCAAAATGACCAAAATTAAAACAACACATATTTTAGTTGACATTCTGAGTACATACACTCTTAACACACAAATTGTCCCAATAAAGCAAACAGAAATCTCCACCCCTCCCCCTCTTATTCAGTTTCTTCTGAGAGCTGCAGCAGAGACCATGACAATTAAAATCAACAGTGCTACAGCAATGAACGACGCCACCACCGCGCCACTGACACGTTGGCAGAAGTCAGTGAACTGGTTACAAATGGCAAACCAGTTTGTGTTTGCATTTCCATTATGAGCTAAGTAGACAATAGCAGCACCTGCAGATGCTGCTGCTGTTGTGAAAGCCAATGCCATCTACAAACATTTGATCATTTATTTTAGGACATGTTAAAAGAAATATCCACTATAAACATTAAACTTAGCTTGGTATATCCTACGCATTTATGTAATCAAGAATCATATTGGTTTGTTTGTTTCTCACCGTGTCGAATATAACAAGAAGGAATCTTGCAGCCACCAAATGTGGTCGAACTATGCATACAATTGAGAATGGCAGAGAGAGGACTAGGTAGCTACTAGTCAGAGCATTGGCTATGACAAAGTACCTGAAAGTTTTGTGTTGGTAAATTAGTTTTTTTCATTTTCAAAATATCAAGAATCTAGAAAATTAACCATGCTATGTTATATATGCATTGAAAAATGATGCATAGTTACTGGAAAGTTGGGAGATCATCATATTCAGCTTGGAACTGGAAGAACTGAGTGAAGAAAGGAAGATTTTCATCAGTAGTTCCCATAGTAATTGCTGCAGCCATGGCACACACCAGAGCACCAAGCCGTAAAACGAAGTCGAATATTGCAAGTCCTCTCTTGGCTCCTCCTTTGTACGAGACAGCTTTGGTTTCCGAAGTAATGATGACCGGAGGAGGAGCAGCCGATTTCCCCTTTGTCGATTTAGACTCAGGCATGTCGATTGCTGTTTCTCCGTTCGCGACCTTTGTTGCTTCCATTGTTATCTTTGTGTTTGAAGTAGAGGATATAATCTTTGCAATGTGAATGGTATTTGCACATGAACTGTTGAACATATATAAGAATGTTATAGCTATGGAGTTGTTTAGATGCATTACATGGAGTTGGTTTTGAACTTGCTCCATCTTGACGATATTCAAGAAAAAAATTATGCACTTTTCATGTCATCAACTAACTACTTCTAGGGGGTGTCATGTACAAATGGTAATATTATTTTATTCCCCCCTCTAAAACTGTTGAGATTTGAACAGAATGAATGTCGTAAGAATAATCTTTTACTATCAACAGAAACTCAAAATCAGCTACTCCTAACCTCCCTGTCTGGACAACATTAATTCAAAATACAACGTAATTGAAGTAGATAGAAAGTGATAGATTGCGACTCTATACCATGTTGTACCCCATGTCCCGTTCTAATCGATTGAACGCTATTATAGTCATGATGTAACCACACAGTACATGATGTACATTCTTATAAAGAATAAAGCACACCGGGGAATAGAGGATCTCAACCCGCAATGTATAATGTCACAACATGTGCCTTATTTAGGGGAACTAATAGAAATGTACACGTAAGACTTGCGATACACAAGCAAATCATATCAGTACAATTTGTGTTGATTTAGTTTTTACATTATTGTGTATGTCTGAAACCCTAACACAGGGGAGTAAGAATTACGCTGCCTCAGGTCGAAAAATATTTCAACCATAATTGTTCGCCGTCGTATAAATCTAGACTATATAAAAGGACCACCAGCTTTCAAATACACTATGGCAAGTGACAGTACATAAAAACAACAGGATCACATCAAAATTATGAACAAAAAAAGAAGCCAAAAATCTCTTATACTCGTATTTTCCATCCGCGCTCTGCAAGTGCTTTCTGTACTTGATTAGCAGCTTCAGCAGTGTCGTTAAGGGGAGGATAACTCCAGCTTTCTGACATCTAAATTTCACAAGTAACGATGAGGTTATTCACAAGCATTATGAAATTTATTTGTGCAAACATGTGTGTATGAAAAAAATGTAAACAATCATAATCAGGTATGTCAACATGGTCATGGCTTACATCTTCCAATCCTGTAAATGGCCGAACAACCCCTTTTTCTCTAAGATTTTTATGGAAATCCATAAATTTCCATGTGCAGCGTTCAGATCCAATAACATAAACAGGTTTCCTGCCAGATTATCACAAAGAAAAGTTACTCCACTAAAACTCACACATGCAACTTACAACTCAAAGCCCAAGAGATAATCAAGAATCCAGGCATATCTCCTCAAGCATACCCAGTACTGCAAGCTTCACTCAACATACTAACTGAGTCCGCTGTTACGATGAAAGCATCGGCCCAAGCCAAATTCCCCATATGTGGGTTAGGTCCTATATAACATTTGTTCAAATAAACATTTAGATGACTTTTAATAGGAACTCTAGTGAAAAGTTTCACTATGCGATAGTCATGTTAGTGGAAGTACCTTCACCACTCCATATGTGTATCTTCAATTCAGTTCCAAATTCTTTTTTTATAACATTCCGAACCTGTTAAAAGATGAACAAACTAGGATGAACTCCCATCCTACAAAATATGTACTGCCTAAAATAATGGATATCCAAAACTTTTGGCGTTCAATCTAATTTAAAGTTAATGAAAATGCAACCTTTTCTGGTGTTCTCCTTGAGAAAGAAATTCTAACACTCCCACAGCTCTCAAGAACACTATGCAGAGATGTTGTTAATTGTCTTGCGAGATCAGTACCATACCGACAGTATCCTGTAAACATACTAGTCTACATAAAAAGGTAAAAATAAAATAGAAGGGAATACAGAGTTGAAGGAAGCAATGTAATTATACATATATATCAACAAAACTAAGAAATGTATAGATTTTACTTGTTGGCCCTCCAATGCTGACAACGAGTATAGGCTTTGGCAGGGGAGCAAACTCATCATGCCAGGTAATAGCTGCGCTTCTAAGAGCAGTTGAATCAAGTTGATGAAGAGCTCCCATGGTGAGTATCTAAGCAAGACAATGTAGCAGGCAAAGTTCAACAACCACAAGCTGAATTCTGAAGACTGCAATATCTTATAAATGAATTGAGGACTGCTCTGGGTTCTTACAACATTCTTATCAGGAGGTGTCTGTGGAGTAATCCACTTGCGAAGAACACGAGGGACCTGTTCTTGAGCCTGAGGACTTAATGGGTAATAATCGTGCTGAGGAGTGATTACCAAGTCGAATCTTTCCAGATGTGATCTCGGATGTTGAATCTGAGATTAGGTGTCAGAAAAATAAATAGGCATGCATTTATTTAAATAAAAACAACAAGCGTGAACACAAAACTGTGCTCCTTGTTCAACATATAGTTACTGTTTTTACTCTATGATCTTTTTGCCTTCAGGTCTTTACAGTTGCACACTCAACCCGTTTACAAATGAGAACTGGAAAAGAATTACAGATGCAGACCTCACATACCTGGACAACAAATACATTATCAGATGCTAATCTTTTTATAGAGCTTGCAACTGAAATCGTGTCTCTACCAGATGCAATCACCAGCAATGGACCCTCCCTGAGAACAAGATAAGATAAATTGAAAGTGCATAAAAATGCAGTCTAGCTCTAGCACAACTAATACACATGATAACTTGAAGTACTAACACGACTAATAAATTGAATAGACCTTTCTAAATCAAATATAGAGATACTTACTTCTCAAAACTCTCACGAGCCATTCTCACAATATTCCTGACATCAGCTTCAAGAATAGATGCTAATCCGACGCCACCACCATTTTCGTTCGGAATAGATGTGATTTGTTGCCCTTTCCTACTCAATAGTAGTTGCGAGAAGAGATATATACGCCTTAGGATGTAATATAACTTTTGGTGAATCGAAACAGGAAGGCACAATAACCACTCGTTGATTCCACCTCTTGGTCTTGTAACCCGCTGCAGACACCACATTACATAAATTATTACTAGATAAGAGTTAACACTATCAAAATGGATCAATAAAATCACGACACAAACTTATATACACAATCGAATAGCACAAACTAAAATTCAGAATCAACAATACAAAATGGAAAACGAAGCTTACGATTACAATACAAACTTAAATACACAATCCAATTGCACCAACTAAAATTCGAAAACAACAACACAAATTGATAAAGAAGCTTACAATTATAATAACAAACTCATATACATAATCCAATACCACAAACTAAAATTGTAAATTAACAATACAAAATGATAAACAAGCTTACAATTATTATAACAAGCTTATATACACAATCCAACACCATAAACTAAAATTCGCAATCAATTATTATAACAAACTTATATACACAATCCAATAGCAGAAACCAAAATTCACAATCAACAATAACAAATGGAAAAATAAGCTTACAATTATTATAACAAACTTATATTCACAATCCAACACCACAAACTAAAATTTGCTATCAACAATAACAAAATAACAAACAAGATAACAATTATATACATAATCCAATATCACAAACTAAAATTCTAAACTAACGATATCAAATTGATAAAGAAGCTTACAACTAAATAACAAACTTATATACATAATCCAATAGCACAACACAAATTCACAATCAACAATAAAAATTTAAAAAAAAAGTAAGCTTACATAAATGATATAGTGATTGTAAAGGCCAACTTATATACATAATAAAATAGCAAAAAACTAAAACTCAAAATTCACAATAAAAAATGGAAAAATAAGCTTACATAAATGATATGGTGATTGTAAATACATAATCATATAGCAAAAAACTAAAAATTCGAAATTAATTATAACAAATTTTCACATAAGCTTACATAAATTGTATGGTGATTATAAAGACCAAGAGCTTTGACTAATCCAATACTTTGATTTTCCGAAGATGAAAATCCGTTCCCGATGACCACTGCTCGGCGGACAACGCCGTGTACTCCGCCTTCGAATATGTCCGGAACGCCACCGCCGCCGCCGATGATCCGCCGTGGACTAGGCGGCGGCTCCGGCAGCTTTATTGGTTTCATTTTTTGATCAATTTAATGGGATTTGATTTAAGTGAATTGATAAACCCTTATTTAGTGATTTATGGGGGGATTTGATATTTTGATTGTTGAATTTTCTGGGAGAGTTTGAGTGCGTGCGTGCATGAGTTTCTTCTGCAGCCTCTCGATTATCACTAATATAATATTCCTAATTTATATATCAATCGAAGTTATACTTTGGGGATAATATTATATTGTAGAGAGATGTAACAAAGTGGAGCTAAAGAATGTTTGCTTTTGTTCGGCCACTAAATGACCTTTTTCGGCTTTGTTCGTCGAGCTTTCATCCCATCCTAATTAATTAACTCACTTATTTCAAAATGCAAATTCAATTAGATTAAAAAAAAATGTATACTTAATCAATTAATAAAATTAATGAACATTTAGCAAAAACAAAGAAAAATGCGAATTTATAATAGAGGCACATTAATAAAGATATCTATAACAAACTAATAATAATAAGATATCAATTTTAAAGATCGCCGAGATTCTGCCACGAGTCGAAGCGAGCCTCTCGATATAGGTCGTCTCATGCACCACTCTAATTGTTTGATTTGATCATGTAAATATTGCCAATTTTAATTTTTCAATTTTTAAGCACAAATACTTTCATATATATAGTTTGAAATATGATATACTTGTTACCAATTTAATAGCAATCCTTTAGAATTGCTGGAGTTTTTTTACCGTAATTATCATATCACTCATTCCGTTCAGTCATTCACAACACTAAGGATTAATTTCCATAAATAAATACAATGTATTAGTTTAAAACTTGATCGAGTATTTAAGTAATAGAGTTCCTTATACTCCAATAAGTTATTTCAGCAGTAAGTGAGGCAACATCCAACTCGGTAAAACTTCGACATATGATTGAATGGAGTATGAGACCATTCACACACTAGCCCAACCTAACTCCAATCCAGCCCAATGAAACCCTTGACCCACCCCCACCAAACCCTCCACCATCACCATAAATTCAACCCTTGTTCAATTCATCACTCTCACAATACAAACCCACCCCTACCCCCCACCCCCACCCCAAGTACCCAACCATGTCCACCACCACCCCGAAAAACTCCGTCCAATGCTTCGGGCGCAAGAAGACCGCAGTAGCCGTGACCCACTGCAAGCAAGGCAAGGGGCTAATAAAAGTGAACGGCGTCCCAATCGAGCTTCTCCAACCCGAAATCCTCCGCGCCAAAGCGTGCGAGCCAATCTACCTCCTCGGCAGCGACGCCTTCCGCCACGTGGACATGCGCATACGCGTCAAAGGCGGAGGCCATACCTCCCAAATTTACGCCATTCGACAGTCGATAGCGAAGGCGTTGCTAGCCTATGCGCAGAAATTTGAGGATGAGATGAAGAAAAAGGCGATCAAGGATGTGCTTGTGAGGTATGATCGGACCCTGCTTGTCGCCGACCCTAGGCGGTGTGAGCCCAAGAAGTTTGGAGGGAGGGGAGCAAGATCCAGGTTCCAGAAAAGTTATCGTTAATTTCAAGGCCAAC
Source organism: Lithospermum erythrorhizon (assembly GCA_019722365.1). Classification (NCBI taxonomy): domain Eukaryota; kingdom Viridiplantae; phylum Streptophyta; class Magnoliopsida; order Boraginales; family Boraginaceae; genus Lithospermum; species Lithospermum erythrorhizon. The sequence goes on from JADFUC010000514.1 coordinate 296,415, forward strand.
TTTATGCTTTGTTGTTTTTCGAATTTTGATTTCTTTAAGGATATTGTCGGAATTTTGATTTGTTTAAGGATGATTATGTTTTAGAAATGGAATGCTTTTGGTTAATTATTTTAATTTGCTTTTTGATTTATGTTGTCTGATGTTATTTTTAATTGTTTGCCACTCCGATGTTGTTCTATTACTCCTATTTTATTTTGTTTGGATCGAATTGATGGTAAACTTAAAAAAATTAACTTAACTTAGTTGATGCCATGATTCAAAGTTTTCGTTTTCGGATAGATGTTATAATAAATATAAATGTTAAAACTCATTAAGTAAATTAGGATTAATGGCTTGTATGATGATATAACTTTGAATTGAATCACAGATTCATTACTGAACTTTCGAAAGGTCCTAATCAATGAACTTTCAACATTTGTGTATGAGGGTGAATATATAATTTTGAGGTAGGTTAATAATCTATATAAAAGTTAAAATATTATTTGCAAAATAAATATTATACTATTTGGATTTTATGTCCTCTATTATTTACCAATCTATGACACCATAGGCCACTGGCATTCCTAGATCCAGTATATTAGTTGGTTTCAAAAAAGAAATTGTTTAACAAAATATTCCGTAATTTATTTTGAACTTGAATGATCCGAGCCATACCAAACGAATAAAAGTCAAAAACGGAATTAAGCAGATGGAATACCTAACATAATTATTCTAAAATTACATTTTTTTAGTTTCAAGAGGGTGGGGGTGTTTTCCTCTACCTGTTCCTATTTTGTTGGTTTTCATTGTTGATGGGATCTTGTTCTTCATTATCTACATTACTTTCTCGAAATTCTTCTTCTTCTTCGTTAATTGAATCATCTTCATCAACTTCCTTAATAAAATCTTCATCATCTACAATCTCCTCTTCATCATATTCCTCAAATATTTCATCATCTGCATGAATTAATTGCAGCTTCAAACGTCCATTTTCTCGACTAGCACGTAAGAATTGTTGTTGTGGAATCCTTACTTCCTTAAGGATAAATCTACCATTTTCCCTATATGATTTAAAGCTAACAAATGGCCTCCCATTGCCTCCAATGCAAGAAATAGGTGGAGGAAATGATCCCCTATTTACCCTTAACCTCTTATGATCACAATACATGTATTCAGATTGTTCTTGTATCACATTTGCACCTTGTTTCTCCTCCCTCCGGTGTCGGCTAATATGATCATTTCCAAATTCCTCAACTTCATCAGAGCTTTCGGAACCAAGGCTTTCAGTGCAATGTGATAGCCCTTCAGAACTTATTGAAGAAAAGCTATGTCCATGCATGTATTGTTTCTTTGGATAATAACATGTTGGTGAAAAGGGGGCATTGTTGCACTCATTGTTTTCTCTAAAGAGCCTCTCAATTCCTGTTAATTGATGGTTATTATTTGATTCTGAAAACGACGATGAAGATGGTGATGATACACAAAATAAAGGCGAGTCAGAAGAAAAGGGATGAGTATTGGATTGGTTTTCTTTAAAATGCAATTCTCCAAAAAGCTCTGTAAATGAAGAGCTATCAATAGGCTCCATTGCTTTTATTGAGCTCCATGATGAAAAGGGTTCGAAAAGGGTTGGATTTTCTGGTAATATGTGTTGTAGACTTTCACAGGCAGCCATGATAATAACTAAACAAAAATTGATGAATGTTGTTTCAAAACTATGTCCTATAAATAATCAAATATACAAGGGGTAGGGGGGATAGAGACAAATGCACTTGATGGTCATGAAGATTTTGTTGATAAAGTCAAGAAACATAATGTATATACAAATATGATGCTTCTTTGTTGGGGTGCCAATAACTTTGGAGTGCAATAAGGGATGGGTTGTTATTATGAACCTTCAAAATGGACTTGGTGGTCACCATTCAACAGGAAATTTCTAAGCTTTCTTAGTTCCTTATCTTATGTCAGCAAAACCCGGCATATTCCAAGAATCCTTAAGGACTAATTACAGATAATATCAAAAATGTATTCACACTACGTGTTTAATTTTACTTCAAAATTGGAGCTTCTTAAGGGTGAAAAACAACGTGGATAAGATTTCACTTGTATTATTACTCCTATTTTTTTTTACCATAATATGACATTCTCTAAAGCTATTTATGAGTGAAGAAGGGAAAAGAGCGAAAGAAAGAAGTCGAAACAAAAATATTTTATAATAACGTCGAGAAAACTCCCACGTCCCATTTTCTACTCGATGCATATCCTCAAATCATTATCCCTTCCTCTTCTTCAACCATACATTTGAACCAAACCAAGAATTTTCTTTTTAAGAGGTTTGTGGTAATGGAGCAGCAAATAAAACATTAGGCATAACTAACACATGTTCAAGAAATTGAGATCTTAATCACAGTTCACAAGTTAATGGATAATGATTCTGAGTTAGGCTTCACAGAAAGAACCAGCTAGAATCTTTTGTATAGAAACATAGCACTACCCTATTTATTAATTCATGCGAAAATGAAATATAAGCAGCATCAATCTCATGGTGGAATTCTAACAGTAAGCTACTTAATCAACAGAGCGAAGGCAACATATACTGATGTCGAATTCAGGCTACTGAGTGAAAGCAAATGGAATACAACATCCATTAATGAGACGAGGGGATTAAACAGAAGAGTGTAACTAAGTAGTATTACAGAACAGATTGTTAAGATGTACACAAGAACAGGTTTTAAGAAAATCAGCAGCACACTAAGAACACATACATGGATGGAACACTAGTTACACAGAATCAAACATAATATGCCAGTCACTAGTCATAATGTCGGTCCGAAAACATAACACTGTTGACATTCAATCATCGCCAGGTTTCAACTCGCTCAGTAGTGGAGTTTATACGAGTCAAGTTGCTAATTCCCTTGCTCTTGCCTTCAGTTTCCATAGATTGAGCAACAAGTTGTTGCCCAACAGTTTTTGCCTGATTGGCATCACTTGGTTGCTCTATATTGCTTAGCTGAGTATTCTTATCCATCAAAGACTTGGGACAACCCATAGAACCATCTCCCATTGTGGAGATATTATACTCTTGATTAGGATTTTCACATGATTCACTTCCATCATATTCCTCAGTAGAAGTTGAATAACTGATGGCTTCTTCATCAGACATGTTATCTGAGTGATAAGAGTCTGATACACCATCAGTATCATGTTCTTCAACAGCAGTGTCTGAGTCAGGCTCTTCCACGACAAAGACATGCTCAGTGTCCTCACTTGATTCAGCAGCATTTTCAAGAAAAGGTTGTGAAGGCTTCTGATGGCCATCCTCAGGTGGCTTTAATTCAGAAATCCGAGGAGGCTCTATAGCAGTGTCTTGTCTTTCACGTAAGTTCCTCTCTATAAGAGTCTTTAAGAAGTTCATCACTTGGACGGCATACATCAATGCAGTCAGTGGATCTGCCATCTGCAAACAAGAACCACATTGATAGAAATAAATTGAGAACAATATTTCCTAAAGAAGAATGTCAAGCAATTATCCATCTTCTCAAAAAGTTAGATAAGATATAGCCATTTAACATACCTACAAGGGGATGATGTTATAAATCTTATTGCTTTTGTCAAAAGATTCCCTAATGAACCAAAAAGAACACAGCAACAACATACTCAATTTCTATTAATATTCCCTCATGTACCTCATTTGAAATGCCCATTTAAGAATACGATTAGTATAATGTCCATAAAAACCATACAGTTGGTTACATATGATTGTAACATACTTATGGATGTGTGAGCGAGTTCTAAAAGCATCTCAGAAACGAAAAGACGAAGCAAGTACACTACATGTGATGAAGACTTATTACTTAAGACATAAAACCCTCCCAACCTTGTCTCAGTCATTCATTGAGATAGTAGACTATCACCATTTAAGAAATAATAGAATCCTATTGTTCTAGTTTCTCTGATTACATAAAGACTTGGGAGTGTAGGAACATTTTTTGGGAGGAAAGGAAATAACATTAGTAAAATGATTTTGAGTAATGAGAGAAGAATACCTGTGTCATATTTGGTGCAAACACCATGGCTATATTGCGTGTATTCATCTTGTTCAGATGTTCCTCTTGCACAACATCAGCCATCAAGTTTATTGCCCAATCCAGTAAAGCTGACTCTGTTGATGGTAGAAGCCTTACGAGTGCAACACAATCCTCTTCTGATTGACATTGCATTACCCGCTCTGGTGAAAGAGGATCAAGAATGCCCCTAGGCAGCTCTCTAAACCAAGTCTGAATTACATTACAAAAGTTAAGATTCGGTCGAGGAAAATAAAGAGTCTCCATTTGGAGGTGAATAACCAATGAATATTTCTTTGGTTTCACACAAATCTTAAAGCAAAGAACTGCTTAGTCCTCTAAGTAGGGGGTCGGATTGTACACAACCTTACCCCTATTACCCAGGAGTCGGATACAACAAAAAAAAATACTTTGGAAAAAATTACCTTGATAAGGCCTGCCAGACAATGTACATCAATGCCATCTGGAACAACTCCCCTGTTTAGTTGGTCCCTTACATATTCATTCTGGCTGTCTCCACCATTTATTCTGAAAATTCCTTCAGCCTGCATGAATAAATTGATTAGATCAAATAAGTCTAGTGTAATCAGGGATTTGTCATTTTCGTCATTTTGAATGGGTAACAGCTACGCAATGATGTATTATTGAAATTTCATAAATAAATTCAAAGTTATTTAAGAAACACGTCGACGTACTTGTTTTGTATGATACTATCATAAAATGATTGCATTGCCATACATAATCAAAGTTACAGATAAATTCAAAGTTATCTTAAGTTACATAATCATAAGAAATGATATATCAATATATTATTGAAATTTTACAGATGGATTCAAAGTTATCGAAGTACCATGCCATGGTACTTGTTTTGTGTGATACATTATCATAAGAATGAATATTACATCAAACACAGAAGAGTGAAATTAAGACTGCAATCAAGCACCTGAAGACCTCCATCATCATACAATCGCCTTTGCATCAACAGGAGGATTGTTGGAATACTGTTTCCTCTGTGATCAAACGATAACTGCATGGACTCTGTAGATACTCCAAAGACTGTTGTACTGCAGATTCGATTACCATGAGAAAGAAGTTAAGAATAAATGCAATTGTGGTCATAGATATTATTCTAAAGCATCTTCAAAATGATCAATGAAGCATATGCTCCAGAGAACAAAATCATTAAGTTTCTATCAGCTCCTTTTATTAACCAGGAAAAGTGAATGTTGAAAAAGCACCAACAGCTAGAGGAGAAAGAAAGTTCCTCGAGATAATCTAAGTTCAACTATAACCAACAAAAAACAAGATATATACATGTGAACTCATAATTAATTAGTACATCATGGAAAGATATCCAATAGCGAACAATGGACAGCTATGGTTGATTGCAGAAATACGGTTTCTAGAAGAGATGACTACTCGAAAACATCAATATCTTTCACAAATATTCCACGTACAAGACATATTCAATACCCTAATGAAAACACAACTAGGAAGGAAGGAGTCCAATAACTTCAATGTGAATTCCCAAATCAAGCATATGCATACCCAAAAAAAGTTAGCTATATGCAACTTTGTCCATAGATATATACTGGACATAGGCTAAAAACCAAGATTCACTTCATTTCAACAAATTTTAAATGCCAATGCAACACTAAGTCAACTCGCATATTCGAATCCAAGTCCATTTTATTTAAACAAATTGTGAAACAGCATTAAATAACAACCATAATCTACAACAGCCACAAATTCAAGAACCACAGAAAACCATCAATAAATCCAACTCTTATTGAAAATAACTAGCTATCATATTCAAAATAACTACAAACATAAGCTACACTATTCACAAATTCATGAACCACAGAAAACCATCAACAAATCCAAATCTTATCGAAAATAACTAGAAACATAAGCTACAATATTCACAAGAACCACAGATAACCATCAACAAATCCAAATATTAATTCAAATAACAAGAAACATAAATCAAGATCAAATTTTTCTTAAAAAAAAAATAATAAAAAATGTACCTAGCACTAGGGGCTCTTCTTGGCACTTCAGGCTCAAACTCAACAGGCAAACCCAAAAAGCCATTAAACCTATCAAAAGTAACATGAGCAACATGTTGCACATCAGTAGGCCACCCAATCTCCATTCCACCACTACCCCCCCTACTAGTGGTACACATCTCCTCCCTCCCTGTTTTGCAAGCCATCCAAAAACTCTTCCTAAACAATGTAACTAAAAGGGCAATTAAGGACAATTGATTACTACTACTACTACCACTATTATTATTATTTATAACATTTTGTTGAATATTCTGATTACCATCTTGAGAAACAACACAAACAACATTGTCATGAAACAATGTTATATGGGTAGGTGTGGATTTTGAAGAGGGGGTGGATGAAGAAGGAGAGGAGTGGAGGACCTCAGTCATTCTTTAAGCAAATGGGGTGGATAAAAAGAGGTTCTTGAAGCTTTCTTGAAGCAAAGAATGGGTTTTTTTAATGATAAAAAAACAATTCTTTGGGATTTTTCAGAGATTGAAGAAAGAAAATTGGTTCTTGGAGCAAAGAATAGATTTTTTCAAATTGATAAAAAAAAATATTTAGGGAGAATGATTTTAATCCCAACTTTAACATAAATTATTACCAATCGGTCAAATGAATGATCCAACTCTCCTTCGATTATTATTAGTTTCCATCTTTCATATGTGTCATTTTTTTAACAAAAATACTTCTAAAAGTAGACTAGTTTATATGTATACTCGTTAGATATTTTTTTATATTACTTACATATTTGCTTTAAAATGGATAATATATAGATATTGTTGTTGGATATTCGGTGTTGTCGATTGAATTGCACCGTTTGTATGTCAGTAAGTTTGTCTGAGGAAGGGAAGCATGAAGTTTGGAAAAATAAGTTTGTCATAAGAATGGAGTGTGGGAAAACACGCTTCGTAAGTAAGAAATTTAGTTGAACTGGTAAACGTGTTCTTCTTTGCAATCCGGGGAGAAAATGAGGCAGTTGTGAATCAGGAATGCGTGTCTTGCGACACAGGGATCTGAATGACCCGTTTGAGAAATGGGGGCTCGTGCGAGCCAACTTTTTCTCCCGGTCGAGCTCGGTTTTGCACACTTGAAATCAGAATTTGATTTGGCATTCAATTGAAATGGTTGTTACATACGTTTTTATTTGCCATTAAGTGTGTTTAGTACACCTTAATGCAAAAACCGTTTTGATTTAGCCATGAATTGCATTGAGTGAGAAATTTCTTATAGCCAATGTCAACCAATGACCAGCAACGTCGGAAGAAACACTACGATTCGCATAAAAATTCAAGAGCTCCGTTTCTCTTTCTTTGCTTTTGTTCAGGTGATACTCCAAACTCGTAGGCGGTTCGTCGATCGGTTCATAGTGCTAGTGAAGCTGATCGTGAGGTGGTTTTATCCTGGGAAACGTACGTCTCTGTTGTCCTTAGCACCAAGGGAAGAGGTCGAATACGTTTTAAGGAAAGCGTTGTAAACGTGACTCCATCTGGTTTAATTTTATTGTAATCGGTTGTTGTATTTTCATATGAATATTGGGTTAACTAACTTTTGCAAGTATTGTTGTATAGTTCAATTTTACGTAAGTTCACTTACAATTGTTAGATACTAAGTAATAAAAAAACATTAATGATAATATTTTTGTCATAAAAAAATAGATTCGATGGTATGTAGTGCAAATATGATTAAAATGTAATGTAAGCTATAAAATAATAAAAATATGTTATTATTGACATTTTTCCAATTTTTTTGGAGATTAGAGAAATGAAATCTTTGGGAGATTTGGATTAGGAGCAAAGACTAAGGAGGCGAAGGTGAAGATGGATTCAATCTTTTGTGGATCCAAGAAATGGTAATGAGAGTGGAGGACGTGAACAACATGAAGTGTTTATTCTCTCAATTTCTTTATATGTATTTATTTTGTATGCTCTGGCAAACGGAACTAGTCTTCCAGGACAGCAGGAGTAAGGCAACGGATGAAGATATCAAGTTGGAAGGGTGGGGGTGCTTTAATAAATAATTGAGAAAGATCTTTCGATCGACATGTTTGACTCGAAAGTTCAATTCGGTGATTCGTTGGATTAATTTCGATATAATTATTCAACTCGACAAATATTATATATAATTGTTAAGTTAGTATTGAGTATTAATAATTGTTTGAACACTCATTATATATACATATAGGTATCAATTTGAAATATCTAATAGCATGAAAAATTAGTTTTGTTAACCAAATTCTTCAAAATTGGTAATTAAATTAGGAGTTGTCAAATTTTATACATATAATTGCAAGGATTGAGATAATCGAATCTTTCTAGCGGTTGAAGCCCAAGCGTCTCTTGATCCTTGCAAGGGGTTGAAGGAAAATATAATAAATTGGTGATTGATTTACTGGTCGAGATTCAGTTGAACTCGAACTAAAACCCGAAAAAAATAATGTTTGACTCAATTCAAGAAGTATCAAATTGAATCCAAGCCGTATAAAAATTCAATGAGAACCTTCAGTTTTAAAAATTTAACTATTAAATCAACCCCACGAAAAAAAAAATCAGTCATATTTTAGCATGTAAGTTAAATAAGCATGTTTCATTTAATAACGATGGTTAATAAATGACTAGTTGACTACTGGTTAGGCGTGATTGTTCGATTTCTCCGTATCTCATAAGTTAGTTGTTTAGAACTTAATGGTGATAATTTATAGTAGATCAAATAATTAAGCACGTTAACACTAGGTCTGAATGTCTGTATACATATGTAGAGTGTAGAAATAGAACCAATTATTAATAGATGGTGACAACTCATTTTCATGGTTTGATTCTTTTAAATAGCTCATTTTTGCTTGTTTGATGGTTTCATTTTGGTTTTATTTTTAAAATTTGTCCCTCTAAATTATTTTTCAAAATTTTGCTTCTCTTATATTCTCATCCTGGTTCCGTTCCAGATTGTACTTGGACTGATGATTATTATTAATATATTGGTACCTTGTTGAAGCATATGAGGTTCCGAAACTTCACTATGCTAGCTCAGCTACAATAAGTCATCAACTTACCAAGGATTCGAATATTCGATAAGTAGTGACGGAATTAATAATTTTATATAAGGATGACAAATGACTTAATAATAGAGCTGTTAATGAGTCGAGTTCAACCGAGCAACTAGGCTCGGGAAGTCGAGGCTCGAGGCTCGGCTCGGTCTATAGTGAACCGAGCTTTGGTGACGCCCAGGGCTGGTTAATAATGCATTTCGATAAACCGGTTATATGATTATTATTATATATTTAAATAAAAGTATAAAAAATAATACTCTAATTTTTTTTATAGTTTGAATATATTATCAGGACCAAAATGTTGTTATGATGACTTTTTTTATTATAATTTAGTTGTCTTCGAATTAATTTATTTATTGGCAATTAATGTTAATTATTATTATTTTTATGCACTATTTATACCTTTAAAATTTGAAATAAGGTAAAACTAGCTTCGAACTTAGCTCGGTTTAGCTCTGCTTTCGGCGAGCATCGCGAAGCGGCGGAGTCATAGGCCCGTTTGGTGACCGACACAGTAAAAAGTGCTAGCTCGAGCTCGGATTTAAACTCGATGCAGCTCTACTTAATATCATATAATTCAGGAAATATATAAAGTTTAGGTTGGGGGCAATTTTATATTTAAAAAATAAATATGTTAAAAAATATTTTAAAAATTATATTATTCAAAATTCAATCAATTTCTTCGGCCGCAATGCTCTCTTAGTTCTACCATTGTCATAAATAACATTAGAATTAGTTACTAGTAACCAAATGGTATTATTTTTCTTATATGACTCATGTTTGAGGAAGTAGTTTATTATGCATCAACTCCTCTAAAAGTTAAAATAAGGGCTTAAATTATTAAAATGAAAAAAAAATTGACTCACTTAAAATAAGATTAATACTCTAAAATTTGCAACAACCTCTTACTTGGCCAAATTTATCTTTCTCATATGTTTTTTCAATAGTGAAATATGAATAATAGGAAAGGTGGTAAATTAAATACATAAAAAGCTGGCTAAAATAAAAATAAAAATAGTGATTTAGAGTGTATATTAGGAAATTTAGGGAAGAAAGTTAGAGCCTTACAACATGTATCGGCTCCCCTAAAGCTAAAATAGGGATGAAAATTACTAAAAATGAAAGGGGCTTTCGGTCTCGAGCGCATCCCTATAAAATTATTCTGCACCCTCTTCACCTAAATTTATAGTCTCCTTTATTATTTTTCTATAGTGAAGTGAATAATAAAAGGCTATTAAAACATCACAATAAAAATACGTCTAAAAATAAAAAGCAGTAGTGTTTTAGAGTGCATTTCAGGGAAATTTTAGAAAAGCTGATGCACATGCTCTTAGAGTCGAAGTCGAACCTTTAGTTTGGAGAAATTCGGATTGAAGATTTTGTTTTGTTCGAACTATATAAATTTAGAATTTTTTATTTTGTCATGAAAAAAATAATTCCAGCCCGATACTTTTCTTAGCTTATTTCTATTTGGAAATCAGAGTTATTGGTTTCATATATTATGCTCATTCACGACAATTGTTGTAACAATTCATTTACTAGTTTAGTGAATGTGATTACATAAGCGAACATTCAATCATAGCTTTTGTAATTACTAGTGGAGTTTTTAAATGATATCTGGGGGTTATCTTGGATCTTAGATCTCGTACATAACTTAGATTATAATAATATTAATGAATTACATTATATTATTATACATATGTTATTATCTGACAATGTCGTTGATTACATTTCATGTATGAAATAAAACTGCACTTGCTAAATTGGGAAGTTGATTGTAATCAACGAGATTAATAATTGGGATAATTACATTACATGAGTAATGTAAATAAATTGGAAGAGCTTGAATTAATTGACTTGTTAGATCAATTAATTAACTTGTTAATTGAACTTGATAAGATTAATTAACGAGTTGGTTGAGTTTATTTGTTTGACTTGTTAAGCTCAATCAAATATTAATGAGTTGTTTATTTTATTTGGTTTGATAAGACTAATTAAATAAACGAGGTTTTGCTTAATGAGCTCATCTCGTTAGTTAACGGTTTAGGTTTTATGTGAGCTCTATATATTTGAGGCTTTACATGGAAAACCTAATGAAAAAAACAAAAACTCCGCAAAACCACAGCCTCACGTCTAGGAATTTTCGGCCTTCTCTCCTCCCATGGAGGCCAATTTATTCTATGAGACAAATCAAAGTAGAGAATTTCGGCCTCCTCCTACTCCATGGAGGAGCCAATTTATTCTATGAGACAAATCGAAGTTTTGGTTGTTTCTGTCCTCCGATGTTATCGATTCTAACAAACTTCCAGTGTGAAGTTGAACCGCCACAATGTGGACTAGCTAGAAATGATACAATTGAAGTCTTTAGCGTATTGGAATTCAAGCGAGGCTTAGTGAAAGAATTGTTGGCGATTAATTTCATTTGCACTATAAGTGATACGATTTAATAGATATGAATATATATTTTGCAGTTCTGATTTTATACAATTTAAATGATCCTGATATGTTTTTATTAAAATTTAAACAAGTTATGCATAGAAGATTCCTTCTTGTTCGACCCTCGAACTAGCCCAAACTTTCAAATAGTAGCGTTCAAACAAACCGAACCTAGTAAAATTCAAAAAGTTCACCTAATATGAGTATGTATATAAAGTGACTTTTATAAATGAAACTCTCTATTCAATCAATATCCCGACGAGTACTTAGAGATTCATGTCGGTCCCGATTTGATCACTTAATCAATTTTTATATTAAAAAAAATTATCTATTTTATGAATATTTTGTCGTCGACCTCTAGTTAGTTCACTTAATCAACTTCGATATTTAAACTTGACATTTAATCGATTTGAATATAAATAAAATTTTGTTTACATATTTTGTGTTTATACGTGTAAGTGCGTGCAGGTGACAGGTTACATATGAAATAACTGGAGCCAACGTGTTGGAATTAGCAAATCTAAGGACAAATTTTATCAATAGTTTAGGAAAAGTTGTCATTTTCTTACCTTATCTATTCACAACTATTTTCCTCCAAGTACCACAACTATTGTCCAGTTTCTTCTACGTTAAACTAGATCTGATAATCAGAAGAAAAAATGGCAAGTGAAGTTGGAGAAAAAGATGGTGTTGTTGATGATGGAAGTCAGATGACATATAAAGATGCTCTTCTTGATGGAGAACCTCAACAACCTCAATCTGATTTCCACCCTTCTGTTATTCAACATGACGAGGTATTTATTTTCAAGAATACTAGATTTCTTGTTATTTCTAGTAAGTTTTGTTCCAAACTATGTCCAATATCATTGTTGAAGAAGAAGAGTGATTCTTGAAGTTTTTTAAATTTAATGATTAGTCTTTATGGTTTATGCCCCCTTTATTTTAGAGTGATATTGTTGAGTAACTAAGTTAGAGAGAATATTACCTAAATTAGCTTAATACTCATTTTTTGAACTAATTAATTACTTTATCGAGTGATCTAGTTAGTTTAAATCATGTATGATACCCTAATTTGAAGTTAACCAAGAGCTCTTCTAGTTGAGTTTTAAAATGTTATTTGAATATTATTTTATTTGTTAATGAATCTAGGTAAGATAAATCTATACCCTACTCAATGAAAAACGGGGTGAATGAATCATTCACCCCATCTACATCGAAGCGAATGATTTCACCTTAGAAACAAAAAATAGAAACGTAAATGGTTCAACTTAAAATTTAACCAAGCTTCATCCTTATCCGAACTATAAATACATATTATTTTATACAAAATATAATATTTGAACCCACAAAAGATAAATATTTAATACTCCTACTTTGGTTACATGCTTCTGGCCCCCTTTTCATGTTTGTTCAAGATTACCTACTAGCTAGTAGGGCCGGTCCTAACAGAGGTTCTGTGTGAAAATAATAAAAATTGAGGGCCTTTATATAATTTTTCTAAAAATAATAAATTTTAATATTTATCAACTATATTTTTATAAGAAGAAATGAAAATGAGAATTTTAAAAATTCAATTGTTAATATTTTTTGATGCAAAAATGTGTAGTAATATGATCATTATCAATGTTTTTTATAGTATCTTTTTAAATAAAAATGTTATGCTTGGAGAGCTTGAGTAGTCATATTAATTCGCCTCATAATTTTATGAAGATTAAATATTGATATAATTCTATATATTGGAGAGCTTTTTAAATATTGATATAATTCTATATATTGGAGAGCTTGAGTGGTCATATTAAATATATTTGAGATAATTAATTTATAATTTTATGAAGATTTGGATAATTGAAATAAAAAATATTCTTTAAAGAAACATGAATAGGCATCTTATTTAGCAGAAGTCTATATATACATAGAGTTCGTGATCATTGTTGAGTTAGATAAAAAAAAATATTGATGATAGAATGATTCGAAACTTAGACCATCACAGTGGATCCAATTAAAGTTGTCAAAGGAATCATTTACTTGCAATAATGTCAATTAGTGTTAAATTTAATACTTTATGGTTAGGATCAAAATTTGATCTGGTGTTAAATTTTTTGGCGATCCCAATTGTGTAAGTCCACCTAAAATAAAAAGAAAAAGAAAAAAAATTTGAGCAACCACAGGGTGCTACCTGGCAGTCACTGTGCAGCCGCAGTAGCATCCTAATCATTGGTTTCTTTTTTCTTTAACAATTTTAAATTTTTTTTTTACAATAATTAAAAAAATAAAAATTAAAAAATACATCATTATTTTTTATTTTAAGTTATAAATAGGAGAGCCTAAGTTTGTGTCATTTGGACACCAATTTTTGAGTTTTGTACATACCGTTTATTTCTTCTTTTTTTTAATTATGCTTTATCAGTGAATAATATATGTGATTTTAAAAAAAATTATATATTATTTATTGTATTAATATATGATGGATTTTTTGAAATTCAAATTTTTTTTGTCAAATTTAGTTAATTTTCATGTCAATTGTTGTAGTAATTATAAATTTAATAATAATTATATATATGAAATAAATAAAGAAAAATGAAAATATAGCGGGTCCCTAATATAATATGCTGCACCCGAGGCGGTGTATATATACGGGGCGGTCCTGCTACCTGGTAGGTGGTTGATGCGGCTGATTAATATTTTAGTCTTTTTTGTTTGGGTGTTTGTTTGATATGTAGAAAGAGAAGAAAGCAAAAGGAAACAATGATGGACTACAAAATCTGAAGACAAGCTTGTTTATTTCGGGGGCGATCATTGCTGTTCTTGGTGCTATTGTGGTGCTCGTAAAGAAGATCAATCACAAGGACCCATGATTGCCTCTATATTTCTTGTTTACTTTCGGAATTATTGGACTTTTATGTAAGAGGATACACAATTAATCAACATTAACTATCTTTCCGCCTACTTTTTTCATGCTTTTTTGTTATTGTCGACATCTAAATATCTAATCGTGTAGTCTTTACGAGAAGATTATTGAAGTTAGATGAGTAAATTCTAATAAAAGACCAACTAGTTTGATACTCCTTTGGATTTTTTTAGTTGTTATTATATCATAATTTTTTTGTTTTAAAATAATTATCATTCTAGCATAATAAATTATACTTTTATTTTTTTAATGTATTTTTTGATTATTTTTTATATTAAATTTATCAACTAACTAATAATATATTTTGAATTAATTGATATTTCATATTTTCAATGAATATTTTGATTACTTTTATTTTTTTCTTAATAGTTGTACAAAAGTATAGGATGATTAAAAAAAATCGAAGGAAATATTTGAAGTAATAATTGCTTATTAGAAGCCACCTAGACACATTCAAACGAGACATGTATAGAGGTAAAAATAATAAATAGAAGGTTAAATTTTATCCCAGCATCTGAATTATGAAAAATATTTTAAATAAGCATCTAAACATTTCAATCTTTTTAAGAGGTATTTGAGAGTGATTTTTGGCATCTGAACTTCTGAAAAATATTTTTTTGACATTTGAATTTCATTATAACAGATAAATTTAAGAGCAAAACAGACATTTTATAAACATTGATTCAACTAAGTGTTTGTTATTTTAAAAAAGACCCATAAAGTATAATATATATAGAATGTCTGTTTTGTCCTTAAGTTTATTTATTATAGTGGAGTTTAGATGTCAAAAAATATTTTTCTAAAATTCAGATGCCGAAAATTACCCCCAAAAATCTATTTGAAATGTTGAAATATTTAGGTGCTTATTTAATCATACAAGTACTTCAACTGATGGATTCATGGGTGGAAATTTTATTTTTCTGAGAATAATCAACATGGAGGCTGCTTTCATGGCACCTCATAAATGGCGACAAACGAAATGAATTCTTCAAAATGAATTTGGCAAATTTTTTGGAACGCTATGAAGCCATCAACATTAAACACTTGGTCTGTTCATGTTATCTTGACCCTTGTTTAATCTTGCGTGTTAAGTGTACCATATGATATCATATTATATTGTGTGAAAGTGTCAATTTGTAATCCTCATAAGACATAAGGTCATCGTCCCATAGAAAAAGGAAATGTGTCGAAGATCTAGAAACGAGTTAATGTGACTCATATGTTGAAGGTCATCTATTGATATGGTAGTATGAGTTTAATATACACCATGTTTAGACATCATGGGCATGGGTAATAAGAAACAGTTACAAGTACAGCGGCAAACACTCACTGTTTCTTTTATTTTTGGGAAACCATATCAACCAAGAAACTTCTTAGTCCTGTACTTCAGCAGTTTTCTTGTCCCTCGACATCATGTACCACCCTAGACCACCGATGAATGTCACGATCCCAGCTACAACAGCATAGTTGCGGTTCTTGTCAGTAGATATCTTAGCTGAAGAGCTCTCACCAGTAGGTTTAGCCTCAGTGACAGATGCTGAACTCCCTGAGCCTGGTTTTGTTTCTTCTGCGTTAGGGCCCTAATGAAAGTTGTAAACCATATGTTTCAGGTTTTCATCCAACAGAAATATGAATACCAGATGCAGTATCTTAGTCTAGTGTCTGTAGACTCGTCCATCCACGAACAATTAAAAAAAGGTAGGTGCAGTGCTCGTCTTATGTAGCAGATGAGTGCAACTCTTAAACAAAAAAGTGGCAGGTGAAGTAGTGCTAGTTTTCAGTTATCCATTATGCGAAGAGACATCATTCTACATATAATCAAAATGCAAGTAAGTCGGTTCTAATTTTATGACAAGAACAGGAAGAAATAGTCACACATGCCAAGGACTACAGTGGTACATGTTGTACTAGTATCATTTCTAAATTGTGTTCCCTCTAGGTCTTTAATACTCATTTGACTTCTAATAGTATTTTTTTTTTGTTTTTTTTTTATATTTTTTTTTGTTCGACTTCTAATAGTATGCTTCTATTCTTCCGTCATCATTACTCAACTCTAAATCAAATACAAGGAGAGCTAGAAGAGACTCTTAACAATTGTTGTATACGTATTAGAATTGTGCTACGTGAAAATTGTTGATGAAGTCCACAAAATCTCAATGACCTGATCACTTTAAAAGATCCGAGGAGACTGACAGGACAGCTTAGAACCCCGATTAAAATTAAATAGTTTGAAAATTCAGTGCGTCACAAAAAGCAGTTAAAGAATTGGGATAATACCCAAACTACATCTAACAATTAACAGAGACTTGAGACAAGGATACCTTGCGTGCGAGCTTCTCCAATTTCTCCTGCTCAGTTTTCTGCATAAGATGGATGGAAAACAGTTAGAATCATTCCCAATCCTGCTCAGTCATATATTGACTTGTAGTTCTGTCCATCATTACATGTATGATCAAGTTGCCATGTTCTATGGAGTCGGACATTTATATTCTCTGGCTCTTGGATATAATGGAATAGATCAAAATGGCTCAAAACTCTAATACGGAGTAGTAGATAGTGTTTGCACTTTACTCTTAGGTCAATCATTACATCAATACAAGTCTAATACTAATCCTATCCAAATAAGGGAAAATTCATAGTCCATATAGGACACAGTGAATTGTACTGTCTAAGAGATATACAAGTCAAACACCCTCACAATTAGTCCACATTTCTTGAAATGTAATTTTGCACCATGCGTCCAACATTGAACACATAACCTTTACATTTCACAAACCAGTTTCCTTGTTACATAGAAATCGCAAAACCTTATGGACAAAACAGAAATATATACAGTTTCAGGTCGAAGGAAGATGGACAGGCTAACTTGCGAAGCTGTATACCCATTTCTCTCTCAAAGATACATGGCCGTCTATTAGGAATTATATAGGAAGTTAAATACTTAAGAATTTATATGTAAGAATGAACACTTGCCATCTCAATATTATCCTGTTATGCATGGTATAAAGATTGACACAGATGACACGGACTATGAAAGCATGTAACAAATTTAAAGTATGCTTTTCTCCAATTGAAATAGTAGTCTATACCAATTTCTGCACCATGCATCAGCATGACACAAAAATATTGAGATGAGTGTTCTATTGTAACATGTAAATTCCTCCTAGTTAGGAATTTAACTTCAAAGCTAATTAGTAATTACTAACAGATTTTTACTTATCTTTGTGACATAGATTAATACATAGACTAGAATAGGCGATCTAACGCCTGAAATTGGCGTTACCTTGATGTACACATTTTCTGCAGCTTGTTCTTCCTTGCTAAGTATTTTACCACTGCTTGAGAAATTTCTACGCAGATACCTCGCGGCAATCCTAGAAGCCATTGTGGTTGTTCTTGAAACTCCTACAATTTTTTGGAAAATCTAATGCAACGTCACTCGAGGAAACATCAATGCTACAAAAAATCAGAAAAAAAGGCAAAAAAAGCCCGAAATCAAAAGTAACTGTACTGTCTGTACATCTCTAATTCTCTATACATTACACATATAAATGTGAATAGATCAATGACTCATACAAAGTTCGGAAAGAGATTGCACATGTATACACAGAAAAACACATACATAAAGATAATTTATCGGTTTAAATTCACATTTATAGTTTAATCACAGCACAATTCAATCAACTTCACAGTCAAACGACAAGAAAACTTAACCTAAAATTGTATGCTACAATTGATACAAATAATACCAAAAAATATCTACACCGCTATTAATACCCAAAAAATCCGGAAAAAAATTGCAATAATTTAAAAAATCCTAAACCAAAAGTAACCATAGATTTCTATACATTACACACGTAAATGTGTATACATCAAACGACTCAAACTGACTCATAAAAAAAATTGAACATGAATTAATATTAGTTTTGTATTTTGATCTTAAGCCAAAATTGCCAAAATTAATCAAATTCACAGTCCAATTAGTAGATAAGTTCGCTAAAATCGATGATATAAATTTCCATCAACGCTCCGAAAAAAAACAAAAAAAAAATCTATAAAAATTCAAAAAGCCCAAAATCAAAAGTAAGTGTTCATATATATATATTATATATATATATAAATTACATACATAAGTGTAAATAAATAAACAACTCATACTCACAAAAACACATACATACAGATAATAAATAGCATTAAATCAGTGATATATTAGCATTTTGACCTTGATCTAAGCTAAAATCAATGAAATTCACAGTCTAATGAGCATAGTGCTATAAATCTACACGAAAATACCCCAAAAAACATCAAATAACCGAAAAATTGCAAAAAAAAAATGTAATTATATCTAAGCTAAAATAAATGAAATTATTAGTTTAATTAACAGATAATTTAAATAAAATCGGAGTTAGAAATGAAGGTGAGAGATAACCTGAAAAATGTGGA
Source organism: Lithospermum erythrorhizon (assembly GCA_019722365.1). Lineage (NCBI taxonomy): Eukaryota > Viridiplantae > Streptophyta > Magnoliopsida > Boraginales > Boraginaceae > Lithospermum > Lithospermum erythrorhizon. The sequence goes on from JADFUC010000514.1 coordinate 315,345, forward strand.
AATTAAAATATTATGAGTTGAATTGTTTAAATAAGCCCATTATTGGCCCATCTAAGTTTCTATTCGAATCGAGTCTAATCGAACATGCATTTTTTAATATTCAAAACGGCGTTACACAAATGTCATTGAATGATTATTTCGAGAAAAATATTTAAGTGGGTTTACACTTTTTAATCTGCATTTTCTAAGGATTGTTAATGTTTCGATCGACTTTTCTGTATGTCCCATTACTTAGTCGTACATCTAATAAATTTATCGTTTATGAAAAAATACAAGAAAAGAATTATAAAAATATTTTATTTTTATTTTTTATAATGGTGACGTTCATAAACTCCACTTTATTATCCCCTTAGATAAACAAGAGCACAAGAGACTTAACAAGTTATAACTGATTCAGAAGAAAAAAAATAAGAAGAAAAAATCAATTATTCTCGTGAAGATGGAGACCAAATATGCTAGTACACAATTTGTGGGATCAGACAGTGAGTACGACGTCGTTGAAGGCCTCTCAACATGGGAACTCATCGACCCATATCATGATGATGATGATGATGATGAAATGCGATGTTGTCTCTATTTGAAAATATTTTCCACTTTTAGAGGCCAACCATTATGATGTGTGATGTTGATGACGTGGAAGCCAGTCATGACGTCATTGGGGCAGACCCATCTGGAATTGAGTCCTCCAAGTACTTGGTTTCTCATGAAAGTCAAGTTGCTTGGAGTGAATTGAAATCGACAAATACCCTATGGGTTACCGGTGCGGCCAGGACTTTGACTTCGATAAACGACACTAGTGGCGGTAATGAGTAGAAAGGGTTATACTTTCAAAAAAGCGAGAGCATGCAAAGAGGGCATTGGGCCGATTTGGATGATGAATTGGTGCCTATGTATTTGAAAGGCAAATTTGATAGGGAAAGGATGAAGAAAGTGAGGAGAAAGAGTTGTGCAAGGATGAACAAATTGAAGAAATTGGACTTCAAGTACAACAGGCCTGGGTGCGCTAGATGATTTAGACATTTATTATGGATTTATGAATAAATTTAGGGTTAAGTTTGATTACATTTTCTAGGGGTTTAAAATTTAGTTTTCACTTTTTATGTTGTTTTCCTATTGGTTCATGATGATGTAAATTGAACATTTGTGACCTAATTAATCTATTTTATGCTTATGTCAACACAAAGATATGTATTTGTACGATTCAACCCTCTAATCCAGTTTAGGAAAGAGTTTGTTTATATACATATCGAAGCATGCTATAGTTTATTGTTTATCCAATGTTTAAAGAAATTATCAATCAAAACTGTTAGAAGCAATTTAGGTAATTGATCAAACTTTCTATCTATACATACATGGAACACAAAGATATGCAATGCTTGAAGTAGTAAATAGTGTTGGAATAGATCAAAATGACTCTTACTTATACTTCTTATCTTTTATGAAGTAATGTAGATAGTGTCGGCAAACTCCTTGTATCACATAAGTTAGATCGTGTACTATCCGATCCCATTGGCAAATGTTGATGCATAACCTTACCTTGTCTAAAATAAGAGGGCTTGGAATATCATCAAGAATATCTTATACTCCAGTAATATAGAAGACTCTCTTTCACCTCTCGAGTTCTGCAAGAAAATCGTTCAAGTACCAAAAAAGAAACAAGTGACATTTTCACTTTCATACAAGTGTAATGCAGTAAGATGTTCAACATAAAATTGGATTCTCCTTACAATCTTAGGCAAATTAACTTTAAGAGGTTACAGTTTCACAAATAAACAAATGTCTTGAAAGGCTTTCGACGAACCATTCTCATATGCAGCTGTCCCAAGTAAAAGATAATGATATATGCCATGACTCTACAATTTGTTAGTCACTTTATATAATACAATACTCTTATGAATTAGATTCATTATTAGAAGGTCCTTCGTCAGGACACAAAAAGCGGACAACAACGACTGTGATATTATCCGCACTACCTCTTTGATATGCTTCCTGTAGAAGCCTTTTGGATGCTTCCTCCGGGTCTTGAATTGGTGTCACCATTGACACAGCTTCCTGATAATTGATAATGAGCAATTAAGAGTTGTCAGAATGGAGGCTTTACGACAAAGGAGCTTAGACAATCGTCTTACTAGTATACTGAAAGAAAACGGTCATACATATGATGAATGGACCATATGTGTATGTGTTTGTGTGTGAAATGACGAAGGGGAGATAAATGCAATGGAAAACCAATGACTTACATCATTTGTCACCACATCCCAAAGACCATCACTAGCAAAGAATAAATTCAAGGGAGTGCGATCCACTTTCTCTTCACCAATTATTATAAAAGAATAACAGGTGTAAGTGTACCACAAATAACCACTAATAGAGAGTCAAAGAAAGAAAATACAAGAGCGGCTATTCTATGCTAATGAATGATACTACTACTATTAGAGAAATAGTCTAGAGAGTACCTGTATTTCTGGATCAGCAACGACATATTGCTTCAAAAGCCTGTCACCAAATGCACGAGAGACTGCAAGAACACCTCCCACTCTCCAAGTTCCTGTGCAGAAAAATGCTTGAATTAAGAAAACTACCACACAACTACATTTTGTGACCAAAGGCCCAAGCAGTTATACCTGCCCACATAACAAAACCGCCAGCATCTTCAATCCTTTGTCGCTCATCTGTTTGGTCAGGTTTATGGTCTCGAGAAACAGCAAAAGCTGACACATGAAATAAAAAGCCAGTCTGAGAAATTTGATAATTGGAGATGATAAACCATTCTTATTACCTTCTATCGGAATCATAGATCAAACTCTTAAGGCTTGACATCTGAATTTTCTATCAGAATCATATATCAAACTCTTGAGGCTTGACATCTGAATTTAAAAATAAAAAAAAGTAACTCGAGAATATAGGTTAACAAATTGAACCTTACCTTTTCCACCTCTACTAATGACTGCTCTAGAGTCTCCCACATTAGCAACCACCAAACGGTCACCGACAAGAATTGCGGTGGAAGCAGTTGATCCAGCATCTCTGTTATGAGTGTTATCTGACTTGAGGAATTCTGTGTCTGTATGGTTATAAGTTTCAGCTGCAGCAAGATCAAGAAGGCAACTCATTAAGGTCCTCCTATGTTGTGATGTAATTCATCAGATAAACAACAGGTAAATACCATACCAATAGCAGATTTGGTATCCGTAATAAATTTTGGATGCTTGATCAGATTACTGAAAAGATTTTGCTTAACATATTCTGCAGCTCGGGCACCACCATGACCTGTAAAAGTTTGAATGTACTGCTTAACGGCTTTCTTCTTAAATGCCAACAAAGTTACATGATTGCAACAAATAGTAAGCAGACCATCAAAGACTCCAAAGAGACCAACTATCTCTCCATCGACACCATCAATTCTTGTCTCATAGAAATCCTCCATTGAGGATCTCTTCCCCGGGGAGCTTGCGTAACCATATCCGAACTTTCCATTATTACTATCATTAAGAAATAAGAAAGGAAATGTCAAACAATATCCTGACAAATAAATAACGAAATACGGAAATGTTGTAGGGTATAAGTACACATAATCAAAGACAAATGGAGAAAGCCGTACCTAAGTCCACCACCGCTAACTGGGGCGTCATCAACGAATACTTGTGTAGACGCTGACAACACAGAATTCAAGTACCCCATGCTATATAGAGTTGTATCCTCTTCCCTCCGATATTACTGTCTTTTCTACAAAAGAAATAGCCCTATAGTATGACATATGATTATAAAATATGTTACATCCAAAAAAGGGGTAATAGTAATACAACAAAGGGAAGCTTCTGATGGAAAAAGATGAAAATTTCAAGTTAAGAAAAGATCGAAGATAGATATAGAAGATACGATATGCACATTAACTGCAAGGTTACGGAAACAGTGATTTGCTGCAGGGAACTAATATGCTTACGGCTTGTTTTGTGATACAACTACAGATGTGAACAAATGTACAGTCTTAAAATACAAGCATAACTGAGACATTTTAGAGTACCTTCTGGATAAGATATTATATAGAATCAACATGGTCATCCAATTAATGAGTGAAAAAAAAAACATAACAGTTTTAATTTCTTATTAATCTGTTAGTCCGGACCATCTATAGAAAATAACTTGAAGAAACAATTGTCTTCTTAACATCATACAAGTGTGGGGTTGACTTCGAGTTATTCACGGTATCCAACTTATTTTGCATTTAGTTTTAAAAATCCATAGCCACTAACTAAAAGAGTGATTAGCAAACTAATCATATCGATTTCTCTACTAACTAATACAAACAACTGAGAAAAGATAATAACGAAACACAACAAAAAATGCAGTTTTCTGTTCTGCAAATCGAATAGTAAAACATAAAGAATCAAACTATGACGACTTAGGCATCCCCAATACCCCTTCACTCGCCAACAAAAAACATTGTAAGCAGATGCACTTTCTTGCTTTCTTTATTCTAAGCAACACCATTGAATCGATATTGAGATTTATCAGTAGCTCTAATCAATTCTCACTGGATATATCAATATGATCTCCATAATTCTATATCAATGTAATTACGAAAAATTATCTGCCACGCGTGTTTTCTTATGTAAATATATAAAACATAAATAAAGCAATAATTCTTAAGTAAATCCCTCGAATTCAATTACAAACATTTCTTTCCTTCTCCTATCCAGTCACTCAAATTCTGAGAAAGTCTTAGATTTACAAATCTAAATTTTTTATATAAAAATTCGATCTTTGTCATTGCAGGACACTAGAAGATAGTCTCGTCAATTGAACCCGAACCCGACCTCGTTATTGCAAGTAATACCTTAAACACTAGGATTTACAACACATGATATTGTGTCACAGTTACAGAAGTGATCACTTAAGCATAAATATATATAAAGATTCATAAAGCAATTGTTTTTAATAAATCAAATCACAAATTAAATATATATCAACAACCCAATAACGATTTAATCAAAATTTAATTATTCTTGAAATGATTCATACAGATCTAATACAATATACATAACCACAAAACTGGAAATTGAAAGAAGTAAAGAAAAGGGAAATATAAGTACCTGAAGATGGACAATAAAAATGAATCAAATAAAATTCTAATAAAATGAAAAATGAATTATGTAATTTATATTTTGTGAAATAGGAAAGTGAATGATTGGAGCTTAGTCAAAGGGCGAGAAAATAGTGGAAGCTGATAAAGAAATGCATCTTGCAATTTGGTCAAAGTGTTATAAAAACATTGATTGCAAATGAACATTTATTACAAATGAAATGTCACGCCACCACTTGTGGTAGAAATATTACAAGAATTTATCATTTGTAATCTATCATGCTGAAGTGAAAATAATATTACATTTGATGTACTGGTCTCGTAAATCATTACGAATTTTTGCACCATGTTTTTATTTTTGATCACGTGTTCGATGAGAGAATTTTCACCTTTTCATCTCTCCTATAATTATTTCAGCTCAAAAAAGTTTAACCTTAATTTTTTATGAATATATACATCTTGATAATAGTATGTGTAGTACAAATTAAATTTTTTGAATTTTTATTATATGGACATTTTGGGCTGGGATATTACATCAACATAAGCAACATGATTGTTTATTTGTTTAAGTATCTACCAATATTGATTGTTTATTTGTTTAAGTATCTACCAATATTTGGTCCATTGCCGAGAAAGACCACATGAACTAGTGATAGGCAACTCCAATTTCTTCCAACACACACTTCTTGTTACATTATCAAAATATCTTAGGAAGACTTAAGAAAACGATCATATCTTAGGCTATTTATAATGAGACTGTAAAAAAAGTTCCAACAGTTGAAGCCATTAGAAGGAGGGGAGTTGAAAAAATTTATTGATGATGTGAATTAAATTGGTATAAAAAGTTATAACATGTTGAATAATTGAAAAGTGAAAGACAAGAAGTATACATGTTACATGATAGGATAAGCATGCTACGTTTTCCATTTTTATTGGGTCGATTTTCGAATTTTATATTCCATTCCGGTTATTTGGGATCAATTATTTGATAATAATTAATTTTTTTAAATTTTTTAAAACCAAAATTTATTATTTTTTCCCCTCTATTAATAGAGACTTGGTTCATTGGATTTGGATATAAAAAAAATTAATCAATTTTCAATATAATTATTTTATAAGATAAAAATGGTGGGGCAGGGTGTTGAATTTTATTAAACAAAATCATTGTAGAGTGTAAAAGTTAAATAAGTGTTGAATTATTATGTAAAGAAGAGATAAGATGATGCAAAATATGAGAATTGAAAAATAAAGTGTTAAAAAAATTGACCATTGTACATATTCTTATGAGGGTCCAAGACGAATGAGCGCTATAAATAATTCCAATTTAGAGTTTGATGTTACGACTTTGGTCCCCTACTAGACATGGTATGAGATGTGGCATCATTTTGTGGTGAGATGTGTTAGCTTATATGGAGAGTCAATTTAGTACTCATGTTACCAACTCTTAGTTTACTTCTGCCAGAGAGGGCTTATTTGCTTCCATGGTCGTTAATCCTAACATATTGCTAGTCATTGTGCTCAAGAAGGTTGAAATCATCACTCTAAGGATCCCTACCCTACTCATTATCTTCAAGTAGAGGTCACTAGTAGCACTGTAACGGTACTGACGCTTTCACTTCAATGCAACCTCTTAGAAACCAATTTCAAGGTGGACGTGAAAAGGGTTGTAAATTAATCGATCTATAACGAACATCATTAGGGTTCGACTCGATTAGAATATAGCGATAAGAAAGTTTGCACCGGCGGCACAAAGAAATGCGGTCGATTGGAAAATTTGAAGGTCCGTGGTTTGGTTGGAGCAGTTCGAAGGGTGGAGCAGCAGGTGAATTTTAAAGCTGATAAAATAAAGTAAATTGAAAAAATCCAAATAAATATAATTTAAACGAGAAATCGAACATTAAGTCTCGAATTCATTCATTACCTAAAATGAGTCCGAACCATATCAAGCGAACCTCGAATCCAAAAATCATGAAAGTGGAAGTGGTAGTATATTGGGGTTGTACATGATCGGATATTCATAATTACATGTGTTAAGAGTAGATACTTCAGCGGTCGGCCGGGCCGACATAATAATCGAACCGGGCGGCCGATGATATGAGTCGGCAGGTCCCAAGGCCCTTGCCGAACCCCGTCCCGGCCCGTTAAGGGGTTCTTGGGCCTGTTCGGAGACCCACTTTTAAAGGAGCACAGGGCGGCAATGTGAAGTCTGTTAATAAGCCAATAAGCGGTAGTCCAAGCAATAGGGGCCCTAAGGGGGGCCTCGAGGCAGGGCCGGGCCGAAGGCCACGGAATATTAGGTGGGCTCGAGAGCAGGGGCCGGGGCTGGGGGGCGAATCTTTAGGCCCGGTGAGTCCATTTCTTAGCAACAGGAGCGTTCGTGGGCACATTGGACCGGGGCGAATCTGAGCAGGCGGTGAGGTGGGCTGAGAAGGCACGAGGCCCGGTTCGTTGGCAAAATCTAGGGTAGATGTGGCTAACAAGTGGGCCCAACAAGCCGTCCGGAGGCCGTCCAGCAATGGGATTCGAATTGATTGTTCGCGAGCGGTCACGGTCCGTTAAACTGGAGCGAGATTGGGCCCAGGGGCGGTCGAGCCGCCCAAATTCAATGGGTATTCGGCCCGGCGGTTGAGGCCACCCCACAAATGTGGTACCGTTTAGGGTAAAATTCGGGCCCAGTAACATGTATCACATACATTCCTACGTTCGGCACAAGCTCATTGAATTTTATGATACCGTTGACTCGGTGTCATTTAATATTGATTTCTTTTGCGGAAAAGTGATAGGCTGAAGTAAAAAAATCAATGTTAAATGACGAGAGTAATCAATGAAGCAATAAAATTAAATGAAGTGGTAATGAAGAGCAGGATAAGCATAAGTGATAGTTCAAACTTTGCCACTTCCAATATCTTTGATTAATCGCGTTAATACCAAAAATAATGCCATAATCCGAGATAAGCGTGGTACCGTTCCAATGTAAACCGCACGTTTGTTGCAGAAAAAATGTAGAGGCTAACTGTATGTTTTCCTAACGCGGTGTGTCATGACACACTTGACACCACATAAGCATTGACACTGCTCAGCCTTCTTGGCTTAATCACATATTAAGCGCATGACAAACAGTTAAAACACTAAAACTAGTAACATAAACATTGTTCAAATGTGCGACCAGACTAAAGTTAAAACCAACAAGTGCAAACATATTTCAAAGTAAAGCGTTCAAACATCAAAGTACATAAGTAGAAACATTGTTAGAAAACATAAACATTTTCTATTTCATGTTTCTTCACTTTATTCTTCAATGATCAAGGCTGGGGCATCATCAAGAGGGGCGGTGGAGGAGGTGAAGCATCATTGACTCTCAATAAGATGCTGGCGGTGGTGGAGGGGTGGGGCGTCATCCGGAGTCGCTTGATAGGAGCTGCGGCGGTGGTGGAGGTGGAGATAAATGTGAAGCGATCCTCTACATCAAGCTCTGCATCCCACCCATATGGATCCTCATCGACGTCATCTCGATCTCCGTGCGCAACCCGGTTATCTCCGTCTTCATCCCGTTCATCATTCTTCAATAATATTCTACGCCAATCCAACAAGGTATCAACTGAACTCGAACATGCCAGACCTGTCCGGGTTGTTGCGAGGTGGATGCATCAACTTGAGGAAATGAATAGATCATTTGTCGGCGACTTGATAAATGAATAGATCCTCCTTGGTCTTGGGTGCCACCCTTGTGGCGCCGACTTCGGGGCATTACATCCGTTGTATTTCCACTTCGTTCCTCACTAACTCATATTGCTCATAAATCTCCCACTTAGAATGCAACACCTTATCCTACAAATACACTTCAAACTTAGCCATTGAGGATTTTCCTATCCAGCGAGTCCTTCACAGCTGCTCGAGCTTCGACATTCCTAAAATAGGGACTCCTTTGACATTCACCAACAAATTCAATAGGATCATGCCATATTGTGGTTGTTGGAAATCAGAGTATCCTGATTTCTATAATTATGCCCGTTGCGACAATTGTTGCAATAATTCATTTTCTAGTTTTAGTTAAATGAAATTACTCAAACTAAGTGTTCAATAAATAGTAATTGTAAAATACTAAAATGGAACTCACGATAATATCGGGGCTGCTCAGCCAGTTGTTAGGTCCGATGCATAGCCGATATAATAATCATAATGGTCAATTATATTATTATCGACTAATATTATTTGAGCTCGAGGTCATGCGCGTACAATGACATTAGTTATATTTCATGTATGGAATTAAATCCCAGGTGTTAAATTGGAAGTTGATTGAAATATAAGTCTGTCGAGAGTTTTACATTGATAATGTAAACACAAATTGGACAAAACCGAATCAATTAAATTGCTACTTCAATTGGCGGTTTAACGAGGGAAGCTTATTAGTAACTATTAGGGTACGCCGTTTAAGTAATAAGTTTAGTTAACGGTTTACTTGAGTTAACTATTTATCCAAGCGAGTCAAGCTATTCGACCCGAGTAGAGGGACTATATAAGGAAAAAATGAAATGAAAAACTTAAAATTTCATTTCATCTCTCCCCAAAACCATTCGCCCCCACTCCTATCTCCCTACGGGTTTTTGAGTCAAAGTTTTGACTCAAATTCACATCAACTCATAGATTCTAGCAAGTCCAATTGCGTGATTCAACCGCTCTTGGTGTAGACTAGCGGAGCATTTCACTTGAGTGTTGGCGATTCAACGGAGGATTCGGGAGATTGAAAGTTCATCATTTCCGCTGCGTTTGTAAGTACTCTCGTATTCATACGTATATGAATTGCATTGTATATGTTTTTTTAATTCGTTATTATACATTTATTCGATCTTGGTTGCATTTGTTTATTTTTGTTATGAACAAGTTGCGTAATTTTCCAACAATGATGCATTATTTTTATGATAGAAATGTGTTATATGATAATATGAGGATAGTTAATCCACTCCTCATTCAAGATAGCCCAAGTAGCGAACATTTGTATTGCGCTAAGTTTTGTGGCTTGACTAGTTGTGGGAAATAAAATTCCTTGAACCACTTTCGACACAAACTTTTCCGCCCCATTTAAATTGTATTTATAAACTAACTTGGGATTGACAGCTCTACGATTATTGTTTAGAACATTAGCACAATCTTCTTGTCTTATCGGCCAATTCGAACACCACCCCCTTGTCGGATAATCTTCAACACAACTTCTTTCCTCTGTGCCTATTCCACTAAATAAGGTTATGTCAAATCTTTACTCGGTTTATCTATCTCTTCTCATATTAACACTAAAGTAAATGATCCTATCCTCTGGTCATCCATTTTCTATATTTGCCTTACGATCCATTCTCATGGACTTATAGTTCCTCTTTTACCCCACCCGTTTTCCATGATAAAGTTTTCTTACAAGTTAAACAAGTTGTTATTTCTTTTTCACTGTTGCCCTCAAAATGTTGCCAAATCCATGAAGTTTTTTTCCTTTTATTAGTAATATACGTAGCACTAGATTGAAAGTTAATAACGAGTAGTTCATGCATACGATTATCATCCTCTAAATTAACATAATCATTAGACATACTAGCACTAACAAATTCACTTTGAGGATTTCGAACACGATTACGTTTTGATGTCATTAATTTAGAAGAACAAATATCACAATTAAAAAAAGAAGTTGATAGAGAATACCGAACCGGAGATGGAGCAAGGTAAGAATGTAAGATTGTATATTGCAACGAACAAGCCCGAGACTTTGAGATAGAATCCTTAGACTTCAATAAAAAAAAACAAGTAAGAACTATGGTAATTACTTAGAAAGTAATTATGAGTTGTGAGAAATGAAGGAAGGTCTTTAGATTGCTTGTTATTGCTTTCAAATGATTTTGAGTTGTGAGAAATAAAGGAAGGTATTGTCCCTTTTTATAGAGCTCTCCATGATGTGGTAAAGTTTGGATTGAAGGAAGATTACTTTAAAAGTTTTTTTCTGCAAGAACCAAACGTGGTACTGTTTGTATTAAATGGTACCTCGTTTAGTACAAAAATAGCCCGATGAAGTAGGCATTGGGACTAAGCGTGAATGCAGTTTCATACACCTTTGTACGCGTGTGATAAAAAAGTAGTTGTTAATTCATAAATGCTAGCCGTTGTAAACCAACGTGATACCGTCTGATCCAAAATAGCCGTTATTAAAGTTCAACATTAAATAGCTAGCCGTTGGGAATTAACGTGGTACCGTTTAGTTGAAACGGGCTACCGTTTATAGTAGAAAAAGGTGCATAAAGCTTTTTTCTTGATCTATAAATAGAGCATTTTTCATGTTTAATAATCACAAGTTCACAACTATCAACCAATAGCGTTACAATGGTTTTATATTGTTCATTATGTCTTGAAGAGAAGAAATTTTTAGAGGAGTGCCGTATAAGAGGTTTTATTGGTTATCGTAGATCCGTCGTCGAAAGGCTTAATACCTCCGCCTTTGTTCAAAGGTGTCAACTTTGTAGCGGTGTAAGCTAGTTATGGATGGCGAGCCATGATGTCAAAATTGAAAATGGAAGGCTCGAGGATGGTGACGAAACACATGTATTTTCTTCACGGATGGGTGTAAGGTAATTTGTGGAGCGTTACAATATAACACATGAGCCAAGTTTGTAACTTTTCGGGTTTTTACCGTAAGAATGATTGAGCGTAATCATTGTATCGTATTCTTTGTTCGTTTTGCTGCGGTGTTAGTGGATGAGAAAAGACCAATTGTATCTTAAACTACCTATTTGAACTATTAAATTAGAAACGTTATTTGTTTAATTCGTCATCAATGTTCAATTTTTTTTGGTAATAAACGGTATATCATTAAATATAAATGTGCGGACGTTAATATAAAAGATGTATCACCCCACAACGAATAGGGCGATAATTCCGTAATGGTGGTCGGTCCGATTCTTAAGGGCCACTGGCCCTCGATCTCGTGACCGCGGCCCATTTGATTCGACTCTTAAGGAGCCGGGCCCGTCCTACCTGGTTCCATAGACATGTCTAGTTAAGGGTCGACCTATTTTCGATCCATGTACCCACAAATCTGTTTCGAATTGATTTCAGATCAAACTTTATACTGGACTTTATAACAAACCAATTTAGCAATCAATCCGTTTGTATTTCGAAACAACAGACAAAATTATGTTCTAATCGGCCCATAACAAAAATATGACTCACAAATATAATTGAGGACTCTTAATCAATTTAACTGATAAAATTATATTAAACGTATTTTCATATTTTTAGATCTAGTTTACTTAATTTAAATATATTTTAAAACCTCGAACAAGATAATTTGACCGAAATTATTCACAAATAATGCCATATTTAATAAGAGAAAATAATAATTTTCTTCTTTTTAAATATATTTTAAAACGTTAACTATCATATGATTTTATTATAATCATTTTACAATTAACATTGTATCTAATGAGAATAAATCATAACTTACTTCTTTTCATATTTTTTAAACAATTAATAAATATTTAATGAGAATAACTCCTAATTTCTTTTCAAATAAGTATTTTTTTACACCTTAAATAATATATTATTTGACTGAAATTAAACATAATTAATTATCGCTGATCCAACTATACAAGAGTTGAACCTCAGACCGGGACATTGAATGGTCTATACATTTTGAATGAAACTTTTTGTTACTCTTCATTATAATTTTGATATGTATAATTTTCATTTTTAAAAACTAATGTAAAAAGACATATATAACAATATTGATTAATTTGAATAAAAACTTTGGTGTGCGCCTTTACACTCTGTGACACCTTGGTCAAATCAAGTACGGAGTATTATAGATACCTTATTTATTCTTTCATTATGTTTGTCCTTAAAAAGAAAGTCTAGTTTGTTTTTTCCCTTACAAAAATGACAAAGTTTGTTAGTTTAATTGTATAATTTTGATTTGAATCATGTTAAAATAAATTATATTAATATATTACAATTTTGTTTTTTTAATTATTTTATTCGATTAATTGATTATGAACCTCATCTAAAATATGATTTGATTCATTCAACATAATTAATTAATTAATTAAAATAATTTAAGACAAACAAATAAAAAATATATATTCTGGCATAATTATTACCAAAATATTAAGCAACATATAAAATCAATCAAGCTCAAAATAAAAAGTAGTATATAAAACAAACTAATTGTACATTTAATACAATTTTTATAAAATATTATACAACATTTAATATTTTAAAATTAGAAAAAAATCAACTCAACTCAAACCAAATATTATCTCACTCAATAAGATTGCCTAAATCAAAACCATGTCTATGAAAATTCAAAATTGGACACTATCTACCTTTATTTCTCTAAGTAGGATCGTCTATATATTGTTCACTAGAATGATCAAGTTAGTGGAATATAAATGAGTTTTGTGATCGCAATTTGATGAGTTCGATTTACATGTTATAATGTTATGTTATAATGTTAGTTCAAATATAGACTCCATCAATAGTGATTGTGGTCCCGTTATAAAATTGGATAATATTTTAACAAGTTGAGCAATATAATAAATAAGAGCAAAGTTATTTCTCAAGTGCATTGAAAAAGTCAAAAAATAGAGAATTGTGAAATGGAGGGATCTGGTGGTGCCGGAAGTTCGGAGAAGCTGCTTCCGGTGAGTATGGAGGAGAAGCTCTTTAAAGGGTCCTCCATGTCTCGACGTGGCGCTTATGCAGCTATATCATATATGTCTTCTGCTGGTATAATTTTCATCAATTTCGTTGACTTTTTTTTGGGAATTCAGTATGTTTGTGTCCAATTTTGACTTTTCATCGTTGACTTTTTCATTGAATTGGTTGGGTTTTAATGGTAATTGAGTATATGTGTTTACAAATTTGAATTCTGATGGCTGAGTTTTTGAATTTTGATCAAGTTTGTTGACTTTTTTGGGAATTGAGTATGTTTGTGTCCAATTTTGACTTTTCATCGTTGACTTTTTGAATTCGGAAACTTGGTTTTTTAATGTTCATTGAATTGGAGGTGTCTTTGAAATATAATTTTGATTATTCATTGGTTGACTTTTGTTGGTAATTGAGTTTATATGTACAATTTTTATTTGAAATTGGGCGCCTTTGTTCGTAATTTTGAGCTGTTTGTAAAATTTTGACTTTTGGTGGTTGACTTTTTCGATTTTGATTATTGAATTTTGTTGACTTTCCATGGTAATTGAGTATATGAAATTTTAATTTTGATAGCTGAATTTTTGAATTTTGATTCTTCATTGGTTGACTTTTGTTGGTAATTAAGTATGTATGTTCAGTTTTGACTTGATAATTGAGTTTTGAAATTTTGTATTTTTAATGTTCATTGAATTGGAGGTCGGAATGCTACCTCCATTCCAAATGCTTGTTTCTTTGTACACAATTTCGCTTCAATTTGGTTGATTATTTTTGGTAATTGAGCATATATGTACAATTTTGACTTTTGATAGTTGACTTTTTAAATTTCGAATTTTGTTGTAATTGAGTATATATGTAAAAATTTGAATTTTGAATCTTGGTATTTTAATGATCATTATATCATATTACTAATGGCCTTGCTTGTAAATTCAATGTCAACTGTGGAGTGTGGACATTTGAATTATTAATTTGTTTTTCATTTCAATGTCAACGGTTAATTTTTAGCAACCTTGTAGCTGCCACACTCTTGATATGCACATGCATCATTCTGATTATCTCTATCACTTTGGAACATAAATTTGTCATTTATGGTGACATTTTGACTTGAACTGTGTAGTGTTGTTGATACTGTTTAACAAAGCTGCTCTTTCATCGTACAACTTCCCTTGTGCGAATGTCATCACACTCTGCCAGGTATTTATAATGGCAAGAACGCGAGGTAGAATTATTGTTTGGTCATGTACTATCAAGAACTTCATTTTTAGCAATACCTCTAAAAGAGTGGTTCATGTGACATAACTGCAGCAAGCACTAGGGGTAAGATTTTTTACCTGATGTACCATATTTATATTACACAGAACACTTTGTAGTAAATACAATAAAGTTTTAGAACATTGATTGAAAAAACTTCATCAAATTGCATAATTCGTATGTAGTAAAGGTAAGTTATTATATGAGTCTAGCTAGCCAACCTGGCTTAGTGGTTTCTACCCATTCTTTGTTCATTTATTTTTGTATATGTTGTTGAACTTTGTTATACCGATCAATCACATGTTTGAATTGAAAGAACTCCACTCACATGCTATTCCGCCTTACTTTTACAAATGCTGACACTTTTGTTCTCCTGTATTGTTGTAGATGATATGTTCATGTTCTCTACTCTATGTATTAAGACGGTCAAATCTTATCACTTTCAACGCTGTTGAACCTGCTATTGCTGCTGATAATTTCAAGCTGTTGGTACCAGTAAAGACGTTCATTGATACTCTACCTCTTGCTGTGACCTATTTGCTTTATATGGTATTGATTTTGCTTGATGATTCCTTAGTTTTTTTTTTAGATAGTCTTAGTTTTGCATTTCTTAAAATAGACTGACATGTTCCTTTAACCTCTGGTTCTTACTGAAAGCTAGCAAGTATGGAGTCTGTTCGTGGAGTTAATGTACCAATGTATACAACTTTGAGGAGGACTACTGTAGTCTTTACAATGATAATGGAGTTTATCCTCGTGGGCCAAAGATACACTCGTCATATCATGGGAAGGTAATTCACTACTATTAATTATTGTCATTCTTAAGATCTTCTAGGCTAAAGGATGTCATTCAAAATTTATAACCCAGAAGCTCCAATCTGGCTCCTTCCATTAGCCAGATCCAACTGTTATGTAGAATTTTGTAATCTTGTGATCTGATTTACAGTTTTTTGTTTTATTATTTGTATATTCTGTCTAACAAACGATTATTTATTATGTTGCCAGTGTGGGGTTAATTGTGCTGGGTGCTTTTGTTGCGGGGGCTCGTGATCTATCATTTGATTTCTACGGCTATCTTGTTGTTTTCATGGCGAATATCAGTACAGCAATATATCTTGCCTCCATTGCACGTATTGGTAGGGAATTGTTCCTATCCTGCTATAACCCTGCTATTTTTATTTTATTTTTTTCTCTTCCTTTTGTGTGATACTGCTAATGTCATGATGATTCAGGAAAGACTAGCGGGCTAAACAGCTTTGGTCTGATGTGGTGCAATGGTAAGCCAAGATATGACATGGCTTCTTGTTTCCCTTTTGTCCTCATTACTCCCATTTAATTGTGGTCTACCATGCAGGTATTATGTGTACGCCAGTTTTGCTGTTCTGGACATTTATTCGAGGTGACCTGGAGATGACCATTAGTTTCACTTATTTGCTTTCACCTGGTTTTTTGGTATGTTTCTCCTTATGTGAACTGAAATTTTAGTTCACAGTTCATATCTTCATAATTGATCCTGAATTACTCTGTACGGTGGCATTTTATAGTCCATATTTCATGTGATCGTTTTAGAAGAGTGCATCAAGGAAATTCCAGCTTGCTCTGCTATGCTACTCAACTGAATCCGTTGTACTCTCTGAAAATGCACTCTTATATCATGAAAAAAACAATTGAATAGGCCGGCAACCCCTGCCTCCTTGTACGATTGTTTTACCATTTATATGGAATGTTGTAGATAAGAGTAAAATTTCGCCCACCTTTGTGTACTTAGAGATAAAATTATCCAATTATTTTCTGTATGGAGCATGTATTGCAGGAATTCTTTTCCCCTGAACCACATTCTTTCTAGCACCTGAATAGTATTTCTAAGACCCAAATTTTACAAATAGCAATTGTTTGATTAAAATTTAGTTTGCAAACTGATTTGTGTATAAATAACTCTTGGAAAAGTTTTGGCTCTTAAGATTAACATGTCATTTACTATTGTAGTGGAAAACACAATCCTATGAAATAGATGGGCTTAGTTACTTTACCATATGTGACTCTACAAATATATTTAGTATATTAGTTCATTAGTAATGAGCTTTTCATTTTCTTCTCTATGTTTGTCTGTTTAATTTATTGTATTTTCCAATTGAAGGTGGTGTTGTCTTTCTCGTGCGTACTAGCTTTTTTCCTGAACTACAGTGTCTTCTTAAACACAACTCTGAATTCAGCTCTCACGCAGACTATCTGTGGAAATTTAAAGGTGCGTCTCTGAAGTTTGAACACCTTGTTGTTATCATTCAAGATCTTAAGTGCTAATGTTTTAATGATAAACAAAGCAGCAATGTGAATCATTTTTCTTATTCATGCATAGAATCTCAGTATAATGCAAGACTAGGGGATTTTTGGTTTAGTGCATTCTGTTGTTAATATATTCCAAAGCGAGGATCAACTGTTGAAGTCATGGATGATTGAGAGTATGTGGTTTCAGTCTATTATTGATGCTAGCTGTTTTGGAAGTTAAAAAGAACACTGGGAAATGGGAATGGGAGATCTTTGAAATAAATTGTTGACATAGGGTAGTGTGCAGAAGTGTTACGAAAATGATGATGCCCGACTAATTGACATGGTTGTCAACTTGTCATGATAATGTTTTTGTTTCGCAGAATTTCTAATCCAAATTAGCAAGAGCTATATAAGTTACCATCCATTTATTTCCTTTCCTATGGCTTTTCTGTCATCCCTTACACCCATAGTCGAGCTGCCTGAACATGTGAGTCTATGCTTTCAACATTTGATCAATGAGCTAAAAATTAAATTTTGTTTCCATTATTGCTGCAGGATCTTTTTACTGTTACTCTTGGATGGATGATATTTGGCGGACTTCCATTTGATTTAGTAAGTCTCTTATTTTATTTTCCCCGACTTAAACTAGTTTTCTTATTGGTGAGTATCAATTTGGTCAGTTTGTCTACTGGAGTATATACTGTCTACATGATATATGTAATAATATACTTTCATATGTTGGCAGTTGAATGTTATTGGGCAAATGCTAGGTTTTGTTGGATCGGGTTTGTATGCCTACTACAAGCTAATAGGGAAGTGATTTTTGTAACTGCATAGAATTGATCATTTGACGAGGGGCTATCAATCATAGCCTTCACATTTTCTTACTGCCTTCGTATAGGGGATTCGACAAAGAAAGACAGGTTGGTGACCATCACTTGGTATACTGGTTGTTCTGCCAAAGCATTGGTTTCTTCGGCATCTCTGACATTAGCGTAGATAGGGGGGGATAAGAAAAAGGTTTTTTTTTTTACAGAAATCAAGGTGGTATTTTGAACTCTTACATGAAAAATTCTTGTATTTAAAAGAAATTTCTTAGTCAATTTTTCGATTCTGCTTTCCCTATGTCGCTGTCCGACCTCTGCTTCTGATCATCATGCTTTTGTTCTTGAATCTTGACACTAATGTATAGTAGTCAATCAATTCTTCTGACCTCCAACTATTGTTCACTAGTTGTAGTCAATCAATTTCCAAGTCTGACCCCTCTTCTAATTTGAACCTGTGGTCTGAGCCACTTTGAGGATTGTGGTTGTGCTGGTATAGTATGTTCAGACTTGGAGATATGTTGTAAGGGTTATATATTTTCTTATTTTCTCGTCCTAGTGTAAGCAACTAGCTTGATTACCATCTTCTTGGAAGAGAAATCGATATGGACATATTGATGAACTCATTGATATATATATATATCATGAAACTCTTTTGGTATCAAAATAACTGATTGTTTAACGCAAAAGTATTTTATTAAGAAATTGTAAAATTAGATTATAAAATCATATTTTTTTTTAAATTGTTTAACTCAAAAGTATTTTATTAAGAGATTGTAAAATTAGATTATAAAATCATATTTTTTTAAAATCTTTTTTAAGAAAGGTCAGTTTCTCAACCAATAAAAATGATGGAAATAGAAGGAGATAGAACAATAATAAATTGAAGTTACAGAATTTCAAAAATCAAATACAAAAATTTGCATTGAAAATATAAACAATCTAGTAAAAAAAAACACATACAAAAATCTAAACAATTAACTACTTTAAAATGGAGAAAGTATATATCTACGGAGTATATCTGTATATGTCTACTATAAGATTTGAAACATAAATTGATATACGTGATCATATTATTAGTGTCATAAATTTTATTTTGATCATGACATTTAATTTATTTACACCACCATATAGTGTAATAGATTCAATAAATCCAAACCACAGCTAAAAAAACTCGTGCAAACATTATTTTGTACCCGCGAAGCTTAAATATGAAAAATCAACCAACCACAAAGAGAGGGAGAGGAAAAGCCATAAAGAGACTTATATCTCTTCCTCATATTTCCGTGTCTCTTTTTATCACCAAACCCTAAGTATAACAATAATTCACCTCAATCAATTTCCCAAAATATTTGTCACATTTCATAATCCAATTTTAATCCGTGGAAAAGGTTTACGTTAGGGTTTGTTTAAGAAGACAACATACTATAGCATTGTTGTTTTTATTTTGATACATGCATGCATGTATTAACAAAACAATTTCACAAACCAATTTAATGTGTAAAAAATTACACTAGGGTTTGATTAAGAAGATAACAAAATATAGCATTATTTCTTTTTGATACATATATTTCCAAAAATATTTGTCATGCACCTTTCACAAATCAATTTTAATATGTGAAAAGTTACGTTATGGTTTGATTAAGAACTCAACAAATCTAGCATGCATTAGTGTTTTTTTATATGTGGGAAAGTTTATGTTAGGGTTTGATAAAAAAACATAAGAAGTTATAGCGTACGTTATTTTTTCATTATAATACATATATTTCCTAAAATATATGTCGTGTTTCATAAACCAGTGTAAATGTTACGTTAGGGTTCGATTAAGAAGATAAGAAATTATAGCAATTTTGTTGTTTTTTCGATATAGTCAGTCGATTTTGTTTAATAAGAATAATATGCATGTTGAGGATGGTGATCCTGTTTATGTAAGCAAGGGACGATCGTTGCAATGTTGTCGAGTTCCATATTGTCCATTGTTGTTGGCTGATAAAAGCTTCTCGTATAATAAGATCCCTCAACAACCTCTCAAGCTCACTGTTCTTAAATTGGATGGCACTTCCTTTGGTATTATTTTCATTCTTTTAGCAATTGTTCATTTATTGCTCGTTTTGTTTCAAAAATATTGTCTAGTTTTGAATTTTCGATTGAGTTTTTATATTAACGACTGAATATTTTTATATGTGTTGTACTCTGTACATTTAGAAAAGATTGTCTAGTTTTGAATTTTGATGGTTTTGTATGCATTGTTCTCCCAATTTCAAAAAGATGTAGTTTTGAATTTTGATGATTGAATTTTTAAAAAATTTGAGCTCAAATATTTTTGTTTCTACCGTATTATATTTGGGGGAAATAAATTATTTCAATGTATTTTGTTATTATTATGATAATTTTGATCCAAGTGAGAGTTATGCATGTCAGCAAAGTTTCAGATTTTGTTAATGTTGTTCATTGAAAATATTATGGACGATCTTTTTGAAATGGTGGTAGCTTAATATTTAGTGAAAAACTATGATAATAGAACGAATTTATTTTTGTAACATATTTTACTATTAACATGTATGCTTATTTTGAGTCAAATCAAGGTTACGTGTTAATTAAGGTAGTAAAATTTGTTAATTTGTCAATTGCAAATCAAACTTGACAATTTGTTTGAAATGAGATCGAATTTGTGTTTATTAACTTATTTACTAAATTGATTGTAATTGGTATGCTTAAGGTGTTGATTATTGGGGTCTTTTTTTTTTGTCAGAAATCTTTGTGGCGAAGAATGGGAAGGTAGCAGACCTTAAGGAGGCTATTGAAGCTGCCTTCGATTATTTTCCGCAAACAGTTTCATGGTATATATTCTTCATTGCTAAAATATACTCCGTATCTTTTATAGATTTACAATTTGCAGACAAAATCATGTTTCCCGTTTTATCTTTACAACACTCGATGGAGTCGGCCAAGGTTTAGCCTAAAAATGTTGGGAAATTTATTATACTTAGGTTCAATTATTTTCGAATCTCTTATGTTACGTATCATAAATTTGAAGATATGATTTGTTTTAGGAACTTTGGTACTAATGCTCATATTTGGTTAGTCATCCATGCATGTTCAAAGGCTAAGACTTAGTATCTCTGCTTATAATGTAAGATTAGCTTGCCTCTTGATATTCCACATATACTGCTTGTTAGTTTAGGGTGATGATATTTTGTTGAGGTTCTCTAATAATTGATTGAATTTTGAATTAGTATGATAATAAGCCTATATGAGCTGTTTTTGTTCTCTGAGTAATACCTAGTATTTGGATATGTTCTACAGGTCACATGTCTGGGGCAACTTTTGCTTGTCTTATGATGGTTATAAGTTGCTAAGTGATAGCGATTATATAAGTAGTTATCAGATCCTGGATGGCGATCAGGTTAGCTTCTCTTATGACCGACTCTATCATTATGTTTCGATTTCAAAATTTACATTCAATCTGTAGAATAATTGACGTGTTCGTTTAGCATTATTCACTTGTAATCCTGTAAAGTGATTAGATTTCCCAAGTTATGGACGGAAAGCTTTTTCGTCTAGTTGGTTTCTTTTTGTTTGGGTTAATATCATGCGCTCCTTTTATTTTATTATAACAGATAGTGTCTTTTAAGGTCTGCTCTAATGTAAACTTAATTTGGTAGACTCATCTTATTTCTTCCTATGAATATTGGGTTTTAGATATTGTAGGAACTGTTCATTAGACAAATGTGGTCTGGACTCTGGACAGTTCTATATTTACTACCCTCGTTGAGAAGAAAATGGTTAAATATCAGCATGAATTCTTAATGACAATAACTCTGAACCCTCCAAGAATTTCTTTGTGTTGGTGAATTTGAAAGTGAACTATGTGAATGTCTGTCGTTGTGGCTTCTGATAGTGTTTTGTTTTTACTTAATGATGTACACTGTTGTCTTACTAAACCATTGGTACATATGAATTAAAGCATGCTTTTGTTTCATGTCCAGAAACCTCTTATAGATTCAGGAGCCATGATAGATGTACTTATGGTACCACTTTGTTTGTGGTTCCTTCTTTGCTGGGATTTCATGTTAACATCAAATATTTGAATATGCAGATCCACTTCGTACGGCATATTTCAGACAATTGCAGAACTAAAAGGACGCGTTTCGAAAGAGAAGGGCGCAATTCCGACGAAGTTAGTTTGTAAGTTCTCTCTGTTTGATCTTTTCCTTGATATGACATATACAGGGAGAGTGCTCACTGGTCATGTTGGTGCATAGTGTTCCTTGATATATGAATAGGATAGCCATATAATGACTTTGTTTTTTTGCTTAATGATGTTGAAAACGACGTAGAACGTAGTACTTAACAACCGCATAAAATCATTGCAGGAAAGAAATAGTATCAAGAAAAGGTGAATAAAATGAAGAACTTAATTCCCTAGTAATGCCCCAGAAACCTACTCTGTTATTATTGTTTGCTTAGAGAGTTGTGGCCCGTGCGGATGAAGTGTCTTTAGGGTGAATGGTCGAATTTTTCCATGTGTCTCGACTTGTAATTTCTGTATCTGGAACAGCTATCTTTTGTCGCCCGCTCTTCATCTGGTATTCTCATGATCTGGCTAATCTGTAAAACTCTTGGAGCCTGACCTCTTTCTTCCAGTTTTGTTTTGTCCGAATTCTTGTAATGCAATGCATAGGGGGTATTATAATTTTTTTTGCCATTTTCGAATTACCTGAGTAGAACAACATAATAGAGAGTAATGGTTCTATATGCATAATTCATTATCCAGCTCCATGAGTTAGTGATCAAGACCAAGAAGACAGAAAAGCTGACACCATAGATGACTATTTTGGCCATTACTTCTTATGAGGAGGCTGAGGATAACAACATTTAAGTGAATCAAGTTTTGATCATTTGTATGGATTCACACTCAAAATGGAATAAGCAGTGGAGCTTCATTTAAACTTACCAATTCTTCAGGTAGTTCTGAAGTATTGTATGGCTCTTTAGACACATTTTTCGTCGCAAACAGAGACCTGGAAAGCTGAATAACATTGTGATCACCTTTGTGATCTGAGATCTCCATGTTTATTCTTCTGTTGACAACTAGCTGACCCTGATTTTGAAGCCATGATTCATCGATCATCGTCTCCATCAAGATTCAAGAACCATTTTTTCTGAAAAATATTATGATCTCTATGGTAGTATTCAGCATTTGTGGCAACCTTTGTAGCTAGGTGTTTGGCAACTGCTGCTAGTGATTTTTGTATTTTATTGAAATAATGGAATTGTAATTTGGTTACATGAGTTTTGATATAATATGTCCATAATTTGTTGTTGGGGTTTATCTAACCAACTGGGATGTCTGATGTCTCCATCCCTTGTAGAACTTATTGAGTTATTGACGAGCCTCTGCTCGTTGGCAGCGCTGTGACTCGATTCGACTCGTAGCCACAGCTACTAATTGTGCACAAGTCACTTAAAACAAGCCAATCTCTTCATTCTCTTCCTTAGAGGCACGGTCATGGTCATGTAGTACGTCTGTGTATCTCTCTATTAGATAACTTATTAAAGTTTCTAATTTCGATTCGAAAACGGGACTTGATTCAATACAAACTTAGTCAAACACTAATTTTAAATTTGATTCATTTCGAGTTGCAAGAGCTATATTATACACTACAATGGGGTGTGAGTAGGATTGTTACTTTGTGTGATTCAACCGATTTTAGTACTATCGTCAAATTTAGAGAAAATTGAAATTATTCCCTCATATGAGCGTCACATGACATTTTTTGAGTGACAAAATTGGTAAAAAAAAATATATAATAAAATTCGATTTGCATCGTTTGTTTCGTTTGAGCAAACATATTTCATTTTATTCACCATTCGACTACACATGATTTGATTTGTCTCATTTGATTACACATGCTGCAAAATATATTTATGTTTTATACTTCACTTATAATGTCCGATTAATTGAGACTTGAATGCACATGTTATTTATTTTATTTTTGTTAATGACATAATAAAAATAATAAAAAAGGCCTAAATTATTTTTTGTTCAACATTTGTGACACTTTTATTTTTTCCTTTTTCTTAAAATTTATAGTAAACTATAAACGATAGAGAATAAGTTAACCTTAAAATTAAGTTAGGGATCAACTTGATCAATTCATAAGTTTAGTCCCTCAATCAATCAATTCAAAATTTTTTGAGGGGCCAAATGAAATTTAGCCAAATAGGTAAGTAGTATTGAATTTTTAAAAATTTGTTGTCCACACTAATAGGTAGTGTTACAGTCGGTGGACCCGGTTTTCAACCAATCCGGGACGGACCCGAAGCAAAATCGGTCCAAAAATTGACAGGGGCCCGGGAGCCGTCCAGCCAGGTCGATTCTGCTGTTATCAAGAACCGGTATTATCAAATCAATATTGGCTTCATTATCCAAACACGAAATTCGCGCCGAGCGAAATTTGAAGCTATGAAAACCGGGCGGGTATTGCGATAAATTAGAAAATTCATGAATTCGTCCCGGGTGGCTCCGTAGTCCAATTTTAAAATTTCAATATTAAAAAAGCAATGAAATAATATCGAATGTCGAAAGTCGAAGCCAGCGAAATAAGCAGTTAACAACGATATAGTGTTCATAAAACAAAAAACAATAATGTTCATAAAAGAAAAGAACAAGTAAATCCATGAACAATTGATTTGAGTGGTTGAAGAAAGTCACCATTATCGGTGTTCTGGTACAAATGTACTTTGTTGCTTGGGCTGATAAAATGTATCAATTAGAAAATGAGCATAAAGCAAACATGAACAATATAAAATAAAATACATTAATGAAATCTATACATTAGTCAAATGGTTGCTCCTACAGATTGATCACCAAAATTATATTGCAAAGGCTCGTCTTCCTATTCTTGGAGCTACAATAAAATGAATGTATCAATTAGAAAATGAGTATAGACCAAATAAATAAGGATAAATATGAATAAATCAGCAAATACTCATAATACTTGTTCCGCGTCCTTTTTTAAGACCATCATCCATTTCATCAATCGGCTCCCTGAAAAGCATCTCGGCCGGTCTTAGTTTTCATGGAGGATCTTTTGGATCAATAACCGTTTTACACGAAAGTTAATTTCGATCTGGCAGTAATGCGAATTGATAAAATATCTTTTGCCATTTGCAGGTAAAAGGATATTTAGCTTCGTTACCCATCCACAGTCGATACATCAAATTTAATTCCCCGGCGCTTTTAATGGATAATCGTCAGAATGGTGCACCGTCCGAATTTTTCTTATTAATCCCTCCAACACTTTCAAGGTACAACTCAAAACTCTTCTTTCTCAACCCAAAACATTCATCAGGTCCTTCTTGACTAGATTGGGCTTGTTGAGCATCATTTTTGAAAGCTTGTTCATAGAGCTTAAATAGGGAGAATAAGTTATTTCTCAACTCGTCTTGACAAGTTTTTGCTTCATCCCCATGAGGATACAAGAATTGATAAACGCAAGTAATAAAAATCATTTTATACCTAAAGGAAGTAGGCAACAAAATTAAATTATACAACTTAGTAAAATAGGCAACAAGTAAAAATACAATTTATACAAAGCAAATACCTTGAATCGAGAACCGCCCCAATGGAGATCAATATATTACTTTGTGCCAATCACGTCATCTTGATCTTCATTCGATTACGAAGTATTTGTAAATGGGGCTTAAATCGGGCCCTCAACGTATATCGAGTAACACTTTCACCTATAGAGTTCGACTAGGAACAAATTTCTGATTAAGGATAGAAGGAGTCAACTTTATAATTCACATGGCTTGTCGGCAAAAACCTCCAAAAATTAATGAGATATCATAAATGCATCTCCCGTCCAAGATCATCAGGCAAATAATGAATAAAAGCACCGTTTTCTCTGCATATCTGACCCATACATCCCTATAAAAGTAGGCGATCGACAAGCATCGACCATGTCGAGTTTCATTTAGTTTTGGTATATAAAAAACTTGTAGCCTACCCTGAGTTTTAGCTCGTCGGCTATTTTCTTAAATGCTTTACACCTAATCTCGAATTCAACGGATATAGCATCATTTTTTAATCGATCAACTTGCGGGCTTGATTATTTCAAGACCGTCTTAGACGATAAGTTCAAGATATGTGCCTGGCTTTCGGATGAAACAAAGCGACCCTCGAAGGTACATTTCTCATACTAAAATCGGCCTTTTAGCCTAGCAAGGCAATTATTATTAGCGGAAAGCATTATCCAACAGAAATTGATACAACTTTTTTCTGTGTCGATATTATAACTCTTATTAATTCCCTGTGGTAACACTCTCGAAATGTGATGGATGAACATTTGTAAATGGCAACTCTTTTGTTGGGGTGCCATTTGGAATCAATAAAATGAAGCGATAGCAGTCATATATCGATCTTTGTCCCCGGATCACCACCGTCGGTGAATTGAACTAATCATGTTAATCAAAGACATACGTTTTCATTTTAACTTTACCGCGTCGTAAAGTCACAATCACTCTTTCAAGTGTGTTTAGTTATCCTTTGATACTGAGGATATATATCTCTTTCGAAACTTATTAAAGATGACTCCTTCCATAATACTAAAATTAAACTCATGACTGAAACCATATGAATTTGGTTCTAACTTTAGCATGATTGTATTGGCCAAATGGCCAAGTTAGGAGCACTAGAATTTCATAAGCAAGATTAAGCTTAAATTTGTGAAAGGGCTTTCTCACCTTGAACTAAAGTTCAACTTCCTCACTCCACCTTGATTCTCTAGTGTTTTTTACATTTGAAGTGCTTTTATACTTCTCATCAATAATATACATAGTTCCACACCATTTGCATTTTTATTTTTTTGTACCATCTGTTAAGACTATAATCTCCATTTATGTATGGAAAATAGAGTTTTTTGGCCGGCCACCCTTACCATAAGCTACGGTGATCGGTTATTACATGCAGCTATCGCTGTTGTTAATATCATTGACTCCCAACCTATTCTGACATTATTGTATTAAATCCGTGGTAGGAGTAATTGAAGAATCTTGAAAGACATATTAATTATCGGCTGTCGGCTTAGTAATCAATTCTGGCTTATACTAATCAAGACTTGGCCCGATGGTTTATGCGCCCCGGCGCCAGCAGGAAGGTGGGTTCGATAAACAGAGAATTAATAAACATTCTCCTCTAAAAAAATTACAAACTTATACAATTACAATTCTTACATTCTTTAATTATAAGTTTATTACTCAAGACTTTCAAAAGAAACAAAAAATTAGTAAATTACAACATTATGAATTGAAAAAAAGCGAAAATACAAATCAAACATATTTACATGAAATTCATATTTACATGTGAAAAACAACAATTAACAATTCAAAATAAAAAATATGTTTAAAATCAACAAATCAAACATATTTACATGAATTGAAAAAACTGAAAATACAAAAAAATCGAAAATAAAAATATCCTAAATTCCTAATTAAAAATTGAAACACACAAAAAATTCGAAAATAATAACACAAAAATTAAAGAACAATTCGAAAATAATACCACAAAAATCAAATAACAATTCGGAAATAATAAGTTAATAACACAAAAATCAAATAACAATTCGAAACCTAATACACAAAAAATCAAAAGCGATTGTGGATTAACTAATTAAAGCATGAATCAAACATATTTACAATTTTAAAAGAACATAGTGAATAAAATATAACAAAATTCAAATATTAAAGGAAAGAAAGCTAGCTTGTGCCCCATTGAGAGAAGGGGATGAACAAAAGAGGAGGCGGGAGGCAAAACTCGAAGAAATGCGAATGGGGTGAAGGCGTTTTTATTTATTTATATTAAAGCGCAGGATCGGGTTCGAATTCTAGAATGTGAATCCGTCGATACCGATTCGAAGAATTGAGCTGAGGCAGAATCAGATTTTTATTTGAATGGAATTTCACGTAGGATACAATTTAGGTTACTTCAGATCCACCGACATCACTAGGTGGATAATAAGTTATTACAAAATCATTATGTGGGGCCTATTTTAATCCCTTGAAGACAGCTTTCACAAACTCCAACAAAAAGTCAAGATAAAACATCCTCTTCCAAATCAAATCCAACTTCAATTCCCCTTGCCGTTGACCTTCCAAAAAGTCAACGCATCACAAAGCACCACCATATTCCACGGCGGAGGAATGGGGATATTGCATGCACTGGTGGCGAGAGGGTCAGTGGTGTTGGCGGAGCATGGTTCCGCCACCACCAATGCCAGCACAATTTCCAAACAGATTCTTGAAAAGATAACTGGGGATAATAATGATACCAATGTGTCGTATTCACAAGATCGTTATATTTTTCATGTTAAACGTACCGATGGACTCACTGTTCTTTGCATGGCTGATGACACCGTTGGACGTAAGCTTCATATATTCTCATTATGTTTATATATATTTTTTGTTTTTATTGATTTTTGAATTATATTTAGGTTTTTTTTTGGGTTTTTATTGATTCATTGCTGTTTATGGATTAACATTATATTACTCCACATGTAGCACTGATTGTTTTCTGCGAGGTAATGGTCGGATAGTACCTTATCACAAAAATGGCCTTTTTGAACTGACCATTAACCAATGTAAAAGAATTTTTTATTATCAATTTTAAAATATTTAAAATTTTGGGCTTCTATTGATTTATGAATATTTATTTTTATGCGTTTTTTAATGAATTTATAGATGTTTATGGTGTTTGGGTTTTTATTACAAAAGAACATAATACATTGACATGTACCAATGAATGTTTTCCCCCTTAAGGGGGTAACACGAACTTACCTTGTAATAACACGAAGGCTGTTTTAGAATTGACCCAAGAGTCAATGTGAATAAAAATAATTTATTGAATTATAAATGTTTTTATTGTGTGTTTTTATTGATTTAATGAATGGTTTTTGTTGATGTATAGATGTTTATGGTTTTTAGGTTTGTATTTATTTATTGATGTGTTTTTTATTATTTCAGTTTGATCAGGTTTGTATTGTTTCTGATTGAAAATTATGCCATCACATATTATGTCGGGCAATGTCATATTCTAGTTGGATGAATTCATTCTGTATAATGGAAATAGTATTTGGGTGTAATTATTGTTATTTGGGCAAAGCTACTTCCTGTTGGATTCCATGGTCTCCTCCGGAAGACAATTTACTTGTTCTATTATTTACTGTACCTCGACTCTGATGCAGGGAGAATGCCTTTTGCATTCCTTGAAGATATCCATCAGAGATTCGTAAGGACCTATGGTAGAGCAGTGCTCACAGCGCAAGCTTATGCCATGAATGATGAATTTTCGAGGATCCTGAGCCAACAAATTGAGTATTACTCAAATGATCCAAATGCAGACAGAATAAATCGACTGAAAGGTGAAATGAGTCAGGTGAGTATAGGCTTCATTTGTAAATTTAGTGTTAAATTATCACTCTCTGTTTGTTGTTGTTCATCCATTTTGTCTGTTCAGTTTCTGTAATTATGGTATAACAAATGAATATATTCAATGTTATGATTTCCCATCCCTTCCTTCTATATTTTCATCATTTTCCTGTGCATTAAAAAGTGCATTCTTTATTTTCATTGTCTGTTTGAGAATGTAAAATTGTTAGAATCTTCTATGGTAGGTACGCAATGTGATGATCCAGAACATTGATAAAGTTCTAGAAAGAGGCGATCGTTTGGAATTTCTTGTTGATAAGACTGCTACTATGCAAGGGAACACTTTCCGCTTCAGGAAGCAGTCTCGTCGTTTTAGAAACAATTTGTGGTGGAGAAATTGCAAGCTAACGTATGTTACTTAAACCAACTTTTGTTTGATGTTGTTTCTTATGGAGTCGTTTTGCCATTTCTAATTTACTGAGGCTAGAAGTTATGTATCCAAATACAGGTTGCCAATAAATTGCTCAATCTTCTAACTTGACATTGTCTCCTCTGCAGGGTTGCTTTGATACTCCTCCTGTTGGCGATAGTTTATGTAGTCCTAGCATTCGCATGTCACGGGCTTACTCTCCCATATTGTCTGAATTGAAGATCTACTTACATGTAACTTCCTTTCGAGATTCTTTTATAGTTATTGGTACATGTTCGATTCTTTCATCACAGTTACTCTGGAGTCTATCTCCACTTACACGATTGTGTAAAACTTTGGCAATGCAACTTTGCCTGTGAATTTAAAGAATTATATTCAAGCTCATCATCTTGGTGACCTGGTGAGAGCTTATTATGTGTTCTGTTTGTTGGCAGTATGGCTGCTGTTATATGTCCGTACTAAATATGTAAAGTATCTCCTCCATCCTAATTATGATATACTCCCTACTTTATATGCATGATGTAATGAGTTTCTTGTATTCTGGTGCTCATTCTAGTATCTGAATTCATGAAAGATGGTTTTATTCCCCAACGAGTTCTGTCCAAACCTTCGAGCTCAGACTGTATTTTTCTCCATCTTCTTGATGATCCTGTGTATTTTTCTCCATCTTCTTGATGATTCTATAGTTCTATACATGTGCCGTTGTGTCTACTCTTGGCTTTGGAAGTGAGCATTTGAGATGTTGTCTTTCTTCAATTCCAAGTCTTCTTGGTCACTAGACATGTTAGGCAAATCTAACACAGCATTTCAGTTGGTAAAGTTGAACAAAAATTGACATGCGAGCTTCATAACATAGTAAGATGTCAATGTGGGGAACTATTTGAACTTTGAAGCTCTTGATCATATGTATGCATAGCATAGCAATGTGGGATGCACAAATGACCTATTGTAGTTTCCAGTTTTTGAACATTTGCAGAGTTATTCTGCCTCCTCAATGAAGGAATAAAATATTAATTTCTCAAAAAACTAAAATATTTTTCTCAACATCGAGTTTATTTTTAACTTCAATTGTTCATTATATTATTTAGTCACGTTTATAACTTTAACATATAAGATGAAATGCTATAACATATTAGGAGTATATGGCAATTTGAAGTTATAAAGACGAGATAATAATATCAAAATTGAACTTAAATTGATGGGATGAACCAAGTCGAGGCAATAGTGAAGTCTTATCAACTTATATTAGTTATTGTTGCATTTATATAGTCGTCTTCTATATTAAAAAGACATTTTGTTTAAACATGTAAGGTAAAATCTTTACCGTATGATAATGTTACACTCGAGAGCACTCTTTCCTTATCGCTTTTATTGCTAGTGTTCAACACACCAAAGTAAAGAAGGAGATTAACATAATTTGCATTGTTACATTAAGTAGATTCGAAAAACATTAAGTAGTCCCAACAATCAAATTAGTACTACTAGATTCGAAATTAAAGCATTGTTACATTTATTATTATTCTTTTATCTCTTTTACATGTCAATATCTTAATGAGATAATACAATAACACATTATCATAAGAAGAACCATTAAACTTACCGTAGTAATGACGAGATATTACTCGTAAATTCTAATGACAAGTTTATTCGTTCAAGTACACTACTGACAATAATCGAATTGTTTTAAGAAATAAATTATCAATTACTCACGAAAAACATACAACAAAAAAATCACATCCAGAAACTGACATCATCATCTTCCGACACTGCCGTCTCCTCCTCCTCCGCCACCTCACCACCACCCTCTCCACTCCACCTCATCGTCACCACCACCACTAAGAAGGGTATGACAAAAAATTGCAAGCATTTCACTATAATCGAGATCAATTTGAATATTTCACTAAGAAAGTTTGACGTTTCATGTGTGTTCTCGTATGTATGATTATTATTATTATACATAATTAGTTTAAAACTTATATGATATATATCGAGTTGAGCATTTTACTAAAAAATGGGTCAAGTTTAAAACCGACGGTTGGCTTGGTCTGCACCATGCATTCTCAATATTTCACATCTAACCTTTGAGTCATACCTATTATTCCTGATGTTCACTAATACTCTTTTCTACTATAAACTAATTATATAATGTTCTACTAGTTTCAATGTAATTGATGTTCTGGCGAAAAAAAAAAGCGATTTAACTATGCAATCAATAAAAAACATATATAATAGGAGACAATAACATGGTTTAGAAGATACCAAATGAAAAAGTTATGTTAATAAAGTAAAACAACTAGTAAGAAAATAAGAAATACTATTGTTGGAACATCAAATAATTTGAATTAGATGGAGTTGTACGGTTACATTAGCTCAATTCATTATCTTACTATTTGTGAAAAAATCATTGAAATAAAGACAGAAGTAAAGTGGTACCTATATTACAACATTGAATTGTTGTCCACATTGGAGTTTAAGAATCAATTCCTTTCTTGATTAGAGCAAAACTTATAACACACTATAGATGATTTAATAATAATTGAACCATTGTACTTTATTAGTATTGCAACTAATCCCCATTCTTTCTCTTGACAAGTTTGGGAGAGTGGTCCAATATGTTCTTAATACGGAGTATTTTTTTATTTTATAATTAATATGTTCTTATATTATTAAAAGAGGATCACCGACATTGATTATACCAAAATATATTAGATTATTTATATGATCTTCGCCTTTATCCATTTATAGTTAATTTGTTTTAGTATTGATGCATGAACTCTTAATTGTATCGATAATTATGAGTGTCTAGTTTGTGGAGAAAATGCTAGAAATAAAACAAAAAAATATAGGACAAAAAAAGCAAAAAAAAAAAAAAATCTTACACTAGCGTACCACCTGGAATATTCTCATCTTAACTTCCAAATCAAAATACTGTTAGAACTTCTGGACAACATCTTTCTAGAATGGTGAAAACAGAACAAGAACAAACTTTATCCTTTTGCTTTCTCTTTGCTTCACCTTATTGCATGATTCTTGAAATGAAACAATCATGTTGGTATAAGTAAAACATCCTCATATTACGCTAACTATAACAACAAGTCTAGATTTGAGAGAGAGAGAGAGAGATGGGGTTCATTGTAGGCTTTATATTTGGAGCTTCATTAGGCATTGGAATTGTAGTGAATTTTGCAAGATATCAAAATACTAGATCCAAAAACCGCCAATATTTGGTATGTTTTGAGAACCCTTTTAATTATTATTGCTATTATGATCTAATAATGCATATGATCGGATAATTATGAGTTTTTCACCATGAGTCACAATGTCACATGCATGTTCTTGTATCTATCTATGTTTTGTGTAGATGAGTGTGTTTATTAGTTTTTTGTTTCATGTGTATTTTATTGTTTTTCTCTCTCACTGGAGTGTTAATGTATTCTTCAAAGTGATTACACAATTTGATTTATGGGGTTATCATTTTGTTTTTCTTAGTTTTGATTGATTTTGTCAAAATATATTAGGCAGAAACTGTGGCAGCTTTTGCTAGGATGACAGTTGAAGATTCTAGAAAATTACTTTCACCTGAATATTACCCTCCATGGGTTGTTTTTTCACAGAGACAAAAGGTTTGGTTCCTCAACCTCCCTTTTTGTTTATATGTTATAATTGTGCTTATGACATCCCTTCAGCTCATCCATGGATGGCATGGTTTTTATTGTTTGAGTTCAAAATTTCTCCATTTCCTCACTAAACAGAAAATAAGATTAAATCTTTGATAGTAACTCTTTTGGAAGGGGTAATTTGTTACACATTTATGCTTATCAATGTTGGATTGCTTACAGCTTAAGTGGCTAAATCAGCACCTGGACAAAATATGGCCATATGTTAATGAGGTACTTGTGCTACTCGATCTTTTCGCCTGTAGGGGGAAGATTTTATTGCGTGTAAGCTGATAATAATTATTTCTCGGTCATTTATTTGAGCTCAGGCAGCGTCTGAGATTATAAGAAGCTCTGTTGAGCCAACTCTCGAGCAATACAGGCCAGTTCTCCTAGCTTCTATTAAGTTCTCAAAATTGACCCTCGGTACAGTGGCACCGCAGTTTACAGGTTATACATAATTTTAATGTCCTGCAAAATATAGTTCTAGAATATCAATTGATGATTGAGCTCGTTATGTCCATAAACTTAGCATTATACTTGATCAGGTTGATAATGTAGTTATTCTTCGTTCTGCTAATTTATGATAAACACTTGTGTGAGAACATCATACAAAATGCAGTATTAGTTAGCTCTTCATTAGATATTGAGTTTTGAGGCTATTGACTGAATAACATTAGGCTATGAGAATTAAAAGGAATTGTATAAGTATCTTAACTGAATGAGAATGTATGGCTATGAGAACCAAATAGACTTAATGGTCTGATTACAGTGAAACCTAAGAAGTACCCCCTCACAAACAGTCGGGCCAGTGGGTGTGGGTGCCTAAGGGGTGCACGACTTCTTTTGGACCCCAAAGTTAAAGCTAAGGCGTAAATCACATAATGCAGTACTGTTGTCTGATGACCCTTAATTTATTTTCCTCTTCTTAGGAGTTCAGATCATGGATGGCGAGAAAGATGAAATCATAATGGAGTTGGATTTGCAGTGGGATGCCAATCCAAGTATTATACTTGATATTAAAACTAGAGTTGGTGTGGCAATTCCTATACAGGTATTTTGCGTTCAAATCTTCATAGGTGCACTTGTAAGTCATCAAATGTTACTCATGGTTTATCTATTTTTCAGGTTAAAAATATCGGTTTTACAGGAGTTTTCAGGCTGATATTTAAACCTCTAGTTGATGAATTTCCTTGTTTTGGAGCTGTATCTTACTCCCTAAGAGAAAATGTGAGTACTTCCAACTCTTGGTGCTCTTTAACGGATTTTTTTTTTAAATTTTTTGAATGAGACTTGAACATTCGGATTAGTGACTTAATTAAGTGAGAAGAAAAGATTTCCCTAGAGCTGTTATTGAGATGTACATTTTGAATGGATATTCCCAAATAATACTCACGAATGAATAAAGGCAATACCTCAGTTTCAACTGTGAATCGAGTAAACAATGAATGTCTTCTTTGCTAGGATCATTTTGGCATTAACATAACATATTTTCTCGTTTGCAGAGAGATCTAGACTTCACCCTTAAAGTTGTTGGTGGAGATATATCATCTCTTCCTGGAATATCCGATGCTCTTGAGGTCCGTGTTCTTTTTGTATATTCCTTGTGGGATGGTTACATCTCAATATCGAAGAGAGAAGAGTCTACAATTATATAGTAGGAGAACCCACCATGAACACATGGAATAATATTTTTTTGTATAGGGGACCATTCGTGATGCAATTGAAGATTCTATTACTTGGCCAGTCCGCAAAATCATTCCCATATTACCAGGAGACTATAGGTAAGATCCCATATTACTTCTGTTACATTTTCCATATCATTCAGTTTGATGAAACTAGACAGTCTTGATAAGTTGATCGTAAATTTTATTTCAAAATTCATGTCTAATTTGGGAAAGTGAAAGAAATGGTATGACGACAGCTTGTAACGTCAACTGAACCATAGTCGAGCCAAAATTTGTCTCTTGAAATCGGATATCAGAACCTTAATTTTATTATCATAATAGGATTTAGATCATTCAAATTTAGCCCAATCAAGTGTTTACTAAAAAAGATATATTCATAATGTTGATGTGAATATCTTTCTGATGGCCCGAGAATATGTTTTCCTGTTGTAGTGACCTTGAACTTAAGCCAGTTGGGATATTAGAGGTGAAGCTCGTACAAGCTAAGAATTTAACCAACAAGGATCTAATTGGAAAATCAGATCCATTCGCAACTGTATTTGTACGTCCAGTACGCGCCAAGAGGAAAAACAGCAAAACAATTGTAAGAAATAACATTTTTTGGCATCTCAGAAGTCGTCCTTTTCTCTTTTTCCTTGAGCTAAATTGATTGCCTCCTTTCGTTCAGAACAACCAAACAAATCCTATATGGAACGAGCATTTTGATTTTGTAGTTGAAGATGTTTCAACGCAACATGTAACAGTAAGAGTTTATGATGATGAAGGAGTTCAGGCTGCAGAACTTATTGGCTGTGCTCAATATCCTTTGAAGGATCTTGAGCCAGGTAAGGTCAAGGCGGTCTGGTTGAAGCTAGTCAAGGACTTGGTGGTTCAGAGAGATACAAAAAATAGAGGCGAGGTGATTATACAGCCACTATTATGTTAATAAATAAATGGCTGATCCCGAAATAATTTTACTTTGTTCAGATTTATTCTCAAAAGTTCAATTTGATTAGATTATCTAGATACATTTTTACTACGGAGTACTTATCTTGTATTTCAAGAGAACTGGTTTTGAGACTAGAATTGACTGATAACAAACATATTGAGTCTTGTATTTTACTAAAGGTGCAATTGGGCTTTTATGTGCCCTTCGGAGAGGAAAATATTTCATGAGCATTAGGCCGACTTCAGATTGACTGAGCTGGAAAAAGCCCTTAAAACAGACAGTGATGCAGACAATGCCGATCCCGTTGCAAAATATGCCGAGAAGAAGAAAGAATTCATAGTTAGAGGAGTTCTTTCTGTAACAGTAATATCTGCACAAAACTTGCCGGCTGTAGATCTTATGGGGAAATCTGATCCTTTTGTTAAAATAGAAATGAAGAAGTCTGATCAAAAAAAGAAGACTAGGGTAAGTTTCTTGTCATTCAATGTTTTTATTTTCAAAATGACTCATTACACTACCTACGCTGCTTACTATTGTGAAGTAGTGGATAGTCTTGTCAATTCATCTTGGGTCAACTCGGAAATAGTATCTCTGTTATTACAAAGGCAAGGTTGCATTGCCTAAGTGCAATCCTTGCTTGCTTTGAGGCTTTCTTTTTAGAAGCGTGATAAATGTTATTGTTTGTATTACTCCAATATATTATCATGAAGATCTTTCAGACTACATGTAAAGCCTCCCTTGTGCATCCTAATGCTACATCAACTCCTGCTGGATTACTAATTCAATTACTTTTCAGGTTCTAAATGACACCTTGGATCCGGTGTGGAATCAAACGTTTGATGGTGAAAGATAGTTTACATGATCTGTGGTGAATAACAGGACCATGATACTTTTGGGAAGGTAAATTCTTTCAACCTATCCTTTTCTGATTATGCCTGATGCAGTAAGGGCGCGGGTATTTGTAAGATGGTTATAACAGTAAGGGCTCGAGGCTACAAGATGCAGAATTTTATCGGCCCAGGCAGTCAAACTATCTTGTTGCAAAGAAAACTGTTGAGAGGACATTAGCAACAGCTTAGGAAACAAATTTGAATTGATCCCAATTTTTTACCTCATTCATAAGTCAGAACTATAAATGCATTATTTT
This sequence comes from Lithospermum erythrorhizon, assembly GCA_019722365.1. NCBI lineage: Eukaryota > Viridiplantae > Streptophyta > Magnoliopsida > Boraginales > Boraginaceae > Lithospermum > Lithospermum erythrorhizon. The sequence continues at coordinate 352,726 of JADFUC010000514.1, forward strand.
TCTAAATTTGTGACCAGCTTGTGATGAAGTAGTTAAACAGCTTTATAGTTTTTCATCTAAAGATACTAACAGCAAATGGATTTTCCTAAACATTTGTTGATGAAGCTGCAGAATAACTAAGGGAGCTGCCAGCCTGTACTCTTAGGTCCATACTAGAAGGAAATAAAGACAGAATTCCGACGGAGCAAAGTCAGGCACGATAGATTTACCTCAGTGGGTGCAATATGACATATGAATTATGAAACTTTACTCCTCAAAGTTACATATATAGTATTTTGGAAGGTTTGCAGTTATTATATTATAGATATAAACTTTCCTTTTCAACTGAGTTCAACAATATTGAGCAGGGGCTTCCGATTGAGAATTTAAATGACTTAGTTCCTCAGATTCCATGATTTCTTTGTTTTGACAAAATCTATGAATTTACATGCAGTAACACTTGAAATTCACTAAACCATATTCAGATGTGTTTTATCCTCATGTGTACTTTGAACAAATTAATTAATTTGGACTGATGATTGATGCGATCAAATAGCATTATCGATGGTATGTGACAGAAATTACTCGTGATATTTTTTAGTAAAATTAACATATCTGTTCCTTAATTGAAATTGGATGTAAGTGTTAAGAGGCATTAGCAGGTAGGTTGACAGGTATCGGAGTTACCAATCCAGATGACATATTATGAAATTTCATTGTGCGAGGTCTCTAGGCCCGACGTCTGGTGGTTTAAATAGATAGAGTGCACAAAAATAATAGAAATAAAATTGTCGAAAAGCCATTCGGGCCTTGACGTTCTTTAAATTATAACAAAAATCAGTATGTGGCAGTCGCTTGTGATAACTCAAATAATCACATAACGGGCTGAAGGCCATTTCGAGAAGCTTGGCGGCGTATAAGCAGGAGCTGGCCGGCCTTCAGTTCGACTTATTAACTCAGCCATTAGTTACTACCTATTAAACCAAATCGAGCTTCGAACCACATGATCAGGCAGAGCAGCTCGGTTAATCTCGACTCCACGGTTCAATTGTTCTCAACTAGTACAGATATGGAAAGCAGAATCTTTCACTCTCCAGAACAATGGCTTCAACACAGATCTCTTTCTCTCTCATCTTCTTCTTTCTCCTCACATCTCTTTCATCTCTCCTCCCTTCAACCTTCGCCAATTCCGATATGTAAACCCATTTATCTTCACTATTTTTTTTTCAATTTTCTTGCAATTTTCAATTATAATATTGTATTTTTTACTGAATAATTTATCAAAATATGTTATAGTTTAGTAGATTTTGCTGAATAATATATTAAATCTATTTCAATTGATGTATAAAATTATTGGTTTTGCAGTAACTTTGTTGGGTATACTATAAATGGTCGTGTGAGATTATCAGTACCAGGTACACTATTTGAATTTAATCGATTAATTTATCAGTTTATATGTTGTTTTATGATGTTGGATTTGAGATTTGATATTGAAAAGTAAGTTGGTTGATTTTAATCATCGAATTTCTTAGCTTATTGGTTGTTTTTGGATGTTGGGTTTGTGATTTGATTGAGAAAATTAATTAGTTGATTGTAGATAAATTGATTGGTTATAAAAATTTCACTTGAAATGGATCCAAACTATATTAATTAGTCAATTTGGGCTAAAAAGAGTTCACTTGGGTGATACCATGAAAAAAGATAAGTTTTTTAGGTCAATTATACATTGGGAATAGTGGTTTTGTACCATTGTTCAGGATGTGTGCTGTGTTCTTGAAATTGATCGAAACCAATTTAACCAATCAATTTGGGCTAAACAGGCTTTACTTCGGTGATGCCATGAAAATAAGATCAGATTTTTATTTCAGTATGATTTGGAAGTCAGTGATTTGGTACCAGGGTTCAGGATGTGTGCTCTGAGTTGTTGAAATTGATCGAAACCTCTTTAACCAATCGATTTGGGATAAACAGATTTTACTTGGATGATGCCACGAAAAAAGGATTAGATTTTTAGGTCAAGTATGCTTTGGAAATCAGTGATTTGGTATCAGGGGTGTGTGTTTGGTGATTCGGAAATGGAACAGGGTGTTTAGAAATTTTAACTTGGTATTGGGGATTTAGAGATTGTAAGGTCAGAATGATATTGGCGTTGTCAGAAAATGTTAAAATATTCACTTCCGTGTAGACTTTGTACTAGCTTCTGATTCCCTTTAATTTCTAAGGCCAGTCCACCGGAGATTCACATTTTTTTCCTGTTACGTATTACAAAAATTTGTTGATTATTCTTGCAACAATGCAACAGTTGAAGTCACGATGTTTTACTGTATTACCGTCTTCCAATGTCAAACCTGGTTTTGTTTGAATAGACAGAAATATCTCTTTAAGCTTAGCTATAGTGTTAATTAAACTAGAAACCTACCCTTTGTTTAAGTTTTTCCACCATTATCGGTACTTTAGAAAGTTACCATTACCTTCCCAAAAGATCACTAATTAGATGAGTTCAATGTCATTGGAAGAATACTAATGAACAAGGGTGAAGTACTTCAATTTTGCTTGGAATGCAGAATGATGTCACTAATTATTCCAGTTGTGCATTCTGCAAAATGTTTTAGTTGTTTTTCACCATGGGTCATGGGTGTCACTAATTTGAAGACATAACCAATGTGAGACTTCACCATAATTAGTTTCAACCAGGGCGATTTTGTTTCAAGGAGAAATCCATTGGAATACAATCTATGATTTTGAAGGATGTTTTGTTTCTTAGATAATGTGGAATATGTGCTTTTAGAGGATATTTGGTTAGCTTAGCTTAGTATCTTACTGACCAGTCCATTCACTGAGGATGTTAATGCTGGCTCAGCTAGTAAGGGTGTATTTATAATCATTTTGCTTCTGATTAAATATGCTCAATGCACTCACATCCTTTTTGCTTTGGTTCAGGTATTAACTCACATGGGTTTGCTCTTCCAGCAAAGACAACAAATGTAAAAGTCATACTAAATGGTGGACAGAGAATCACTTTTCTGAGGCCTGATGGATATTTTTCATTGTATCCTGATTGTTTTTATTAGTTTTCAGCAATTTCTCTTGGATGCTTTGCTCCTCCCCGTCCCTGAAACATTTTCGTAAACACAAAAGAAATATAGTTAACATTATTTGCCTACGGTTCAGTGTTAGATTCTTTGTATGTGTATGTATTACAATTTGGTCATTCGAGTTTGAGGCCTATTAGTTATTATAAGTGATATTTTTGAGGTTTAACTCCTCAAACTTAACCCCGTACATGTAACTGAATGAGTGCCTAACCACTACACCAACTCCACTCACCCCCTCCTATTAGTTATCATATTGTTGGGACTTTGTTAGTTAAGGTTTGAGATTGTTAGCAACCTTAATAGGCTTAGACTTCTATTTGTTAATCTGTGATGTTATGCTTAACTCATTTGCTTATAGCCAAAATGTACCAGCCGGAACTCATCTCATTGAAGTGTCTGCTTTGGGCTATATCTTTTCACCTGTGGGTTCCCACTCCCCATTTCTCCATGCTTACCAATTACCTATGTTTAATCAGATCTAATTTACAACTTTCATTTTTCATGTCCAGGTCCGAGTTGATGTCAGTGCTAGAAATCCTGGTAAAGTTCAAGCAGCTCTAACAGAGAACCGGAGAGGTCTCAATGAGCTGGTACTAGAACCTTTGAGAGAAGAACAATATTACGAGGTTAGACTAATTTTAACATTTGTAGCACTTTTTTGTTTCCTTGTTGGAAGCAATAACTAATTAACGCCACTCTTTGTCACTTCCTTTGTTGGAAGCTATAACTAATTGAATACACTCTTCATCCAACTCTTTTTACAGGTTAGAGAACCCTTCTCGCCAATGTCGTTTTTGAAGAGCCCAATGGGTCTGATGGTTGGGTTTATGCTAATTGTGATGTTTGTGATGCCGAAACTAGTTGAGAATCTGGGTAAGTATGACAAGAGTATATTCATATCTTCCTTCATTATTTCCTACATCCTAGTCCTTTCTAGATAATGTCCCTTATTTCACTGCAACACAGTTGGCACATGAATGTCATGGAGGTAACTTCAGTAGCAAATTTTAAGAGATGTCTCGTATGTTTTTGAATAAAATTTGTATATTGAAATCTGATTATTGTTTTTTACCAACATTTCTGAGATAATCTTGGAATGTTATTTGCCTGTTTACATTAGTGTGCACTTATACATGTACGTCTGTGAATGGCTGAATTGAAGAATGCATTTTTTATATAGTTAACATTTTAACTATCAAGTAATTAACATCACAATTACTCGTGTTAATATTGTGTTTTGTGTGATATGGATCCCGAGGAAATTAGACGAGCACAAGAGGAAATGAGAAGCCAAGGGGTCCCGACTCTTTCCAGCTTGTTACCCGCGGCTCAGAGGTGAAATTTTAGACAGGCAAAGACCCTCATGATATCAGCAATGGTGATTTTCAGAAAGAGAATTTGCATCTATGTGAAACTATGGTGGTATGGAAGATGGATATCTTGGCTTCTTGGTAGCAGAACTGGGAACCTTGTTTTTATAGCCACTTTATTTATACTATAGAGTTTGCCCCCAAAAAATTAGTTGAATCAACTTGGATGTTTTCCAACAAATGTACCTCATTTGATTTTGGTTGTTTACTTGTATTTCTTACTGAATTTTCAGTTTAAACCTAATTATTTTTCAACTCATTATAAAAATGCTAGAAAACGTAGACTTCAATATTGAGAAGTTAATTATAGGTTTTTGATGAATCACATGAAAGCTTATTTTTAACCTGACATGGTTATTCAAATTATTTTTCCATACATTTACAATTTTGACATACAAGTGGTATATTAATTCTGCTCAATTGCAAAAAAATTCAATGTTTATATAAATGCATTGTTGTTTTAAAAGTAAGTTGACCACTGTAAAACACATTCACATTGGTTGGAGGGAAAATAGTGATAGTTATTGAATTTCATCAACAAACCCAAATGGACCACTGTATCGCAATAAGATAGATCATTCACACATAATTGTATCAGACATCAAATTAAGATTGAAAATAACTTGGAAGCTAAAAATTGCAAAATTTTAAACCTTTTTTGTTCAAAGGGCAACACAAACAATCCTCAATTTTTTATACCACAGCCCTAAATCGGCATGGTGAATAAGTTCTACGATACATTAGATATCGGTACTTCACTGCTCCCCGGGAAGAGATTTGATAATGTCAGAATCACCTGCAAGCATTGACGCAACAGATATGAGATGTCTTTTCGGTTTCAAAATGAAAGAATTACGATTAGGGGAATATAGAATGCCCATATACCTGGATCAACAATGCTGAGGCAGGACACACGGAAGTACTTCCCGCAGGCTGTTCCAAGATCAACATTGTCTGGAGCAGAGAAAGACGGACATGCTTAAGTTGTCAATAAAAAGACAAAAGGACAAAAGGTTTCAGATAGAAAGAAATGGAAACTACAATCACGGGAAAGACAATGAAGAAAAATTCGATGACCATCTTTCAAGCTTTATCCGTCACATTTGCAGCATTACATTAGAAATCACACAAACACGCATAACCGTTTACAATTGCAGTATTATATTAGAAATTACCACACTGTAAATGATTATCATAAGACGGTAAGCAATTAATAGTTTGGTAGCCATGAATCAACACACAAATTCAACACTTGTTAACCTAGTTACTACATTCAGATCTGTATCATCCTGACTTAACCAATCATGTTCCCGAGTTAAAATAGCTAAACCAACTGAATACTTTAGTTTCAAAAGCAGGCAGCAACATCATATCTATATCAACCTAAGGGTGTATACAGAAACAAGAACAATCACTTACTTCCATTGTAGTGGTGTACTCCAATCTTAGCAAGCATGGCATAATACTCGATCTCGGACTTCCTCAAAGGTGGGCAATTGTTAGAAATCAAAATCAACTTACCTGAACCATGATTTTCATATTCAAAAAACCAATTAATAAAAAACGACAAATGAACAAATATTCCACATTTTACAAAATAACTCTAAATCCAGCAAATCATACTAAAAATATTTACCCTTCGAGTTCCTGAGAGTTTTGAGCACTGTTTTGTAACCAAGAGTGTACTTTCCACTCTTCATCACCAACGCCAACCTATTGTTGATGCTTTCATGTGTCTTCTTCTGCAATTCGTTAATAAAAATTCTTTTATCAAACGTGTCCATAAATGATACTCCCTCTATCACACAAATATAGTCCAGTTCGATTTTGTCAAAATTAACAAATATTGTAGCATCGACACATATAACTTTGATTTGATTTAAAATTATAATGTTTATAATAAATCAATTCAAAAAATACTAGCATTTGATATATCTTTCCTCAGATATTATACACATATATTAAAAAATACTACCTGCACCCCTAAAAGATCATTCATTTTACTATATTATTCACCAAATATTATCATAATCATAGCAAATTACATTAAAAATACTAACTTTTTGCTATATCTTTCACTAAAATATTAAAAAAAACATATTCAAAATTATTTGATTTCAAATTAAAAAATCCAACCATCAAAAATCAAATTTGGACAATCATTTTGGGACAGAGAAAGTAAATAAACTAAGTATAGTAAAGATGGGATATTGTAACAGTACAGTTTTCTTGCCGGTGGTCACCATTTTGATGCGGCGGCGCTGCAGCAGCTGGAGGCGGATAGTTGGGGGGTTGGTACTTGGTAGGGTTTGGTGTGTGTTTTAGGTGAAAATGTTGGAGGATTAATATGTTTTCATAGTGCTGTCCAACCTGAAAGTCCAACTCGAAAATTTGGATTGAAAGTTCGGTTCGATCTAGTTGGAGTTGAGCTCGAACCGAATGTTCGGTTCGGCTGGAACCAAATAAATTTTTATATATATTTTTTTTTAATCTTATTTTATTATTAAAATTCGAATGTTAAGTCGAACTTAGAATCAAACTTGAATCATTCGAATCGAGAGACGCCGAGCGCTTTGTGAGCTTTTAAACGAATCGAGCTTCGATTTTTTGAGGCGAGCAGAGCGCCGAATCATTGTTAATATGCTCGTTTACAGAATTATAAGCCTAGTTTGGTATGTTTGATTTTGGACCTGGATTTGGTGGGTAGACCCACATAAAGGCAATCATGCGCGAGCTATTGCGAATTCATATTAATGAGTCGAGTTCAAACGTGTACTTTATCGAATCGGATACTTACCAAATTATTTTGGATATAGAGCAATATTTTGTACTCGAGTGAGAGTTGGTTAAACTTCACTGGGCGATTATCATTAACTAATATGTTTTTAAATATATTTCATTATTCTCATGATACATGAAACATCAGTAAGATTGAAATATGGTTTTTCTAGTTTGTTTGAAGGCTTTGATCATCATGAACTAAATGGTCTAAATTCATTACACAAGATCCATATGTTGAGCTGTGGATAACAATGTAAGAGTATTACGACAACTCGAGAAAAAGCATTGGGAGCATTTGGCTGTTTACAAAAGTCTTTTGCATAACATCCATAACTCATAAGTGGAGCCTGTGGAGGTGAAGAAACATAAGTAAAATTTGTGAACTAAAAAAAAACATGTAAAAAACAAAAACAGAAAAATTGCGATTAGCACGTTTTCACATAATTTCCACTATGCACCCGCCTAACCGGATAGGGATCGTATAGTATGCAATCCTATCACTGTGATAATAGAGAGGATGTTCCGAATAAATTCAAGGATGAAGTGCAAATAATATCTACTTTACAATAAATAAGCCAAATGCCCTAATCATCAATTTTCTTCAGTCAAGGCGACGAAGTAGATACTCTACTTCAACATGTTTGGTTAAAGGCATCACCCAATCTGCATAAAGTTGAGAGACAACTGAAGGATCAATCTTGTACTTCTCTTCTTTGATAATAATGGTATCATTAAGGGTCACTTGTTGAGCAAAAATCATGGTTTTTTTCTCCACCCTTTTCTTTACCATCTCTTCCACAGTTTCAAATGTCAGCAACTTCATTAAAGCTTCCCTATCCTACATTGTTCAATAAAAATAGTGTATCAATGAATGCCCAACAAGATACTTCCGCTTTTATTTGAATGACATATTTTGCCTCTATAATAAACTGATCACTCAAAAAAAAGGAATGAAGTATTTTGTAATAGGAAAAAGATACTAATTAAATTAGTACCTATTCCACATATCTAATTGATATTGAGAACAAAATGATGTGAACCCTTTGCCACCTAAATTACAAAAGTAAAAACTAACATATGGAATGTCTTGTCCATACCTGGGCAAGAATTGCTGGTGTATAATCTTGGGGGGCATCAATAAATTTAACCTCAGCTACAAATTTACCATAGTGAATTCTTCTTGAAAGTGCCTGAAAGTATGAAAAGTTACAACTTACTCTGTCACATCCCAAATTACGTTCTTAAACTTTAAATTTAAAAACGGTTTTTAAATAATACCTAAATCATATTTTTATCATATCGATTTTCATAACCTATAATACATTTTTTTTTTGCTTACTATGAGCTTGTGTACAACACACCTTATATGATTACAAAATTTTACTCCGTATATAGTAACCAAAAAATGATTTAACTATCGTTCTTAAACTCTAGGCTTGCAATGTTACCTGCAAACACTGTAGATCACAGCTTGCAATGCATGCATAGTTACTATCATCACCTTCAGTAGCAAATTGAGGAAGTAATTTGTTAATGTACATACACCATATATCTTTATTTATGTTAATGGAATCTCCTGCAGGATGCAAAACCTGTAACAAAGTCAATGCAATGGTAATGAAATCAAATTGGTTATTTCATATGTCCCAAAATAGATGTCTTGTTTTGAATGATTACTGATGGAGGTTTTGGCAAAGGCAGGTCAGGCTTGAAAATAGCATCTGGGAAGAATGGTTCTTCTTCCTCTGATTCATATCTACCCACCTGAAATGGACATAGTTTTAAGACAGGTTTAGAAATTATAATGTAGATTGCTAATGAGACTTCATCTACTTAATTAAGTTAATGCCTCATTGTTATTTGGTCATGACTTCTATTATTGTAGTTTGTTATGTTTCTAATGTATAAATACTTTCTTCATCTCAATTTGAATGGAATGCTTTCCTTGTATAAATACTTATTAACTAAGATTTTTTTTCGTGCGAACTTAATGTATAATTTTTTACAAGTTTGTACACCATGTATTATGTAGTTAATCAAACTGTGATGATTCACATTAAATAGACAAAAGAGGGCATATGATATGATCTGCAATTAACCTATCTTTAGAGGTAATAGTCCATTCATTTTAGTGTGAGTTCATATCACAATTAATACAAGTGTTAATGCACAACATATTTCGTTAACAATTAGCTTTTAATAACCAAGAGTTCATGTCAGTGTCCACATTGGAAAATAAGGAAAGTTCAATAATTTATAAATCAATGAGATACTTCATCTAATATCAATTGGTTTTAAGATGATGTCTTATTGGACTTATAAATTATGATCTCTCTCCTCTTGTGGGTGTAATTTATGCCTGTTTCATGGATTTTTATATATTTATGTTTGCACATTAATTATTTGATTATAATTCATTTATAAGAAAATCAAATCAATATAATTGGATAATCAAACATTTAATTGTCGTTGTCAAGTCTTACCGTCACTTAAGATTATTCGTTTGATTTTGAGCTTTTTAATAGTTGAGCTTTGTCGCTTAAATATTTTTTGTTTGTCTTGTATAATATTTAATGAAAAATATACTCCCGATAGAAAGAATTTGAAATGTATTTTTTATTGATATATTTTTATAAAATATAAAAGCCTTGAAATAAAAAAATATCTACGATCAAAAATTTAACTATTAAAAATTAAAATATGTGATAATCTGGAGGGAATACTTAATATTATCACGAACAAAATCCACGAACGATCCAAATGAAGGCCAACTAACTTGTAACTATCAACGATAATCCAATAAGTCAACAATAACATACAAAATTGCCAAAAGTCATTGGCTCATCTCATTGCATCGTGTAGAAGAAAAAACCAAGTTGGGGGAGGGGGATTTCAAAACCAATATAGAGTTCACAATTCACATGAAAACTATCCTGCAATATTTAGCTATGAAGATTAAATACAAATACCAAAAAGAAAGAAGTAGGACATCGTACCTTTGATTGAAGTGCTTCAGTTTCTTTAACAAAATACTCAAAAACTGAACAAGAAAACCCAGGAATCTCCATCAAATTCTGATCATATAACTTGGAATTTAAAGGGTATTTAGCTCTTTCAATGAGGCTGAAGATGATGGTATCTTCTAGTCTGATCAAACTCTGTCTCACTGATTCAAGACTTAATTTGTCATCATTGAAAGCCATATGACTCTGTTTTGGTATTTGATGAGGAAAATACAGAGATGTTAAGGAAGCTTTAATTTATGGCTGAGATTGAGTAATTCCAAGTTATTAAGATATTTTGGGATTTATATAACGTTACGTTTGCACATTATAGAAGGATATGTGAAGGAGTTTATAAGTTAGGAAAACGAACAAAATAAAGAAAATGGGACACAGCTTGCTTGTTTGTTGCGACTTTGGAGAGTTTATACTTATGTAACAAAATTAATTTATGTCCCTACTCTCTGCATCCCATTTTTTAAGGTATTTCAATTTTACACAGGAAATTTAAATTGTCTTACAAGCTAGTTTTGTCTTTCATATTTTAAAACTAAAAATGAACTAATTTTAAATTTGTCAGAAAAGAAAAAATATCCTCATAAATGGGATGGAGGAAGTATTTTTTTATGTAATGCAAAGTTGCAAACAACTCCAATAAATTATATTGGAAAATATGGTTACGTTCATTGTCCCTCGTTTTATATTTCATTCTTTAGAAATTTGTATGATATGAATTGGATTTACATTATATTGCATTACTAGTACGCTCGTATTTATGGAAAAAATGTTAAATGAGTGAAGAAATTTTCATGTCGGAAAGCATCTTTCAGAGGCCGTGAGATCCGGTCTCGATAGGGTCTCGATATTTGGATATTTATGTAAGGACTGTTCGAGAACTGGGGGGTCTCGACGGGGTCTCCCGTGACTGTCTGGTGAGAAGCCGATTTGATTCTAATTATTCTTTAATTTGGTCTAGTAGGTTATATCTTTTTGCCTATAAATATTAGGTTGTTTTATGAGTTTTATTAAATCGCGCGAATAGATAAAATAGAGAATATTTATCCATAGAATAATATTAGGTCTTTAATTATTAAAAAACATAGTTTTTGTTTTTGAAAAGCTTAAGAGTTTATCTTTGTTAGCGATAGGTTTTTGTTGTTGATATTTTCGATGATAAGAAAATCTTTCAGCATAGATTACTAAGCCCAGTGGTAGGGCTTGTAACGATCTTCGGAAGTTGATAGTGGATTCTGCGGGAGGCGGCATGACGTACTTTTCCATTGAGGGAAAGCGCCTTATAAAATTAACGTAATGCATTTATTTTTGCACTTAAATTTATGTAAATTCTTGATTCTTTGAAGCTGGAAGAGATTTAGAATCTTAATCACAACAAAAAAGCTCAAATTCCAATTTAAACTCATAAAATAAATGTGAAACCAAGAAAGCTAACAAACACGAGCTATTATCGCCTGGCTAAATTGTGTTGGGTTTGGGTATGAAATATTTTGTCCCCTCCACTGTTGCAAGTGTAGTAATTAAGAAGTTTCATTAGAGACGAAATTATCGTTTATTTAAAAAGAGATACTTATTTTGGTGTGTGTATAATGTTGTCCAACAAACCTCTCAATCATTAAAAAGACTACCGAGTAAAAACAATTGAGATTAGTATATTGAAATTTAAGCAATAAAGAAGTGGAGTTCAAAAGCCTGAACGTCTTTGAGCACACGGCCCTTCCACGGAACATTGAGATGGAAGAAGACAATCTAATACTTTAATGTATTTATTATTGAATGCTTGGTCCTTGACTTTGTAATCGAAGCCGTCTCACATTGAGTACGAGATGATTTATAATATATCACCCGAATTTATCGAAATGTCCAATTCGTTTTAATATGAATCTTATTAATTTTTTATATGATTTTTATGTCAACTCCTTAATTAATTAAATCATGATTAGGAAAAATCGGGTTACTTTAGGAATTTTACGTATTATAGACAATTCGTATTTGTCTGAGATCCTATGGGATGTGCAATGACGGCCGGCCCAGGATGATATCACCAAGCCAATTCGAGATGTAATGAAATAATACGAAAATTAAGCAACGCAAGTTTTTCTCTACGATTTACTTGACATGAAAGATAAATCAGAAACAACGCGAATCGTAATAATATCATGAAGATCGTTACGTGATTCAAGAATCTCTTCAGCGGCCATACCATTTGGATGTTTTACCGCGTACAAACTTCGAGGCCTGAAGTCTTCTGCTTTGAATGCATCGTGGTACAACTTCGCGGCCTCATGCAAAATTATGATAAACTCATCGTAGTGCGAATAAGAATAAACTCGTATTACAGCATAAAGGTTTGTTTGGCGTTGGGGTGGTGGTGTTTCCTTCCTGTAACCTTTACACAAAATAAGAGTATTTATAGGTTTACAAATAAACTGTAAGGAATTACTTTTCTTCAAGAAAAAGTCACATCAGTCTGCCTAAGGTAATTAATTACTCACAAGAAAAATTTCAGAACTTTCGCTTTTCTTTGTTATTCAGTGTATTCGTAAGTGTAATGCTTCCAGAATAATCGGGTTAACCCCCATTGTTTAGAACCGCACGTACAACATGTTACGCGTGCGGTTTTATTGGAAGAGTACTAAATCCAAACAATGAATGTTTAGCTTGTCTGTGGTTTATAGGATCTCAGACTTTATCCATTTACCACCATTTAATCCGTCAAAATGACGTTTATGAAAAGTTGATAGAGCCATTTTCGTCCTTCTAAAAAATAAAATTGAACTTCATCTCCTTCTTCAAACTCAAATCTTGATTTCATCATCTTCTTCCCTCAAAATCAAACCCTCCAAAGACAAACTTAAAAAATCCAAATTAGACCGTAGTTAAAATAAAAATTAAACAATACAATGAACAAGTCTTTACCGTATCTTTCTAATCTCTCCTCAAATATGTATAGAAATGACTATGACATAGTACTAACTTAATTAATTAATCATAATATATAAGACAACCTTCAAAATTAGAAGGAAAAAGATTATGAAAATTAGTACCTATTCCATATAGGTAATTAATTTATGTTCAATATGTCTGAAGTTTGGCTGATTCCACTGGAGATCGGGAGTTTGCAATCGGCTGCTGCAGGGCTGACAGAGGGCCGATTATGGCTGAAGTTTGGCTGATTCCACTAGAGAGCAATCGGTCTCTGGATCGGCTGTTGCAAGGATCGATTGGACCCCAGCTAAAAGCGATTTTTTGAGGCGGTTTAAAGTTATGTAAATCTTTTGATAGTAGATTCTGAGATCGTTTAATAGTAAGCATCGATATAGGAAAGGTATAATCTTCTTGTTTAGGGTTATAGAATAGTTTTAACGCTTAAGCTATTAATCACAAGTGTATAATTCTGCGTTTGAGGAAGCGTAATGTTGCTCATTTGTAATCTGTTTCTTTCGTTATAGTGAAACACAGGGTGGTTTCTGTTTGTCAGTAGATTAGTCACCAGCAGCGTCGTTAGGAATCTCTGCGTTAAATCTCGTGTTATTTAATTTGCTTTTCACGACTTTTAAATTACTGTTATAGAAAATTCACATCCATTATAACAATTTCCAACCTCAATTATTTTTATTTATAGAAATAATAAAGTTTTTCACGCTTTGAGTGAGGAATGTTCCTTGTAGGAAATGTTGACCTAGTCACTTGAATATCCACAAGTGTCTAAGTGTATTCCTAACCTCATCTATAGTCGTAAAAGATTGTAAAACATGTTTAATTTTAACTAAGGGTACCTTTAAATAATCATAATTAGGAAATTTTACTATCTTAATTATCATACATAAATTTAATTTAAATAGAATTTATCCTATTATTCTATTAATAGTAAAATAAGTTAAAAATATTACATTTTAATATATTTTCACAATATACATATACAAAACTTGAATTCAAAATTCAAAAAATTATTTATCAAAATTTAAATCTAGGCAATTTTTACGAAATGTAGGATATAATAACATACACCTTAATAATATATGTATTGCGATATATATCTCAATATTGATTCAAGATGATCTTGCTGCCCTTGGTGTTGTTTCGATCCATGCCATTGCAAATTCATCAATGTGTAATTTTAATTGCACTTGTTGATCTTTTGGGTGACACAGGCAATCTTGCATTAAAACTTCTATGAATTGCATCATCTTCAAACTCATGATTAGAAGATAATGTCTCATTGTTTTGATCATCTTCAAAATTGAGGGAATAAGTAAAAGGGTCATAGCTAAAATCCAATGAAGCCCTCCTGCTCCTTCTTCCTCCTCCTTTACTCCTAGAGATTAAGCTCTTGCATCTTCCAACTATATTTTCTTCATGAGGACCATGATGATGATGAGGATGATGAGGGCTACTTAGATTTGAATGTGTTGACCTTACATTCCAAATTGGAGATAATGCTGACTTTTTCCTTGAGTCACCCGAGGAGAAGGTAGCAGGGGGGCAAGGGGATGACAAGTCATTAGATTCTGTTTTATTGTTATTATGAAAACAACATGAGATGTTAATTAATTGTGCCTTGCGTCTACCCCTAAGAGTTGATGCATCATGTTCCTCCTCCATTGTTACCTTTATGTTTCTTGATTGTTTATCTAAGGACCATAAAAAAAAATGATGGTATGTTTATATGAAGAAATGGATGGGATTGAAAGAGGAAGTGGATATTCTTGAATTAAACGAAAAAAGTTGTTAGATTATGTTTAAAAGAGTATGAATTAAACATAATCAAATATTTTTGGGAGTTAGTTAGCTTTTTATGAGAAAAAGGCCATATTAAAGGATGAATGGATATGCAGCAAGTATCCTTCATTTTTTATGGATGTGTGTAATTTGTAAACAAAAACTTAGTGAAAGAGCGATATTTTAGCTACTGATAAAAACTTCATGATATAAGTCTCATCTTCTTTATTGATATAGAAATGAAATGGGATGACACCAAAATATCCTGTGCCCTGTGGAGGATAATTTTGTACTCCTTATTAAACTTTTCAAGTTATACTAAAGTCTTATTAATTATTCTTTATATATCGGCTAACGTATATAAAGGTAGTGTGAGATAAGGGGATTGCGTCTGATAGATTTTTATATTATTAATTCTTAATTATCTTTCGATCCCAAAATGCAAAGTTAGGGTTGTAATAGGAATTAGCTTCTGTCCTCTATTTTTATTTCTTTGTTATCGCGTCGATGTAGAAGCTTTTGGTAATAATTATTTTAAAGCTATATGTTCAAAAATGATAAGAAAATAATATTATGAAACTATTTTCAAAAGGCAAAGATTTAATGATATAACTTTTATATTTATTAAAATAATAAATAATTAGTAATTAATAGTCGAAGTTGTTAGAATACAGTATGAATTTCATTTGTGATTAGCCTCAGAATTAAATACATCTCGGATCATAATGATATAGATTAATCTAAATTCATAAAATACATTATGAATACCAGCGGTTCTGATGATCTTGGCGGAGTCATCTGAATCTTCATGAAGTTCTTTTGAATTGTCATTGGCTCCAAATGTAATGCGTTTAGTTGGTGCGCGCAGGAGATGTTGAATCTCGCGCGGAGTTTCTTTAGAAGCCAAGGGATTGGATACAAAATTCAAAAGCAAATTTGATTCTTGTTCTTGAATAGTTCGGCCATTCTTGGTTAAATGGAGGCTTATTTTTTTTTGTTTCATGATCCTAAATGAACCTAAATGATAAGGATCGCTTATATAGTGGTCATCTTTAATCCCCAAAAGCGTGAGCGGTTAATAGTAAGCTACGTTTGATTTAATTAAGCGGGTTAAGTAATATGGCTTATGAAGTTGTTAACGATATGAAATTCTTATGAGGCTGACTAACTATCGAATTAATTCAATTGATTAATTAATTGAGTCGGGTTCATCAATTATATTTTTACATTATCGATGTAAAATTCCGATGTGAAATATTCGTTAATTCTGATGGCTACCGATTTAAGCGAAATGTAGTTTAATTTCATACATGAAATATCATTCAGCGATCACTATATGTGTGTGACGCCCACAGGCTTAGATAATAGTAAGTTGTATAATAATAATAATCGACCAATTACTTTTTATTATAACGATTAATGAGTAAGATCAGCAATATTTCGTAACCCGCTTAAATTATCGTAGGAACTTCGCACTTAGTAATATCTGATTCTTAAAGTGAGCAACTAAGTGCGTGTCGCGTTTCTTAGAAACGTGGTAAATGAATTGATCTATGATTGTCATGACGGACGTAATAATAGTGAATCGATTTTAGATTTCGATTTCAACAAAGTTTCACCTCGATAATGCGAAGAAAATATTAAAAGTATTGCTTGTCCACGAGGCACATTTATTGAGACGTGGTCATGCTGCGGTCTTGTAATGCGCATCGGCGATAGGATTCGGTCACAGCGGCCAATGATGGTATTCTTGAATCAGGGAAGGTAGTCTTTTCCCGGTGTTGCGGGGATTCTTACAGCTATCTTTGAATATTTGTGTATGGGATAGGCTATGGGCCCGTCTGAAGGCAGCATTCGGTGCCTTAAAAGCATTGATAATGTCTTGGCGTGCGGGGCGTCGGCGTAAACGTATGAAATTATATCAGTTGTGATAGTTTCTTTATTGAAAGTAATCCAAAAAGATTGAATTTTTAGTGTACCCATTTGGCCAAAATTGAATATTTTTCACCGATTCGCATCCATTTTGGTTAAATACATGAAAATATAGTAGAGAGCATGGAGCAAGAAAGGTCAGAAAACGAGGCCGTTTCATCATTAGAAGAATGTTTGAAGCTAGTACGAGGCGAGAGAGATGAGCAGCGTCTGTTAGGGCTTTTATTAGTGACCAAATTAAGCAATAAAGATGACGCTATACAACAAGTTTACCACGCCGTTTCGCCTCAATTTATTCTCCGTTTACTCCGCACTGGTAACAACCCTTGTCCCAAAATAATTGTCCACTTTCACTTGATTATTTCAAAAATGTTACCATTTCAGGTATGGGAAAAGGAGGCGGAGGGGGTCAGAATAGGGATGTCTATTTGCAGCTATCAGTTTCCATCTTGGCAGCGTTTTGTAGGGTACCCCAGATTGCGGCTTCAGAAGATATGCTTTCAAAACTTCCACTCATAATTCAGATCATGTCCGAGGAGTATGTACCTTTATTTCTCTTTACTTACATTGCTAGTTATAGCTTTTGTAGAAAGCCTACTCTAACGAAGGCTGTTACTTCAATCTGCAGTGTAGCGCCATCAGTTATTGAAGCTTGTTTCGAAATCTTAATTTTGGTGTCCACTGCTCGAGAAGATGGAGTTTCTTTGTTGTGTGAATCTGCTGGGTTTAATGCCATAGCTTCACAGATGTGCAAGCTCTCAGATGGTAAAGTGACACAACATTAGAAAATGTTATTGATGGAAAATTTGTGTGTCGGGGAAGTATGATGTATCTGAAATTGAAAATTGTATGCATTGTAGGTTCCCAAGTGTCAGAACTTGCCATCAAACTTGTCCAGTTAATGATGACCCACCTTCCAGCAGAAAAGGTTTATGCTGAACATTCATTCCAGCTATCTATGATGGTGAGCCTTTATACTTTAAGCCCCTTCTGTGTTTTTTACTTTATATTCTGATAAGACATGCTTATTATTCGATCTTTGTAGCTGGGTCATGTGATGGTGACATTTTAGTCTTTGTGGTTGAAGGTGGTTGCATTAGCAAAAATGTTTGCTGAGCTGCACACAGCCCTAAAATTTGAAGCACTCCACTTACTCTATGCCATTTTGTCATCAAAATACTCGGTAAGGATATGTTTGTTAAATTTTTTGCTAATACTGAGATTTTTTGTCAGTTTATTTCTTTGTTCTAAGTTCTAACTATTTTGATTGCATGCCTTGGTGTTAAGAAACTGCTTTGGAGCTAAGCAAAATATCGACACATAAGATTTTGATACAAAAATGTGTAAGATAAACTAGATAGGATCATCTCTGAATTCCCCCTTTACAATCTGAGATTTTAATCTGAAGTCGAAATCTGAGGCAACATCCATGAACATTTCGTTTTTGAAATATGGTGTCATTTTAATAGACTATTGTGTGTTCTCTCATTCTAATTTGCTACTTCTACCTAACTTTTGTTGGGTTTTTTAAATTATCTGCAGTCACCTGTCCATTCGGCTCTCAGCTCGAAGACAGATGATGCCTGGAGCATTAACATGCGTGTTGGAATTGTGGCTATTTTGCAGAATCGAGTTGGTATGTCTTTTTTATGTATTACCTCAATTTTAATTACGAAAGTAATTTTCCATTTTCAAATCCCAGAAAGATTTTTTGTTTTGAATAAAAATAACAAATTGAGGGAAAATTAACAACTAAAAATAAATTCAGTTGTCCATGACTTTGACTGCAATAAGTGATACAGACGGGGCACAAGGCACAAGTTGCACTACCATGGAGAATGCTGGGACTCTGGGAGAGAGTTGATGTTTTAATGTATAAAAACACTGTGTCACTGATACGGGAGGGAATGCAACTGGAAATGGAGCTCAGGCAGAGGGCTCCTGAGGAAGGAAAGAGTTGGGGGGAAGGGGGGAGATAGTTACAATTTACTGAATTCATCCCTGCATTTTATTAATTAATGCACATTAGTAAGAATAATTTTGTCCTCCCAAAACTGGGTGATCTCCTATCCTCCCCAAAAAGACGGGGAGATTAGCCTCCCTATATGTAAATACGTAGTATTAGTTAGTACATCTGTTCCTTGTTTTGTTCTGATTACTTTATATGCAGCATGCCAGCATCTATAACTAGTTACAAAAATGAGTTACTTATTTTAAATGCGTTGTTATTGTCTGCAGCTCCAGATATTATTCTGAAGGCACTTGTCTTAGCTGAGTGTGTCATAACCATTGTTGGTGAAGGGTGGCTCACTGGGGGCACAAATTTACCTGGTGCCTATGATGATGCTATTCCTGCTGACAGGTGAATGTGGTACTTTATTACTGAATTGATCGATCTACCATTGTACCCTTATTTGTGACAAGATCTTCACAGCTGTTGGAGTCACAGTTGACTTACTGATTTTTCCAGGTGTATACTGGTTGTGTTAGAGTCATCTAGGGTTGAAATTGCCATTCTTCTTAATGAGCTAGCACACTTCAGAGATGAATCTTCCAAGTGCTCTTCGTCTTCGTCAAGCAGTGACATTATCCTCCAGAAACAAAGGGATCTTGGCATCACATTTTCGTTGGTCGAAAAGATAATAAATCTTATTTCACAGCTCAGTGAAGATGAAGGTACTTAGTTTAAAGTTGGCTACTTTTAGAAAATTTTAAAGTTCACCAATTAACATTGCATTGCGCACCCAGATTCAAATGCCATCATAAGTGAAAGCACATTCATGAAGATCATCAAGCAGCTGAATGAGACTATCAATGTAGTTCTAGAGTATCTGCAAGATGCAAAGGAACTTCCCTTCCGTTTTCCTTTATAACATTGTAGTATCAATCTATTATCAGTTATCACATATAAAGGAAAAACTGCTTTTCTTGTATCAATTAACATTGCATTATGGAATGCCAATTTACCTGCTTTTCTTGTATCTGAGAGTTGGAACATTTTGTAGGAACATGGGATTAGGAAAGGAGACGACCTTCTAGCCTCAGTTCGTCTAATCGGAAGGTACAGCTTCTTGTTCCTGTTTTTTCCTAAAACTGCATCCACCTTTCATCCCTCCTGTGGCACTGTATAAAAGAGAAGAAGGAATGACCAGATAGGTCCTTTATGCCCTGGTTTTATCTCTCTCCTTTCTCTGATTTGTAGTGAAATGAACCTACCTTAAAGATATTCACCCACTACTTACTCCTGTCTTCATACCTTATATTAAGAGACATAAGGATGGACGGATTGCCCCTTTTGTCCTGTTTGTCAGCTCATTCCTTTTCTTGATTTATAAGAAGACTAGAAGTCTAATATATTGCAAACAAACTTAATGATTCTTGCGGGAAGATGTTGAATGAGTCACTTGACAATAAATCTAGAGGAGTGGGTTTTTGAACTCCCCAAGAATAATAAATACTCTCCTAAAGGGGGTGACAAGACCAGAATATTCTTTTTTTGCTAACAAATTTTAGTTTATTACGTAAGGGGAAATATAGTCTAATCACTAACATTTTTATTGCGGAAATTATCTCCTGAATGATATACATATATACGTACATCTATGTGAGTTGATATATGTTACTGTTCCAGCTATCTTGCACAGACACCCAATGCATGTGAGGAGAAGGTCAAGGAACTGCTGAGTTACATGCTTTCAGTTGAAGGGATGGATGAACCTAGGTCCAATGAATTTGCTAAGTTTTTCATTGGTAAACTCATTCCATGGAATTCTTTGACTTAATTGGCTTATGGTTAAT
The DNA here is from genome assembly GCA_019722365.1 of Lithospermum erythrorhizon. NCBI lineage: Eukaryota > Viridiplantae > Streptophyta > Magnoliopsida > Boraginales > Boraginaceae > Lithospermum > Lithospermum erythrorhizon. Next base: position 373,420 of record JADFUC010000514.1, read on the forward strand.
TGCAGGCCTTTCTTTTCTGTATGCTTTCTGCTACCCATGTTGTGTCAGATAACAATGAGGACTGATGGATGCAGAATTTTATCTTCAGCTGGGGCTCTTGATTCTGTGCGTATAGTTGAATTGGACGTAACAGTAGTTTCTTCCTGTTTGCCTGTAGTCCTTCCTAGATACACGCTTTCATGATATTTATAGAATCTCCCATATGTATAATAGTGCCCTCATATTAATTTCGTGTGAAAGATTGTGGAACACTGATCCGTAGAGGTTATATGCAGGTTGTTAATTGTCTGATTTCTATGATTACTACTAGTAATTGTAAAACTGATGAATCAACTTCCATATTTCTGGCGTGCGATACAATTCTGAATCTTCTAACAAAGGTATATATACGCAGTATGGTATCAATCATTATTTACTTTCTGTAATACCTCATCCATATGTTTTCTTGATTTGCATAGAGGGGACAGCTTGAAGTTTCAGTGGATACTGCCGCTCTCATCAAACTCTTGAGAGTATTGACACATTGGGCAGGTACTGCGTAATCTTTTTACTGAAAATACTCATGTTCATCCTTGATTTTGTTAAAAGGGATAAGATCCCTGTTACATTTATTGTAATTTTTATAATTTAGTTGTCTTTCTATCAAATTCTTCAGTCATTGCTTGCTGATGCTGACATTATAATGTTTTCAAACTTCCTTCTCAACTAGAGATGGTTGGTTAATTTTTTGTTTATTCAGCTCTCATGTAATTTGATTCTGTTCTACCTTTCTTCAACACGATGATTAAGTATATTTACTAAAGAATGAATAAATAATGTGGTTGTCTTGTTTAAACTAAGGTTGACTAGTGAATTTCTTCTATTCCTTTTTAACAAAAAACAAAATAATATTCCATGTGAATTATATCGATCAGACTACTTAAAAAGTTAAGAAAGTAATAACCACCACTTGAGATGGAAGGAGTGAAAGTTACCGTGAGGAAAATTTTGAAGAGGGATTTGGTTTGTAGAAGTTAAATGTTAAATTATTTATGTCGTGTGATTATTTACATTCAAAACGAAATTTATCGGACACTCTATTGTACACATCAGAGGTTGTTGATGATATGTCTGTTTTGTTGATGGCGTCGAGTATATGCTCCTTGATACTTGATTCAACCTCAGAGGAGGCTCTTCTACAACATCCAAACTTTGACAATCGTGACCTTATCAGCATGGCTTTGCTTATCCAGAAAAGTTTTTCTTTATGTGGTCAGGTAAATTTCATGTTTCTCCTCACTCTAGTTTCCTACATATTGACTGCCTTGGCCCTTGCTTCTTGTTGTACATCACCCAAACCCCGTTCCTTCATTCATGTATGCACTTTTTTTTTACATACATTGATTGGAGATTTTGAGGGCAGCATGATTATTTATATTAGTCTTTTACTCTTTCTGACATTATCCTGCTAGTGATCATAAATGATAGTTCCACCCTTTCTAAACTGTATTTAAGGTATTTTTTGGGGCCTAAAGTGGGATATTAAGATATTCAGTAAATTTTAACTGTTGAACATTATTCAGGGCCTAAAGGGCTTGAAGTCCTCTTTATCTTTCTTTGACATATATAATCATTTGTGTCAATCGTAGCCTTTAACTGTTGAACATTATTCAGGGTGTGATGTCCGAGGACGCTAAACAACAAGCAGATCTCCATGACATTGTTGTTTCAGGTATACTGTCAAAATATAACTGTGCAAGAACTATATTATTAATACATCTACTGTCCAAATGCATGTTTTGATATATTACCTTGCTGCAGCTTATTCACGTTGGGCTGATCGTTTCCCCCAACTAAGGGCTGCGATTGAGAGATAAATCGCCGACGAGATACCGATACTATCTGTATGATACTTGTGAATATGTAAGCCAAGTGTTACCCTGCTATTTGCATTTAGAACATAGATAATTATGCATTTTGCTAATTTAGTTTTTTTGGAAGTTGTATTTGTTAATCCTTCTTTAGCTTGAATTGACATAATCTGATATTAGAAACTTTATCCTTGAAAGTATTCCAACTAATCTTATGTCAATTGAGGTTTTGACCTAACATCATATACCATTATTACATGATCATTGACTATTGAATATTGATGGCACACAAGATAACTCCACAATTCAAACAACTGATTGCCATCCAATTCATTGCTTCAAAACAAAAAGCATTTCATGAGAAACAAAACCATGCCACGTTTGTTCAATGGTGGATTCATTACTCCAACTGCAATAACTTAATACTCCCTCTATTCCTTAAAAATTGGAACATTTTAAATTTTAGTAATTGACTTTTTAAATTTTAAATTCAAATAACTTTTAATGTGTTATATGGTCTCTCTATTCCTTTTTATAAGGACCATTTACTTTTGTATAAAGTTTAAAAAAAATTTAAATTTATCTCACCAACATAATTTTTCTTTTATTTTTTCATACCTAATTTGATAATTTAAGATCTAATTTGATAAAATAAAATCTTAAAAAGGGATTGATATTTTAAGAAAATGATATTTAAAAATAGGGCTTGAGGGAGTATTTGTTCAGTGAAAATATATTACTCCGTAATATGTAGTATTTTTAACATATTTTATTATTAACTTAATAATTTTAATTATTCAAAAACAAAATTTTTGATGTCAAATCAAAAATTATAAGTTTTGTTAATTGGACATAAAAAAAGCTAAACTCGATAATCTTTTGCGATTGAGAAGATTTCATTTCATGATTTGATGCTTGAAGTTTTTTTTAAAAAATTAGCGATGATAAGAGTATTACAATCCTATGCATAATATTACAAATCCGAGACTCTTTGCTAATTATTATTATAGTTAAAAATAATGTTAACTAATATATGTATCTAAAACTATTGCGCAGTTAAAAAATACGTACTGAGATTCAAATCCAAGATTTGTTGGTTGAGTTATTAAAAGTTGATGTCTTTTAGAGTTATTCACAAGATTGTCATGTTAAACTATGCAACACGATTTGTTTATCCACTCGAAATGGTATTCTAACCACACTTGCATAAGTTTGGATTATTCATGGGGTCTTATAACATTATCTTTTTTGGAGGCCTACTGAAATCATGATCGAGTGAGAACAATTATGATGAAATCAAAAAATTTATATATTGTTACTGAAAACATTTATATAACGTAAATATGCAAAAAATACAAAAACGTGTCACACCAATGTGTACGAATTGCAATAAATTATAAAAAAACAACACTTCAAATTTATATTTGGAAAAATTAGGAGGCGACAAATACATTCTTTTATTCAAACCCCACCCCATTACTCCGAATTTAGCCGTTTCGATTAAGCTGAAATCTAAATTGATGAGTTGTTTAGGGACCACAGCATGACAAAAGATTATGACAAAATATCAAAACATTTCACATCAAACCGATAAAAATCAGACAATAAAGTGCATGAAGTTTGACAAAATTCAACATAAATCTTTCCTTTTTCCTGATTCTACGCCGAAGTTATGAGTATTCTTGTCATATTTATGACCCTACCAAATAGGCCTAATGACCATATTTATGAACCAAATATAATAATGACCATAATTATGTACACTTTGTAACCTACGTACTTCTAACATATTCCCTCTCATTCTTGCAACTGTTACTACTATAACTTAGGACTGTTAGAAATAGACAACATTGTAATATCCAACAAACCATTCAACTTTGCAACAATGTTTTGCATGCATAATTCTGTCAAGTGTTTTCTTCTTCCGTCATTGTTGCTATGTTCTCTGTTGTTCTCCTTGTCTTTTGGGGATGACTCATATTTTTCCACATTCCAAGTAACACCTACATCAGGTAATTTTGTAGTTTATGAGGTGAATGAATTGTTTTTCATGGCATGGGGAATCAAATATTTTATATTCTCGGACTCGTTTATGTAATTGGAATAATTCAAAATGGATCCTTCTAGTACATACGCTTTTTATCTATCGTGAAGTAGTAGATAGTGTTTGCAACTCTTGCGTCAATTTGGAAACAGCCTCCGATCTTCTTACCTCACTTAGGTGGTAAGAGGCATTGCGGTTGAGTTGTTGATTAGTATGAGTTGAATGAATTGCAATGCTTCAGAGTATGGTCTTAAGTACATTCTTGATTTCTTTTTTCTTTTTTGCTAGGGGAACATTTGGCTTCTTTGGGGGCAAAAAGATTGTTGGCTGATGGGCTAGGTGATGACTATTTGTACTCATCCTCACTTGTGTTGGCTGAGGGGAGAACATATAGGAAGGACCCTCTAGATGGTTTCAAGAAATATACAAGAGGTTGGAACATAAGTGAAAAACATTATTGGGCTGTAAGTTTTGCTAACTTTTTTTAAACCTTTTTTTGTCTTGATTTACTTTGGCTTAGATTATTTTGTAAATGATTCAAGATTCTCATTTTTTATCACTTAACATATGTCCATGAGATAAACATATGACTAAATCTGGATACTGAAGAATTATGTTCAATGTGAATATTTACCTCTGCCTTTTGATGTATGTTTAGTTCTCTGTAAAATGGACTTTTGTGATACAAGTTTTTTACTGCATAAAGTATTGACAACCCATTACCACATTCATTGATTATGACCTTCCGAGTATATTAATACAGTTATGAGTTTTATCCATCGGATTCTTAAAAAAAAAAGAGCCAGCCATGTATACTCTTAGAACACCTCATTTGATCTTGTAGGAACAGTTAGTTATGCGAGCTATGTTTTCGTTTGATGTGTCTACTCTCTAGAATCTTATATTTTGGTGCTCCAAAATGCTCAATTAAGAGAACCAGATGCTATTCTCCAAAATGCTCAATTAAGAGAACCAGATGCTATTTTAACGTTTAGATCAATTAGCTATTGTGAATGGTAACTCTAATGCATCCATGCTTTCAATTAGCATTTGATTAGTGTCTGATTGTATGTCCCTTCTAATTAAGTTGCTAATTTTTTGTGCAGTCTGTTTCTTATACAGCTGCTCCAATCTTTGTTATTGCTGGAATCTGGTTTTTGGTATTCGGAGTGTGCTTGTTGGCCATCTGTCTATTCCACTTCTGCTGTCCAAAACCGCCTTATGGCTATTCACGAACAGCTTATGCTTGCTCTCTCATTTTTCTCATACTTTTTACTGTGACGGCAATGTAATCTCTCCCTCTCCCTACCCTTACTCTCTTGCTTGCCTGCTTCTTCTGAATTTTGTGATTTTAATGCCCGACTGTTGCATGGCAGCATCGGGTGTATCATATTGTATATAGGGCAGGGAAGATACTATGTCAGTACAACAAATACTTTGAAATATGTTGAAGACCAGGCAGATACTACGGCTCAGAGTCTGAAAGACGTGTCAATGTATCTCGGTTCAGCCAAGAATATTGACATGATTAATAATATTTCTCTACCTGGGAATGTGCAAACAGACATTACCGAAATTCAGAATAAGATAGATTCGTCTGCCAGTAATCTTGCCACTCAGACATCTGACAACTCAGATGACATTAAACATCTTATAGAATCTGTGTAAGTCACACTAGCAGAAAAGGTTTTGGCACTTGTCTCTGTCTGTTCCGAGACTTGGTAAATTTATGAAGGTTACTTGTCTTTGTGTAGGAGATTGGCGCTCATCATACTCGCTGCAGTTATGCTATCAATGACTTTTCTTGGATTTGGTAAGAATATTACATTAACATTAACATGCCATTATGCCTTTGGAGAGGCTCCTCATTTTAGCAGGTAAGGAGGGGGTGGGGTGGGCTCGATTGTATTAATCAAGGAATTTCAACCGTATAGTGTCTTGCATTGTATTATTTTTTCCCCTTGCCATTTCTGATTTCATGTCGTTCTTTGTCTGCAGTTTTCTCACTCTTTGGTATGCAGTCTTTTGTATACAGGTGAGTCTAATGCTATTATCAAGATTCCCTATCTAGCTTCTCTTTACTTTATATCGTTTCTGAGGAAGTATTGTGTTGGTTTATTATGCAGCTTGGTGGTCACTTCATGGATCCTTGTGACAGGAACATTTATTTTGTGTGGGATATTTCTTCTTCTTCACAAGTAAGTTCAGTTGTAGCAATCCACATGTACTGACTGACCCCCTTTCTAGAACTGAGCACAAAAAAATAAAATCATGGCTATCTCATTTATCTCTAGATCAATTCGGTGTCCTATAATTGGACTAATCCCATCTTTCTGTTTTGTTTTAATTGAAATCTGATTCTGAAGAATAGTTTTTCAAACACATATGAACTTCTATGGTGGTTGTATTTGGAGTACAAAACACCTAATTCATGGAGTACATTGTTTCCTTTTGCCTTAGTATAGTGCAAGTTCTAATCTTCATCTGATTAGTGAATTGTTCATTTCATAGTCAATATAATCGTTTTTGCTACTTCAGTGTGACAGGTGATACTTGTGTTGCAATGAATGAATGGGTCCAAAATCCAGTTCCTCATACAGCTCTAGACGATATCATTCCCTGTGTGGACAATGCCACTGCTCAAGAAACCTTGAACAGAACAAAGGAAGTTAGTTCTCAATTGGTAGAGCTAATCAACGAAGTCATCACCAATGTCTCCAACATTAATTTTGCACCTGCCTTTGTTCCGTTTTACTATAATCAGTCTGGTCCACTGCTCCCAATCCTCTGCGATCCTTTTAATCCCGACTTAACAGACAGGACGTGTTCATCTGGTGAAGTGGACTTAACCAATGCAACACAGGTATACCATAATTCTTACAAAATATATTATCTCCAAATTCTTGAAAAGACTGAAAAAATCCTCTTTCAGGCTTCTCAGAGCATGCCATAAAAAAGGGCATCGTTTATTCTCTTTGCATGAAATCCCCTGCTATTCATTGCTGCATAAAGAGGGCTCATATCATTTCTTGATCCAATCTGCATTTAGTTAGCTACATACAAATATCATGCCATAAAACGTTTGGTTTGCTGAAATGATGTTTATTTTGTCATAGGTATGGAGTAACTTTGTCTGCCAAGTTTCACCAACCGGAGTTTGTATTACACCAGGCCGGCTGACTCCAACACTATATAACCAATTTGCATCTACTGTCAACGTGAGCTACGGACTGAATCACTATGGTTCATTCCTAGTTAGTCTTCAAGATTGTACATTTGTGAGAGAGACTTTCTCCAATGTGCATGCAAACTATTGCCCCGGGCTACGCAAGTACAGCAGATGGATATATGCAGGATTGTTGGTTGTGTCATGTTCTGTTATGCTCTCAATTCTCCTATGGGTTATATATGGACGCGAGAGAAAGCACCGCGCCTACACCAAAGAGCATATGCCTAGACCAGTTAATGACTCGACTGAGGAGAAATAAACTTGATAGTATCAGTGGGCAGTGAAGCTTGTTTTGAGAATGTTTAGTGATCAACCTTTTATGGCACCAAAAGCTATACAAAAGATTGGTGGATGTTAAACGATGACTGTGGTTTACTAGAAGCATCGACATATTGTTTTAGCTCAGTTTATGACATTTCTTAAGTCTCGTTTGATAGGAATAGGTTCATTTATCAAGTTTTTAGTTATGTTTTGGATTTTGCTGGTTCGGCCAGTTTTGTTGAGGTACTATTTTCTCAGCTATAATATTTTTTTGAAGTTTATTGAATTTGTGGAAGTTGGCGAAATTTCAAAAATGATACTTTCCAAATCAGCGGTTGTAGTAGAAAAATGAAAGATGTTAATGTGGACATACATGATAAATTTAAAAGATTTTATCTCGGTTTTGGATCTTAATGGTGTTATTCACTTAAATATTGTACATTTTCTGGTTCTTGAAGGTAAAACAAGTACCTAATATTCTTTGGCTTTCTTGCTTGATGTACCCCTAAACTTGATTGATTTGGTACAAATTATATGATACAAATTTGTAATCTCCCCCTAGTGTGAGATAGTTGTCACCAATTTGCATACTAATAAAACATTATCCACAATATATTAAGCAAACAAAAAATATATGATACAAATGTGGAAATACACCTGGTTTCTTCTACCCGTCTTCATCATCCATGTTGGCCTACTTATAGAAAAAGATCAATGATATGTGTCTTGAATTCCACCTTTTTATACACATAAGTGGACATCATGAACATCATCACTCGGCATTCTGCTAACTGGAGTTTCTCTAAAATTATCGCTGATGCTTCATGTCTATCGCTTCTTTCTGTTTGAAGTTAAAGAGATGTAATCGAACTATCTTTTGCGCTTGCTCTTCAACGCTGAGGAAGAAGATGGATTACTATGCCAGTTCCTCTTCCTCTGATTTATAAACCAGTTGTTTATTTGCTTCAAATGCAAACCAGTTTCCTGCACTAGTCTTGCCTTGTCTTCCTCCTGAAAAAACAAAACAAAATTAGATGTTGAATATAAACTGCCTATATTCTGGTAAAATTTTAATACATACAATTAAAGGGACCAAGAAAGGTAACTAGGTGGACATTCCATTATGCAAATTTAGGAAATTGGAAGACCATTTGTGATGTGGCAAATCATATTTTGCTTCATAGGTAGAATACATTACCGTTGGGTATGGCCACTTGGAGTGAGTTTGCCACCATTGCTTCAAGACAGAAGTGGTATCGCCTGGAAGCTTTCCCGCTCTTCTCTTCCGCAAAATCTCTTCCCTAATGTCCACAATCTTCTCTTTGTATCCCTGTAGAAAAAAGTTAATATATATTACTCGATCGAAGGATGATAACATAGATTCCAATGATTCCACATGGATTACTAAATATGTTACCTGTTTCAGTTCATGCTTTAGCTCCTGCCTTACACGCTCCATTAGAGATCTCTCGCTCTCTGTTGGGAGACCGAATCCCATGCCATCACCACTCTCTAAACCACCATCAAAGAGATTGGCATCACTGTCTATCTGATCATCTTCGTCATCAGACATTGTTGCGCCTGTCCCTTCTCCTGGCGAGACTCCTGCAGAGAAACACGGTCTAATTAGTTGAGGTCATTCTTCATCACCCTGGCATTTGTGTTTCACTATACCCTTAGATGAAAAAGTTATAGAAATCTTATAAACACAATAATACAGAGAAGTCTTGTATAATTTCTCACATCTACCATGGATCTATTATATTCTATTAAGGTAAAATTAATAGATAAATCACCTGTCAGACTTTGTAAAGATTGTTCAATCTCCCAACACGCCATAACCGCTTCCATTGCATGAACACGTACATGCTGCTGTAGTTGCTCTTTGAAAGAACAAAGTAGTAGGACATAATGCGTCTGCAAAATAAAGAACGACGACAAATTGGTAAGTTACTTCACCATGTAGAATGTCCAGTTTTCATTTGTTTTACTGAATAATCCTTCTGCTACTACGTACAATTAGCACCATATTGATGTTATCATATGATCAAATTTCGCATACAACATTGTATGAAAACTCAAAGCATTTTTTTGATATGTTCTATATTTAACATCGGGTGTTAGTTCACATTTATTCAATTCACTTTTCGAGTAAGTGGAGGTTTATGTGATCTATTAGCATAATATAAGGTTCAATCATTTGAAAACTTGAGTATAGTCTATATGATGCTTATTGTTTGTAATTCAAGAATCATAATTTTCTTTCATCATCAAATGAAAGGAGAATTTCTCACAGTACAAGGGTAGTGATATACTTCTTGTTTCATACAAAGAATTACCCCATTTGTTCAAAATATGGTTAAAGTTCCTTGAATTGCTCCGAGTATAAGAATATCATACAAACATAAAACAATGTTAAAATTCACTTACATATGCAAGATATGAGAAAATTAAATTCTGAGGACAAAAACTGAACCCTTCATAAAAGTAAAAAGCTTCAATTTTTTTTGCACAAATCAATCAATTTCACACGGACAGACAAAAAAGCAAATCTACTTACCCCCTTTCATGTGAGGCAATAATTTAACAAGCCCAAAGTCAACTAAAAGACACTCACTCCATCCCTCAAAAAAAAGTATTTTCTTTTAACATTATATTTTAATATTTTTTTTTTCCAAATACTATGCAACATATTCAAAATCCAACAATCAAATTTCAAAACTAAACTAGACAATTTTTTCACGTTGGAGAGACTAGAAAACAACAAATTCAAAATATTTTCATTTCTTATTTTTGAAATTTGAAGTTGAAGATATGAGTTAATTGTCGATTTATTTGACCAATATACAACTTATGTAACAAGTTAAAAACTATTTAGATCAAATGACAATTTAGTCTGAAGTCATATTATTTAAGACCAAATTGATAATTAATTCTTAATTCTGAACATATACTAACCATGAATTGATCAAGTTCTTTATTATCATCACTTAGATCTCCATGAGCACCAAGTGAAGAATACTTAGCCACCACATGTTGAGACTGAGCCAACTGAGCATCAATCCTAGGTAGTTGATCCACTGGCGTGGCAATCCGTAAGCACGCCACGTGTGCAGCCAACAACTGTTCAAACAAAGGGTGTCCAATCATCTCCCCCTTCCACCTACATGTCTGCCAATTCACCACCACCCCACTAGCGGCGCCGCCTCCCCCCACCTCTCCACCACCATCACTATTATTAATATCATTCAACTCGGCCGAGGCGGCGACATGCACGTCATCCCTGACGTCATCTCTGACGTCACTAACGTTTCTTTGTAAAATAGTTCTTGATAGCCATTGGTTTGCAGATGTGGATTCAGAATTTGTATGCAAGTTTAAGAAACTGCCCCCCTCCCCTTCCTCCAACTGCCCCCCCTTGGCGGAGTATTGCACTGTTCAGCCATGTTGGTGGTTGACTTTGACGCTGGTGATGGTTTTGTTGATGTTTTTCAGATGGTGATGATTGTTGAAGTTGTTCTTGAACCATGCTTCTCAAAACTGATGAGTTTTCTGCTAGATGTTGATCAGAAAAATGTTGTAAAGCCATTTCTTGTGATATATGATTTGGAAAAGCTTATGCCTGGCTGAAATTTTATTCAAAAAATTTGTTATGCATATGTTAATGATACTTCTTGTTTTTGCTCCATCATATATTATTTATAGAAAAACTGAAAACAAAGGTTTGAACTTTGAAGAATGAAGAGTATCGTGATGTATTCAAAAGATATAAGAATTTATTATGACATATCAATACTAGTAAATGTTAAATACTACATATGATATTCATATTATGAAACTAATAAAATATATGATCTTTGAAGAAAACTGAGTAAAATAAAGTGAGATGATTTATATAGGTATAATTTTTTGTATATGTGAATGAATTTGAATGTAAATGTTGAGACAAAGGAGGAGACGTGAAATGAAATGTTTTCTTCTTCTTGTGTAACGAGGGAGCCTCAATGAACAAACAAATGAGAATGGAGATAGATAATAATACTAATATACTTCGTCTTACCAAGAAAAATGTCTTCGTTTGTGAAATATGATTAAATAGAGAGTTTGGGTGATTTTTCTTGTAAAAGAAATAAAAATGTTGTTAAGTGAATTGATTTAAAGATATTGGACTATTGTGCTCTTGAATGGATCGACTTCTTCATTTAACGAACAAAATGATTGGAAATAGTGAGTGAGATGATATGATTTTATTAGAATATGAGTGATTGAAATAAAATAATATGAACGAACATACTTAAAACTATAAAAGTGTAAAAATTTTGATTTTTATACTTCAAACATTGACAATTATATTTTAATTTGATATTTTTATCTCTCACTTTGTTTTATGAAAATTTAGTTCAACATCAAAATTGGAGTACACTATTACTTGATAGAATGTAAAAGTCAAAGCCCAGAAGTAAGTGAAAAAATTGATGGTAAGAGTCTAAGAGAGATGAAACTGCAAAAGGGGTTGTTTGGGGCGATGAGTTATTGGACCGTACTTTGTCTATGTTTTTGTTATATTTCGTTAATATAATAATAATTAATAGGTGTATTATTTATTTTTATGAATTGATTGAAAATTTAAATAGAAAACTTGTGTCATGATTTAATAGAGTGTTGTAGAGAGTGATATATAAAATGTAATAGACTTTCAATCTCTATTTACTGTTATTGGGAGAAATATACCAGGAAATACGATATTGTATATTACATTTTGTGCCACACTCATCCGTTCAGATTATGATACATATTTTATATATTTTTAGTTAAATTTATAACAAAAAATAATTCAGATATTAAGATATCAAAGTGTAGCAACAATATTTTTTGCAGACGAGTAGCTTAGGTTTGGTATTTTCTCTCGATGGCAAACAATATTTTTTGCAGACGAAAACTAACATTATTTATTCTGAAACGAAGTCATTTCAAAACCTCATTAACATGTTGTGTGACAAGTTTTACAAAATGGAACTTTTCCTAGGTTTCATATTTATGCTTGTAACAAGTAAAAATGTTACTGTAATAAAAATGAATTTATGTGACCATTGTTTCGTCTACAAGCTTGAATGTTTCGTGTTAGAAAAATGTATTTTTTCCAAGATTTTTTTTTCATAAAAAATGTTATAGCCACTGATAGCATTAGACTTTTCTGGTTAATTTCCATTATCTCTCTTGTATTTATTTGTCCTTTCTTAAGAGCCGTGGAGAAGGACGACAATACCGCTAAATGGAGCAGATTAAGTACTATGGCCACATGAAAGCGACATTATTAATTAGACTTAATTCCCACCGAATATCCGGGCTTTGTAGTTGACAACTTTATTGATTACTCTTATTTAGTACTCCCACCAATACATTTTAACTAATTTTCTCAGAGCATTTGCATAAATTTTTAATCTTCTAATTACTTTTTAATTATGGGCTTGTAATATTGAATTTTATTAATTATTTTTAATTAAATTCGGCTTTATTTGGATTAATTAAAATAATTAAATAGCACTAATCATACAATTACATGTGTTAATTAGGGCTTCATCGAGCCTCCCACTAAAACTTAACACGTAGAAAATTAAGGGTTCCAATATTTGAACAAATTTAAATTAATTAAAGTAGTGAAATTAGGTTTTATCATTAATTAAAAACCTAATTATATATCTCATGTGATGATGTGGCATTAAAATATTATTTCCTAAATTTATGGGATTTTAATAATAAATTTGGAGGAGAAAATCGGAATAAAAATAATTTTTTTTAGATAAACGGGCTTAAAATGACGGTCCGATAAAAAATAAATGATTAGGGTAAAGTATTAGCCGTGGAGCACAAGAAATACAAGTCGGCACCGATTTGTTGATATCCGGCAAAGTTTTGAAAATAATATTATTTAATATTCAATTTCAAATCCATCGGCTGAAGTCTCCAGAGGCTGCAAATCAATACAACAAAAAGTTTCGGTAGACTGAGTATAAGTAATCATGTGCAGTATTTTTTCAAAAAAATCTCCGATGACGTTACTTACCACCAAATATAATCGAAATTAGGTGCCAACAAAAAATACAAACCGACCGAACCGACCAAACCAACCGAAAATAACACGAAATTTTTGGAACCGATCGTAATCGAACTCTGATTTAAAGCCCGGCGCCGCAGAACCGACCACTTTAGGTTCGGTGAAATAACCGAAATGTAACCGAACCGAATCGATTTCTAAATTTTGTGTAGATTTTTCAATTCTTTATTTATTATCCTTTTCAAGATCTTCAGGTATTTTGCATGTGTACATTTTAAAGAAGGGAATTTAGATTTAACTGTTTCATTATTTGTGATAACGAAATAAAATATATATAAATCTTTCTAAACTAATAATATAGAAATACAAAGATATGTAAAAAATAGTGGTATTGTGTATCAATGGTATGTGATTGTGGAGCATCTAATCTTAAAAAGCGAGCTTCATCGAAATTACAAGCGGTTAAATTAGTTTAAGGACTTCACTCTTGAGTTCAAGACGATATGCTCAAAAATGTCTCAAACTAAAAATTTAACCGAAACCAACCTAATCGATTTAACTCGAACTCGATTTAGGTTCCGAATTTTGAGAGAATCGGATGACAGGTTCGGTTCTAATTTTGGCTCAAAACCGAACCGAACCGAACCGAACTGGGTTGAACCCCCTAACTGAAATCTTCAACTTATAGCCTAAACAGCGCCCTCAATTAAATAACCTGAGCGGGGGCACTCACAAAATCTTCAACTCCATACCAAAATAGGCGCCGGAGACAAGAGCCATGTCTAATTATCGCACAAACACGCGAATTTCGTGATCAACATCTAAAATCACGCGAGTACGATAACTGCATCTTCATGAATTAAATCACTAAGCAAGATTAAGCCTTAAAAGCCCTTTGTAGTAAATTACAGCAAGATATAAGCCACAGTCCCCGTCTATCCGCCAAGAAATACGGAGTAAAGTCAAGCAAAGCATCCTCTCGATAAGGCAAGCATATCCACCTGTGATAGCAACAACATCAAGAGTAAGCCACAAAGCACTCAACTTAGTCTAGTTGTAATGAATCAAGCTGCAAGGCACCCCAGCTAGTCCCACACAACTCAAGCCCAAAGCACTAAAGATCAAGTCCAAACAACCATAATGGGTATATGTCGCTAAGGCTTCCCACCGACCATATCCGTCAACGATCGAGTCTTCAAGACTAAGTCTCTATCCAATTTTTTGATCACATAGGTCCGCATCTTATCCGTCTCACATCCAAATTAAGCACAAATCACCCGAAATTTTAGAATCATATAACGATTCAAACATAAATCCAAGTCTACCAGATCACATAACAAATCCAAAATTTCCAAAATAGCGCCCGAATTAAATCTTCAAGTCCAAGACTACATCAAACTAAGTTCAAAGATCTCAAACAAATAAGAATCCTTTAGAGAGCAATAGATTGATAGTCGGATCTCAATCGTTTGATAAATTGTCTTTGTACCTAGATAGATTTCTCCCAAAAAGGTCTTATTATATTGGTGTGCATACTCATAAATAATAAAATCTTTCTAGCAGTTATAATAATATTAAAAAATTAATATTATGAAAGTACTTTAAAAGACGAATCCAATTATATAAATTTTATATTTTTTAGAATAATGAATAATTAATAATTGATAGTCAAAGTTCAATTTCAAAAAAGTCAAACGACAATTAAAATCTGACAAGGAAAAGATTTTCATCTCTAATTACGGGTGATTCTTAATTGAATTATCTTTTCAAGTAGTGTGATACAAAGATATGAATGTTAACAAGTCAAAGAAAAAGTCTTGCTTGATCCTATGGAATTTATTAGCACCATATATATCTATGGAATTTATTCTTATCTGGGGAAATGTAAGGGCGATCTCTATCTTGATCCCGTGCAGCTCAATGCGCTCGAATGAGGATGTTCCCCGGCGAACACAATCGGATATCTCCGTAGGGCGCGATCAAGGAAGACGCCTTATCCGCGGGAAGTCGTAGGACGGCGATCCTAAGCGGCTTAGCTAAATTCGCCGTTAGTCTTAGTAATAGGCATGAGCAAAGAGGCTTTTTGCCTAACACATGGGATTCTAATTCGATCTACGAGCTTCTACAACATCGCCTAGCGGATAGGGCCAATGCAAGGCCCAACGACTTTCGGCGATCACAACGAACTATACGCTTATCCTGGATGCTGCTTCTGGGCTCTTTTTACCTCTCTAACTAGAAATATCGAATATAAGAAAAGAATCCGATCGCCTATCATTCCCATGCCTTCTTGGACTAAGGCGATTTTCGTTCTGAAGAGCAAGAACAAGTTCTCCCTTTTTGGGGGAGCCGAAATAAAAATTAAATAAAGAAAATGATTCAATGGTTGGAAGAAGGCTTGGAAATGAATTTGTGAACTCTTTTCTTCTTAACAATCAAGAAAAATGAAAGCTCCCTCCTGAAATCGACATGCTCCACTTTCAAAAGAAGAAATGTGTGTGAGCGTAGCTGTGCTTATTCGAGAACGGTGGGAGTAGGGACCTGAAGGGTGAGAATCAATGAGAAAGTGAGGGCTGGACCTTCTCTCCATCTCCCTTTTTTCAAAAAATAAGTCCTGCCCCTCTATGAGCTCTCTGATAAGTGAAGCAATACAAATTTATCCTGAGTAATATGTATACTAGCTTGGAGTTATTAGCTAGTATCGTAAATAAATAATTTGAGTTTACACATGATAATTATCATTCCCTTCTAGTGAGTGACTCGAAATTCCAAGCCTGCATATATAGTTGCTCAATCAAGTTGCGTGTGACTGTGTAAGATAACTTAATTAAGACATGATTAGTCCTCTTACAATTTTCGTTCTTGCATGCACTTGTTGATTTTATCCTATGCATTTGGGTTATCCAATACGGAGTAATAGATAGAAGCATGCATATGGTGATATGCATAGCTCAATATATAAGTGAATACCACAAAGAAATGAAAGATATTATCATGAGGTTCAATGAGAATTTTTTTATAAAAAATATCATGGTCAACAAATTTTTTTTTAGCACACTATTATTTTTATCGAAAACTATCACATTTCCCTTACTCAATAACACATTTATCACTCCAATTAAAATAAGATATAATAAGTCATTGGACAAGAAAAGTGTAATACTTATTTTAATTCATTTTAATTGACGTTTTTTTTGTCAGTCGACCTTTTAACATCAATTATTTTTTTCTAATTCTAATTTATAAAAATTTAATGTAATTGAATTGGATTTAAAACAATTTTATTATATTATTTTCATACAATTCTTCACCATATAAAAAAAACTAATGGATTTTAAAAACCGATACATAAAAACGAAAACATTAAGTGGATTTAATTAGAGATGGTTTCTAAATAAAAACTATGCAATTTGCAAGACTTGGTGATATTTAAAAAAAAAAAAAAAAAATTGGTTAAATTCTGCAACTGAAGACACTCCTAAGGCTACAACTGGGCGGGCTCACCATAAGGGGACCACTTTGAGCAACCGACCTATAATTGCAGCCATTTAAAAACGACCACGTTTTACAAATTACGAACCACAATGGACCGCCTCAAGTATTGACTCGTGATTCACCACTAGTTTAATACGTTACGGAAAAGACGATATTTAATAATTCATGCTTTATTAATTATAAAATACGTGAAAAATATACATATTACTGGAAAAGAACGATTTATCTTGTTTATTACGAATATAAAATGTTATTCTTTTAAAAGTACGGATTGGAAAATACAGATACATAATTAAATAATTCTATAGATATTTGTATATTTCAATGCCTCATATTTATTAATAAGCCTAACATTCATCACATAAAAAGTTATCAGAAAAACATCAACTAATAATAAACTGGAAAAACATTAACAGACGACACCATCGTAAAATCGAAACTAAATCGCTCCCGCTTTTGAAACCATTGCATAGTGTCAAACACATTTTCAAGAAAAACATCTACCAATAAACTGAAAACACACAACATTCAATCAGATTAAATAACATCATAAATTATATATCCTAAACGAATAATACAATAATTTATGTATTGTTATTTCTTAATCGATCTTTTTAGTTTTGTATAAATTTTTCTATCACAGATGTTTTAAAAATATTTTCATAATACTATATTCTTTTAAGCATTTTAAAAATTAATTGAAAATGTCAATTAAAAATAATTGAATGTACTATTTAATATGGTTCATGTAAAAATTACTTGATTCAACCAAACTTCTTGATTTTTATTTTATCATAATATAATAAAAAGAGTTAAAATCATTAGTGTATTATTTAAATTGAATTGTGTCTTTAATTGAAGGAAACATACAAAAAAAATGACGAAGAAAAGCCAACGTACATAAAAATAATAAAATAAATAGTACTACATTAGTACATTGAATCATCGATTTTGGGAAAAGAAGAACAATACTAACCAAATAACCCAAAGTCCTATGTTTGATGATACTTTAATTTAATGAATCGATCGAGCTCAGCAGACATAGTGAATTAAATAGCTTAGAATAGTAGACTAGAGTTAGTGTCCATATAAAGTCAATTAGCTAGAGTTAAATAGCTACAAGAGTTCTTATTCACGTTTTTCGCCTATTTTACTAATCGCTCCTAAATATATGATATTTATCCGTATCTTTCACTCAAATACCTTATCATGTGAGTTTTTAAATACTTACGTACGCGGGTTTAAACTAACAAAGATTCACCACCGGTTTAATCACTGGGAACATATATAGGGATGGTCCCCAAAAACTTTATCACATTATGTTTCGAAATGATTGTTCAATTTAATTTTTAATAATTTGGGTTATAATGCACAAACAGTTAAAAAATAAAGGAAATATTTTGTTTAATAGAAAGTTCCTGAATTACTACACTTAAAGTTATAGGAAAATATCAAGAGTGAAATTTTATTTTCACTCCTAAAAAAATTATTTGAATGTGGATATAACAATTAAATTTAATTCTGCTCACCGTACATCAAATTAATCGATAAACTATTACTGGAGTAGTAATTAGTAATCTTACAAGTTATCAATATTTAGTATTTGTGTGATGATCGATAGTTAATTTATTTATTAGATTTTACAATATAATTTAATTTATTTAGTTGCCATTCTAATTTTGAAAAAAAGAAAGTATTAAAAAAATGAATACAATCCATGCCATTTTTATGTATTTATAATTATACAATTCATGTCGTACATGTTTGTACGACAATTCAAGACTAGGAGTAAATTTTATATCAATTGTCAAAAATAATTTTAACATGAATCAAAAGTATCATATAATAATAAACTATATAAATAGTATTTTTAAACAATAATTATGAAAAATAGAGTTTAAAATTTAAAAAGTTATTTAACAATTTACAAACTGGACAATTATTTTGAAATGGACATAGTATGCTGGTGCTATACATTGGCAAACAGTCCACGGAGGACCACTCTATCCATGGTCCCCTACAAATTATTTTACTTGCTCCTTTCTGGTTTGATGAAATCCAACTATAAATTGATCAAAATTTAGTAGAATATCTATGAACTTATTAGCTTAATATTTTATCTTCAATTTTTTCATTATTTTCATAAATTTTCTTATCTCGTCCCTTTCCTCAATGACAATTCGTTCATTTAGATTTTTATACATGTGTATTTATATATCACCCTTTAAGAGAAATATTGTATTGATTCCAAACACGTGTAGTTAACTTATGGATTTGTTTTTGTCCCAAAAAGCTTATGGGTTTGGTAGATTTTCATTTGTGAGTGGAAAAAATTGTATTTTTCTCAAAGTGATAAAAAGTTTGTGCAACAAATATCTTGTTTTATGTGGGAAGTAATTATAGAAATGGTTCATTTTAACGCATCTTTTAGGAGCTCAAGTACCCAAACAATTTTTCCAGTTTCATAAAAATTAAGATTTAATTACCCAAAATTGGATTTTTACAATTTCTTGTACAAACCGTTACCAAAGTTTGTATTGATGTAATAATAATAATATATCTCATGGTTACATACTAATGCCGATGAAAAAAGATCTTTTGTACCAATTTTAAAAAATAATAAATTTTGAATTTTATCCAACTTCAACTGTTATATGCAATTGTGTCCATCTCTTAATCTTGAGAAGGCGTGGCATGCTCTGCTCTTTCTGCCAAGACAAAACTCACACTTTGCTTTTACTTCGGCCATACGAGCTAAAAGCAGTAATAAATTGGTGTTATAATGAGCTAAGCAAGGCCCAAGGGAAAATAAAATATATAAGTTCAAATATGCATCTAAAAATGTAAGACATATAGCAATATAATCATGTACTCATACCGATTTACGCCTGTACATACCAACCTGGGTAGTTAACGTAGATTGCTAAATACCCAAGATCCTAACCTCTTCATGCAGATGGCTAGTAATCGCCAGACAAGCCAAGCAGCGAAGCTCCGTCTCTAACCACTGGCGCATATCCCGCCGATTCACTTTCTTCCGTAAAATCTTTAATAAGGACTCGAAAAGCACCGAGCACAGAATAATTTCACACTTTTCTGCATTACTTAATTTATGTACTTCCTAGTAATTAGATTAATCTGATCTGTAAAAACCATTCACGTCTATTTTTAATCATCATTGGTTACAATAATTACTAAAACACTAATAAAGTGGAGATAATTGGTCCTTCAATTATTTAAACCACAAACACATGGGTTTCAATAATAGTACTACGTAGTACATACTACATAAAAGTCCATTCTATTAAAGTACGACATATAATCCTTTGAAAGAAACTAGCCTTTTTTTGTTTGAGATCATTCACACCAAATAATCAATAAAATTAGTGAGAGTCCCATCATACACTATTGTTACTAGACTAATTTTGGTATCATAAATTAATCTAATAAGCAAGTTTCGTCCAGAATGATAATTTACTTTCGAGTAAATAAGCATACACTAATTCAGATATGATAAATAGAAAGAGAAATCAATAAATGACACAAAATTTATCCTAGATATGAGAGCTAATTCAGCCTGCTGCAGATCCATTAATAACTTCAGGAAGACTTGATTACATGACTCAAGAATCCTATTTTATGATCTCTCAATTAGATGTTTTCTTATAGATTGAAAACTCTAATTACAAGCATCACAAATCTGTCAAGACTATTTTTCTATCCATCTAATATTTGAGTACATAAATAATAATCAGCCAAGAGACACCTATTTTTAGGCTACAAAAGATATTAGGTCTAAAACCTAAATCAAATGGAAAAAGTAGGCAAGAAAGCCTCAGAACCGCCTCAAAACAGTGCATCATGAACGCACGTCGGGAGGAAGATCGGGACCTGCAAGTCCCGACCTCCTCCCTGTTAGAATCTAGTATGAATTACACTTGTAAGTAAACAACAATTCATACATCTCGGATCATTAATCTAAATACATATAATGACTAAGAAAGGTGATGATTCTCTTCAAACCCTCTATCTATATATCTACCTTGCAATGTATAATTTTCTTTTCTAACCTTTTACAAATATTTGAGTGGAAAATAGACAAACACCTCAAATCACAAACTTTACACAAAATGACAAACACTTCAAATCACAAACTTTACACAAAATAAAATATCATATGTATTTTAATTTATCCGCCAAGATATTTATATTAGCAATAAAAAATATTCAATTTTAACTTTAAATATTTTTTGTTATTAATTTACAACATGGTAACTTATAACTATGTATTGTGTATTACGGAGTATATAATTTTATTAATTTTTTTACATAATTATAAAGTTGAATTAATAAATTATTGATTAAAAAATAATAGATTAATTATTCATTGAATAAATATCTACTAATTAAATTAAAATAGATATGGTACATAATAATTCTTTTTTAGATTCCTCAATTCTTTGAGGCCAGAGTGATTGGTGGTTTATTATCCACGCATCACATTTGAATTGTCAAAAGTCTTTTCTACGCGTGATTTAGGAACTATTCCCTCAATTTTATTGGATTATCTAATCGAAAATAAATGAACCCCTTATGTTTCTTCATTCAAAAACATACTTTTTGTAGTACTCTCTTTTTAAGGTTTTTTCTTATGGCTAGCGATAACGTCACAACGATCTCATATCATAGCGAAATAGAATAAAATGTCTTTTTTACCTTTTATTATTAATGGCCATTAAATTTATCAATGCATATATGTTAACTATAATTTGAACTCCTGATCAAGGGTTGCTTTTTGTTAATTGGGTGCCAATAGGCCCAATAAATGTGGTCGAGCACTTTATCCCACAAGCGGCTAACGCTGGCACTAACGGCCCTGTGACGCCCAACACGTGAATACGCCGCAGCGCCCCTACCGAACCATATTCAAGTACGTACTCATTCTCAAGTTCATCACATTGTGACATATCCAACTCACATGAGCTTATATCCCAACCAACTCAAATCAAGTCAAATCCAAATTAAAGCTCAAGCCGAGCTCATACCAAGCCCTATCAAGACCAAATCAAGCCAAAGAAGAAAGACATCTTACCAAATCAGAAAGAAACGCCAGTGAATCTATAGTTCTGACAATGATCCTCTTCGATTCGATAAAACTCAGATATGAATTTTTTCCTACAATAAATTTTATTTTATACCTCTGAAATAAATAATAAAAATTCTTCTTTACATTAAACAAGGTAAAGAAAAATACTCATTAAAAAATAAGTTATCCTTCACAGAATTAATTACCCAATGGTCAAACGAAAAAACACAAAAAATATTGTTTCGAGGTTATTGTGCTGCTCCTTGTTGTGCATAATTGAATTATCATGAAAAATACGTATCTCAATCCATAAGCCTAAATTTTTTAGTTACTTGTAGACAGTGGAAAATTAATTAATTTTCATTAATCAAATTTATTTTTATGAATTTATTTATTTAATTAATTCACAATTGTCATATCGACGACACGTATTTATTAGGGTTCACCCGAGTTTAAATTAAATTCAAGCTATGTAAAAAATGATAGTGGTTCCCGGATTCAGCTCTGATATTAATTTTAAGTTAAACAGCTTAAACATTAATTAAATCTAATGTTAAATCTAGAATAGAGTTCCTTAAATTTATTGGGTTTTAATAATAAATTGGAAGAAAAAACCGAAAAAAAATCGAAGCGGACAAACGGTACCAAACGGCGCCCAATAAATAAGATGGAATTAGGGCTAAATTTATCCTTGGAAAATAAAGTGGGCGGAAAAATTCCCAAGCAAAAGGAGGCGGCAAACATTTATCCAAATAATATTTTTTAATATTATTTAAAATATCCGACGGTCCAAATCATACCTCAAAAATCAATGTTAAGCATCGCGATCCACCCGAAATCTGATCAACCAATCGTAATCAGCCCGAAAGCCTCCCGTTACATCATGAAAAGTGTGTGCTCATTCATATCCAAAAAAATCGCGCAAAAAGGCTAAAAAGCCTACGTAAAAAGCTCAAGAATAAGATTAGCAGAGTAATCTCGAAGACCCAAAATAGGCGCCAAACCCCTACCCGAAGACTCCTCCAACTCAAGATTCAAAGAGGACAACCCACCACCAACATTCAAAGGAGCAAGACACTGAGCACCCGGCACCTCTCTCCAAATTTTGAAGATTCAGCAAGAAGACCCCACACCCGAAGACTGCATAAAGCGCCTAAAACTATCATGAAGCCGGACTCAAGTCTCCAACAACAAAGAGTTTCCCCTCCCCCAACCAAATTAAGTAGGAAACACGCCGGCCGAGGCTCCTATACTACATCAAACTGCGAGAGATCACCGCTAAGCCCCTACCTTCTACACCACATAGCGCCCTGAAAGATACCGTGAAGCGAAGGGTAGACTCATTCCATAAGCGAGATAGGCCGAAATGCCTCAACCTCCAAGTCAAATCAAAGAAGATGAACACGCCGTCAAGTCCCTACTTTACATCCAAAGACGTATTACCAAGCAGTTCGGCAGCCCCTCGGCTGGCTGGTCCAACCCTAAAAGTTTTATAAGTGTTCATTCAAACACCATAAAGACATATCCATATCCACAAGATCCGCATTGTACTTACATATCCAAGTCCAATATGACGTCCACCACCCGCTAGTCATCTAATCAAACGAGAGGTCCAAGCCTCCTCTATCCATCCCATATCTCAAAGCGAGATCCAAGCCAAGCATAACGATCAAGCCCATACAACCATTACTGCGATCAAGCGCCGCTTCAAAGCGATCCCGGGCTCGGACCATCCCACATCAAACATCAAGCCCTCGGTCTCAAAATTTCCGTCTGGCACACATATATTAACTCACATCTAAACAACAGCCTATATCAAGCTGCTCATATCAGACAAGTAAGATATTTAGAGAAAGATTAAATCGATAATGAACCTCAATCCGTTTGATAAATTTTCTTTCAAGTTAGAAGAGATTTCCTACGTGAGTTTTATTATTCGGAGCGCATATAAATAATAAAATCTTTCTTCGCAATACATTACTTCTATTCATTTTAATTAACATTTCTTAAAGTATAAGATGTATTTCAACTAATGTAATTATTTCTATTATTATATTTAATAATTCAATTTACTTTAATTTTAAAAATATTCTAATTATATTTTTGTGTAATTTATAATATATAATTAAAAAAACTATTCATATTCAAAGGCGTCCCATTCAAAACCCAAACGCCAATAGCTGTCGATTCGACACGTTGTATGTACATGCCCCTGCCTTATTGATGTGTCTAAATGATGATATTATCAAAGAACAACAAAGTGAATAGCCAATAATTAAACCCTCAAAAGCTAAACGTTATCAACCAAAATGTTCAAGAAATTATTATAAGGGGGAATGGGGGAATCTTGCCATATTGATGAAATACACGATATTTTCTTGATTTTTGGAACCTTTGAAAATGTGATATAGTTGAGAGTTGAGACATGGAATAATGGTACATTTTCAACCACGCCTATATGAATTGTTCCTCTTCTATTGCCATACTTCTTTAACCCACAGATCAAGCTTTCTAAATTGGACCACAATTGCACTAATCACTACAGTATAGGACCTATCTTCTTGCATGGACCACAATTACACTCAGTTGTGTCGTCTTCCTTCAACATGTAACCATTCATAATTTTAGCTTGCAATGAGTTCGAATTTTAGGTGGCATCTTTTAGAATTGACTGCATTTAAGGTTCGTACTGATAAATCCAAAGTTCATTCTACGGTGTCTTGTCAAAGTTGTCAATTCAATCTAATCGTTAAGCATACTTTGAATAGATGGCATGGGATGAAGTAGCTAGATTGAATTCAGGAATAGCATAAATGTATTTTGATTTGCATTATTATTGAGGGTACATTTCAAAATGGACGAGTAGTCATGGCTTGTGATGACATAAAAATCATGATTCCGTCATTGGTCGTGATAATGATGGAATCTAGATTTAATTGTAGTTAAATAGACAATAAATAATTGGGAATCAAATAATGAAAATTGATAAATAAAGATGTCAAATAAGAGAACATATTATATTTTTTGAAATTTAAATGACTATGTGACATCAATACGATATATTGCATTTGACAATGTTTTTTCCAATTTCCGCTCCCAATAATACGCTCTATCACGTGTTATTTTGGATCGAGTTTTACAATATAAGTAGAGTACCCTTATGAATCCGAATGTAAGTCAAAACATTGCATTATCTTTCAATTGGATGCGTGGAGTAAATTGTTGTAATAATTCCCATGATTGCATCACCATTGTATATTATGTATAGGGACCCTTATATTAGGCGTGCCACAGGCAGTGATATCAAATAGCAAGAACTGGTTCCTGAACAAGTAAAAGGGTAGAAACAGTTTCTTGAGATAATGTAGGTGATATGATAGATGAGGAAACAAGCAGAACACAAAAGGACACATAAATAGGGAACCCAAACAAAGCCAAAAGCTTCGGCATTGGCCTAGTGTACTTGAGGATAATCACCATATTTGATAACTCAAGAACTGGATATTTATGATTGACAACACGAGAATAACTTCTGTTGAGTGATGTTGATGATACACGTCAATATGTTCTTGTGGAGAGAAAGCATTAAGACTCATCACATCGGTGACAATTATTGGAAACAGTACTTGGTGAGAGTACGTTTGGGTAAAAATGAACATGGTTTTAGTAATTTTTTTGTGAAGTAGTAAAAGGAGTAGTAGACACATATTATAAAAAAACCTATAAATATAATCCATGTTACGTCATCACTTCCATCATTTTATGAAGTATTCAAAAATAGTAAGAGTTACCAAATAAATAAGGTAGTAACCAATAATATGGTTTAAGAACCCTCATTAAACTTTAGCTTTAAGATTCTAATTCATAGACTATTTTTTCGAACTATTTGAATTAGTTATGAATATGATTATTAAAATGAGATATGTGTGACTGAATTAACCCAGTCAACCCAACTTGAGACCCAATAGCTTGGATTGGGTTCCATTTGCTGGGTTTGGTTTCATTTTTTCAATCCAAAATTTATTGGTTGGGTTTGTCTCAAACCCACACAACCTGACCCATGCACACCTATAGGCTATAAGTATAACAAATGATATTTTTACCAATAAATGAAAATATGCATTAAAATTCCACATCAAAAAAGAATATAGTGAACTAATTCATACTCCCTCCGATCCTTAATATTTGTCGCTTAATCAATTCTTATTTTATTCAGATTATTTGTCGCTTAACTTATTTTACATCATATTTTGTCAAATATATCCTTGATTAATGAAACCAAATATATTTTTTATAAATACATTTCTCATAAAGTTTCTAGTTTTGAGAGTATTTTAAATTGAAAAAAATTAATGAATGATAAGTTATAAAAATAAAAAAGAAATATTTGGATCATTAATTATTATTAAATGAAATCTAAAATTGTCAGATGTTCACTATCTTAAAAACAATAAAAACAACATAAGCTACAAACATTAAGGATTGGAGGGAGTATAATTTGAAACTTAACTGCATTTAAGAGTCCTTGGTAGACCATACTAAAGTTGATTGACCTTATACTGTAAATACATTGGAAGATCTTTTATCTACAAATATGTGATTACGTTTCTTAATAATTATATCATCGGTTACAAGCAAGGATACTTTCCCTACTCTAATCATTACTTCATTACTTACTGGCTATTGCTTCTATTGTTCGAATCTTAATTTGTATATTTTTCTTCATTTGTCTAATATTCCATCACCGGCTATTGCTTCATTTTTCTTCAATTGGGGCATTTTGGGTCGGTTCAAATTTCGGTTTGAATCGGACTAGTGATTGAGCTTGAAATGTTTTGGGCTTTTCAATTTGGATCTAACATGCATTTTCATTTTCAACTTGAAGCCTTGAAGGATCTAACATGTGTCATGTACCTAGTAGCCACTCCCTAGGTTGGACGCTTGGACCCCTCAAACATTGGGTTGATTTATTGTCTTTTGCAATAGGCCTAGTCTTACTAGGACTAATTGTTTACTCAGAAATCTGTTATAACTGTTTTGTAATTTTATTTCGATATTCTCTCCGCTTTCAAAAATAAATAATTATCTATAAAAAATTCCCTTGCTTCAAAATAAAGAATTGCTTATTTTTTAATACAACTTTATGCATCGAATTTACAAAATTTCTTATCATCATTCCTATCTTTTGTTTTCATTGATTAATAATCTTACATTATATCAAAATTTAAAACTTTATTACTTTTCATCGATTTCATAACTCTTAATAAAACACTTTTAAATGGGATGATCACTTATTTTAAATGGAGGGAAAAATTAGCCTAATTAGCCGCTTGTCCTTGAACTATCGCTTAATTTTTAATTTGCCTAAATATTACATCAACTACTCTATAAGACATCTCAAGGACACGGCCGCTCACAGACGCCTCGCATCGGAAGGGGTTCGATCCTAGCAACAAAGGGAGCAATAGTTGCTGAATCCAGTATTTGTTCTGTCATTAAGCATCTACTACGTTGGGCGTTGTATATGGCTATTACATGCACTGTCTCGGCGTGACATCTCTGATAACCTCCTACATCATGATTGACTGAATGCTAAGGCCTTTCTGCCGAAAGTATATCAACGTATTTAATTCCATCAAACACCCAAAAGCCCAAACTTAGGCTACATGTTTGGCATTTATGCCCCAGCTTGTCATGTGGGATTTATGCCCCACTTATTTGGCCACTACATAAAATTGTAGTAATATCTAAACTAATTTATCGATGTAACATTCGCCAGAGAGACATGAATTGTCAATTATGAGTCTATCCCCACACAAATACATTATAATTCCTTATATTTATAATTCTATAATCAAAATATATATTTATGTATCAATTAAAAAACCCACCCCTAATAAATGCATGATAAAATAGTGGTGTCGCTTTTAAAATAGATGGTCATGGGTTTCAGTCCCGCAGGCCCTACGCACTTACGGATATTGGTTTTAAGAAGTCTGATCTTCTTGATTGTTTGCCTCTATTCCAATGTATATTCCAATTTGGATGTATTATCAATAAAAGTTAATATATATATATATATACAATTTTTAAAAATATAACTAACTTCTAATTTTAAATAACAAATTAAATGCTAAACATTATTATACTCGAAAGTAATTACTCATGACAAGTAATTGAATTACTGAATATGTTAGGTAATAATATGCGTGAGCAGTAGGTTCACAGGATGTGCAAGGGTCAGAAAGGATTTTACGAACAATTTTATAGTAAACACAATCCCTCATTCATCAAATGCATAGAATAATTCACTAAACTCTTTCGTTAGTGGGGAAAGTCTCGCCTCATAAGAAGAAATATTATTAAATACAATTATGGCTAAAATTATCACCATCTTGTTCTTAATATAATAATATCTACATTATTTTTATTCGACGAAACTTTATCTTTAATACTATGTAATAACTATGATCTAGGGAATAAGTTTAAAATTGAGAATTGATTTTTCACTTCAATATTTTATTAAAATATTTTGTCTCCTTATATTTGAAATTTAATTTATATTATAGTTAAAGTTTCATTTCAATTACAAATTAAAAAAAACTATTCAAACTTAGAATATGAAGGAATGTAGAAAGTAGAGGCTGGATTGTGTAGTTAAAATTCACTATGATGGTTTAGGCGACGTGCATGCCTATACTTATGCACCCTACATGCTCAAATTCCAAATAACCAAGAACCCATCTAAGCTACCCCCACCGCATAAATCACATACCATGTTCCATTAACGGCTATCCCAATCAGATAAATCACATACCCACAACCCATTAGCTAATAGTTCATTGATAATACATCCAACCCAGCCCATAAATACTCATTAATAATATATCCAACCCAAAGCCCATACATGACAAATTGAGCGTGTAATGAAAAAATAATTTGTAACAAAACCATTTCTCTTTTGTTCTTTAATTCATAAAATGGTATGTCTTATGGCTCTACCAACATAAAAAAATAACAAGGCCTTACAAATAGCCGCCAAATCAAATTGATAAGAATGGGGAGTGTGGAATTTTTGCATGAAGTTTCTGTTGAAACGGTAGTTTGAATACATAAATGCGCCAAGGCTCAAAAAAGGGAAGAACTTGAGAGTTAATGTGAAGACGGCGAAACAATGGATTTCGTGGATCGAATTATGTCGAATAAGAAAAGACTCAAAGAATAGCAAAGAGGGAGGACGGAGGAAAGCAACAAAACATCAAGGAAGGAATTTTTGAAAAATCAGATAAAGATGTTATGGCGGAACATCCTCTTGTAGTGTTTATGGTTTTGTGAGGTTGGATTTTAGAGGGTTAAGACGGTGTTGTAATGGGACTTCGGGGGTAAAGGCGGGTACTTGTGTTGGTTTTCAGATTTTTAGCAAGTTAAAGAAAAGTGATAGAAAAAGATAAATACAGTCTCTTTTAAATGCAAATCATGGGGGACTAAAAAAATGTATTATGAAATGGGTGTCTGTTTGCAATTCATTGAAGAATTACATTTTTTTGTAAGTAACAATCTATATTATTCAGATAATCAAATGATCTATATTATTGACTAAAGGCTTAAGAGTTGGTCAAGACAAACTATCTTATGTACTAAACTATTAGAAAATACATAATGGTTTAGACTATCTTATATATTAAATCATAAAAAATGCTTAATGGTTTAGACTATCTATATAATTAAACCATTGACTTTGCTGATGGTTTCAAGAATGTATTAGGACTATCTATCATACTAAAACCATCGAAAATGCTTAATGGTTTAGACTGTCTTATATACTAAACCATTGACTTTTATTGATGGTCTTAAGCATACATTATTTCTGAAACCATCAGAAATGTTTAATGGTTTAGACTATATTATATACTAAATCATCAGAAATGTTTAATGGTTTAGACTATCTTATATACTAAATCATTGGCGTTTATTGATGGTTTTAAGCATGCATTAGCCTATCTTATATACTAAACCATCATAAAATGCTTAATGATTTTGACTATCTTATATACTAAATCATGAGAAATGCTTAATGGTTTAGAGTATCTTATATACTAAACCATCAGAAATGCTTAATGATTTAGACTATCTTTATATGTTAAACTATTGACTTTATTGATTGGTTTTAGTACTTCCATTATTTCATTAGAAATGCTTAATGATTTAGACTATCTTATATCATTAGAAATGCTTAACGGTTTAGACTATCTTATATACTCAAACCATAAGATGCTTAATGGTTTGTACTTATCTATATACTAAATTATTGATTTTTATTGATGGTTTTAGGCATGACTTATTTCTCGAAACCACGTAAATACTTAATGGTTTAGAGTATCTTATATACCAAACCATCAAACATGCTTAATGGTTTAGATTATTCATATAGCTAACAAAGCTATATATCATCGAAAAGCATTTCATTAGAAATGCTTAATGGTTTAGACTATCTTATATACTAAACCATCAAAAATGCTTAATGGTTTAGACTATCTTATATACTAAATTATTGACTTTTATTGATGGTTTTAAGCATGAATTATTTCAAAACCATCTAAATACTTAATGGTTTAGAGTATTCGAGTATAATTAAAACCATCAGAAATGCTTAATGGTTTAGACTATCTTATATACTAAACCATCAAAAAATATTTAATGGTTTAGACTATCTTATATACAAAATCATGCGTTTTTATTGATGGTTTAAGCATGCATTATTTTTTAAACAATGAAATATTTCAGAATCATAATCATAAAATATAAAAGAATAATGCATTAATATCAATTGATAAAAGATTTCAAAAATTTTAATAAATTGTAACACATTCTCATAACATCAAAATCAATCAACAATTTAAAATTAAAGAAATTATGACAATATT
Source organism: Lithospermum erythrorhizon (assembly GCA_019722365.1). Lineage (NCBI taxonomy): Eukaryota > Viridiplantae > Streptophyta > Magnoliopsida > Boraginales > Boraginaceae > Lithospermum > Lithospermum erythrorhizon. The sequence goes on from JADFUC010000514.1 coordinate 404,364, forward strand.
TCCGAAAATGAAAAAATACAGTCAACTAAATCAATCAATCACCATTGTTATTTGAAGCACGTGATCTCTTTGTTTCTTCCTTTGTATAATGAATTTTGCCTCCGCCTAGCTTTCTCATAATTACTTTTAAATAGCTTCTTTGACTTAATTGGATTTGGTCTCTGTTTACACTTAGGTGTAGAAGACTTCTCTCTAGTGGATTGTTCAGCGACAACATCACAATTAGATGACTTTGAAGAAGATGGTTGATGCCTTCAAGATTGATAACTGGAAGTTGCAGATTTAATTTGAGGACATTATCCCCGTGAGGCTTCACAAAATTTAGGAATACTTTCTAACTCCAGCTGGCCGATCAACTTTCTTTTACACCGCTTTTGTGTCATCAAAAGCCTTCAACTCCTTAGTGTAATCACAATCACGTAAGTTGAGTCGTAGATCTTTGATAATTTGATATCTTTATTTCTCCATTCATGTTGAAAGACTATACAAAAAAATAATGCAGCAATATTTGAGTTCTTTGTTTATAGGTAAAGGTATCCACATAAATTTCTCACATGGTTATAAACTTTGGTGTCATTTTTATTATCTCCTTATTGAGTCATTGACTAACAGAAAGTTGTAATGGTTGACATGATCACTTATAAATTTCTCACATGGTTAAACATAAATAAATATATTAGCCGTAAAGCATCAAAATCTGTTGAATAGTCTATTGTTATGGGCTTCATGACCGGCAAAGAAAGATCTTGTTATGAAATTTTCTAATCTCTACTAATTTGATCTTCAAGGAACTAAAAGAAGATAAATATTTGTTTATTAACGAGTAAAACGCGCAAGAATAAAATATGGCATGCTTGAAGTTTAAACAGAGAAAGTAAATCACAAAACAAATAAATTTGAATAAAAAATATAAACAAATTACATCACAACAATAAATGAATTAACAATTCTTCAAGACCTCCTCCGCCAAGCATTTCCTGCCACTAATTTCCAATTAACCAACACAATATCAATATGCTATTTCATCTCTATTTACTCAACAAATTCAAACTCATTCAGTTCAATTTGATCATTTTCACTTTTTTCGTTGAAATTAATCGATTTCAAGCAACACAATATTAAACTACACAATCGAAAACTGTATTATCACTATTTACATAACAAATTCGAACGGATTCGGTTGAATTTAACCGATTTTGAATTTCTTTTAATTGAATTTGATCGATTTCAAGCAACACTATATCGAATTCAAACTGATTCCGTTGAATTTGATCGATTCCAAGCAACACAATATCAAACTACGCTAACAAAAAGCTATATCAGCACATTTTTATCACAATGATCAATATAATTGAGTTAAATCAAAATATGAACTAAAATTATTAATCAAGCTTCGTATTCAATCATCACTAAACATGAATTAAAATGAAATACACCACCTCTTCCAAATCAATATATATATATATATTTGCATAATAAATAATTCAAAAATAACCTTAAATTAATTGAACAATACAAGCAAACAACAATACTAGATGATTACGAAAATTAATCGAAAAAATTGAAACCAAAATTATTCAATTTATAGAGATAATTACCTATCCGAGATATGCGGTTGTGAGTTGATGATCACGTCGGCGACGAGAAATCTCGCCGGAGATATCACGGCGACGAGCAAAAACGGATGCAGGAAAGTGATGAGAATTTGTTAGGGGGTTTCATCATAATAGTACAGGAGCATGTGGTAAAGAGGTGAAATTTTTATTGAGTTAGCTAGATTAAAAACACGCAGAAGTTGATTCAATAAATGAGATTTTGAAGTTTTTGATGGTGCATAAGGAATAAGCTTATGCATAATAACTCTTGCCGACGGTTTATATGATCTTTCCAACATTATATCTTCACCTTTTATGTTCTAAGCTTCTAATAATTCAAATTTCAATAATATATATTAATTTAAAAGATGACATTTTTATAATATAATAAATTTCTTCATTTTCTACTATAATTTGAAATATCCTCCATCATTCGTAAAAATAGAGAAATATCAACTTTAATTATTCTTGTGACAAAACTCAAAGTTTCAGCTCTTGATAACCTAAACATTATTAAAGAAGAAGCTAGGCTCCAATTACTTGATACATTTTATATGAACATCAAATTCAAGATGTTTGAAGTATTATTAAAGGTCCTGACATCCATATTTATGAATTCAACCTCATATATCTAAAGAATAAAGAACTCATTTATGATTATGTCTTTTATATGATAAAGAACAAACTAAAAAGGAAAATGCCCAAAGATGGCCCTACAAATGCCAAAATTTTCTACAGACCTAATGGCTAAAGTTTCTATACTACTATTATGACCAACCATGAATATATATGAATTAAAAAATTTAAACGTTTTCCACGAAACATTTTCAAATTTAATTTAATTTTAAAATATAAAATTCTAGTTAAAAAAAACATTCTAAAGAAATGCTTTTCCCAAAAAAATTGTATTTTGTGTATTATTTTCAAATTGGGTAGCTTATAGTTTGTTGTTTTATTATATAAAAATCTCCTTATATACGACTCTCGGAAATTCTCCAACGTTTGAGATAATTACAATTGTCCATTAATCTATGTTTAGATTTAAGTTTTAGATATTTTTCAAATAATACTAATCTTGAAAATATTTTATTTAAAAGTCCAATTTTTTTTTTTAAGTTTATCTCAAGTTTTTTAAATTACATAATATTGATTTCAAAATGTTTTCTTTTACTTTCATTTAGTGGGTTAATGGTCGGGATCATCATATAACTTTTAACTCATTCACCATTTCATCACTAAACTTTCAAAATGGCTCATTACATCATTAAACTTTTTAATATTCCACAATTTTGGTCTTTCCAATTGGATGTTAATTGATAACCTCGAGGTCATGTGACTAGCACGTGATTTTTAAATTGATTTACCAAAAATACCCCTCCCCCAATTCAAAATGTTTTCTTTTAATTTTTAATTTTTTAATAATAATTTTTAATTATTTTAACGGTTTGGCAAAAATAATCCTAAAAAATGTCATGTGCTAGTCACTTGACCTCGGGGGTTATTATCAACTTAACGACCATTTTGACAAAAAATCAAAATTGTCTCATTTTGAAAGTTCAAGAATGTAATAGTACATTTTATGAGCGATGAAACGATCAAGGTGTTGAAAGTAGATCCCATCACGATACCGATTTAGTTAATGAGTTTGAACATTTATATTTATTGTACTCCGTAATATCTGTGTTTATACAAATATCTTTTAATGTATATAACTTATCTTGAGTTTCCAAAATTTTACAACGTTTCTTATGTTTCTATAATGTTTCAAAGTAATTTTTATTTTTTTCATTCCGAAACTATATTCAAAAACGAAATTTTAAACCATGCTCATGACTCATGAGCCATTAGTCCAAACTGCTCCATTTAGGGTTGTTTTCGGTTCGGCTTTATAACAATAAAATAATACTTCATTTGCTTCACCTCTACTGACGCGGAAGAAAAAAATCTTTCTTCTTTACTTAATCATATAGGATATCAATACAATTTTATCTTGATCTTTTAACTTTTATCCTTTCATAAACTATTTGTTTTGGCTCCTACACTAACTAAAGTATTTTTTAATAAACTATTTTAAGATACATTAGTAATATTACTAAAAACCTTTTAATAAAGCACATTGATTTCAAACTAGCTGCACCAAATGCATGATATATATAGCTTGTACTAACATATTTTTTTCAAAACCGTCCACTAAATGCATGATTTCGAATTAAAATAAAATATTTAATGACTTCAAATTAAAATATTTCCTGATATAGCTTCCACTAACATATTCCTTCTAAACAATTCAACAAATGTAAGATATTCCTTCTTGACAACACTTTGTGACTGGAGACTTGAGAATGGGTTGCAACTTAAAAATTTAAAATTTAAACGAAAAAATAAAAAACATCACATATATAAATATTCTAAACATTATATATAAACTGTTCATCACTGGGTTTTACTGATGATGCCAAGATCAAACTGACACTTTTTGCTTCGATTTTGACTTTTTTCTTACCATTGCGGTCCAGTCTCATATTTTTTCAACAAAATCGGTTCAGATCGGTCATTTTTTCCGATTTGAACCGAACCAACAAACATCCCTTGCTCCATTTATGAAGGGCATTTAGAGTAGGTCAACACAAACTTCTTCATTTCTATGATTTACAAGATGCCATATTCCTCTGGCAAGGTGAAGCATTGAACCATGTCCTTTTGCTTCATTGAATAGAAACAACCCGAAGGATTATTTAGCTGTTCGCTACCACAATTCTGCGGCAATTTCATCCTCTCCGACCGGCATGTTTAGATCAGGCAAAACGAAATCTCCTTTCTTGATTTCTGCAACTTCTTGCATTCTGCAAGAATTCGCCAATGCACGTTCCTCTTTTATGGCATGCTTTGGTAAGACTGATTGATGAACATTAGCTGTTGATGCTTCCATTTGGCGGCGGTGATTAGAGAATCGAGCTTCTGGTTCGGTTGATAATACACCTGCTTCTGTTGATTGTTGATTCAAGTCCAACTGATAAAGAAATTGCACAAGGTTAGTAATCACTCAGATCTCTGCCCCAAAGTCGATATCCAAGATCGAATAAAACGAACCAGAAGACAAGAAGAGGCATTACCTTGATTCTCTTCAAGTTGTCACCCATGTTTATCTGTTCCTTCAAGTTTACATGTATCGACTCTAACTCCTATATACAAAGTGTCAAATGAATGAATTTAGATAACCAATTGGTAGAACACTATTTGGAAGCTGAGTGATTATGAAGAAATATATTTTTCAACATACCCTCTTCAACTTGACCCTTTCCTTCAAAAGTTCAGTTTCCTCCTCTTTAAGCCGAGAGAGATTCTGTCAACAACAAAAGTATTGGTTAGTAACATCATCAAAAGATCGATTGATGCATACCAAACACCGAACAAAAGAACCTCTAATTCAACCTTGGGATTGAATACACAACCTTATCTCACTAAGTGGGACCGGCTAATTAACATAGAACAAGTACAATTACTCGGGGATTTACATTAGGATCAGTAACTTCAGAGACTCAAAAGTTACAGAATGAGCTAAGTTCTGATGCTGAGGCAAGATGATATATTGGTACAGCCACATATAAAGCTATCTTGGACTTTTTTTGGGGGTAAAAATGCAATCTTGGACTTGCAGTTAGAGATCTGAGATGGTTAAAGAAACAGACAACAAGAAAGGGACCCTCAAGAAGAAACTAGTATACCAACAGAAATTGGACCACTACAACTTAACATCATCAGTCATCACTTTCAAAGGCATAAGTTGAACCAACCAAAAAGACATTACTGAAACTAGAAAGATCACAAATCAAACCTAAATAATATTCCATCAAACTCCCTAGGTAAAAACATCAAGTAAAATCTAGTACCACCCTACGACAACAAAAGGGTTGTTTCCAAATTGACAAAGAGTGAAGTGCAAGTGTATAATTGGTGAAAATGTTTTATTTTTACTCTATAACAAGTGTCAATTCACGCTACAACATTTCTTAACTTTGACCATGAAAAATCAAACTAGACAATTTTCAGGAACGAGCCGACGAGGTATAAAAATGGAGCCAAGCTGGCAGGTGATGATAAAACCAAGGACATGAACACAAGTAATGAAGAGGCATCCCATTACTGACAACAATCCACCAAACACAACACAAGCTCAACAAACAAAATGAAAAGTAAAAAAAGTTTCCTCAAACGAAAGCAAAAGCCAAAAAGAAAAAAGACCAAAACTCTCATCTCTTTCCTATTTTTCATTTCCCATTTCCCAAATGGTTAACAAGGACCATCTAAGAAGACAACTCAACATTAAAAGAACTAGACAGAGAAAAAAACCAATCTTTTGTCAAAAATTGAAAAAAAATAATTAGTTAAATAACAGAATCAACCATTTTTTACAGTAAATGCATAAGGGTATTTTAGTCCATTAAATCGTATAAAAATCCTCGAGCTTATTTAATGAGATAATATTTGATTTAATTTAAATGGAATAAGATCTAAAGTGAATTTAAATAGAGGAGAGATGATTCTGGATCTCAACCCTATCAGTTCTGCTAAAATTTCGAATCTTTAGCAAATAATAAAATATTCCCACTTAATCAGCTTAATATTTCAAAACAAGGAAAAAGAAAAGCAACCATTTTCTCATTTTTTTTAAAACAAATTACTAATTACTCTTAATAATGCTATTTTTCTTTTAAAAAAAAACAATTTGATCAATCTTTTTTAGACAAGTTCCTCAGTCCATATGAATTTTCGGTCAAAAAAATCATTTCTTTATAATAAAAAAAGGGAAATAGTTGACAAAAAAACAGGCTTTATAACCTCAACGTCTTCATAATCAGGGATTAAAAAAGAAAAAAAAAACAAACACAAAAAATTGAAAAACTGAAAAAATATTTAAAAAAAGTTAAGGACTAAACAATAACTAAAAAGAAATTGAAATGCAAAATAAATATGAGGAATTTTTTTTCAATGAAATTAGGAAATGTTGAATGTCTAGTGAGCAAAATTGAGAAAAATGAAATAAAAAAGAAAGAAGAAAATGTTGAATTTGTGAAAACTCGAATAAAATTACTCCTTTCATCATAAAAAGAATTTGATGGTTGACTTTTTATAAGCTCAAATATTTTAGTATCATTTTTTGTGAAAAAATATTAAAACAAACCACAAAATTCGATGAAAACACAATTAACAAAAACATTGGATTTTTGTGCGTTAATTAAACCCACCAAATTTGTTAATTTCTTTTGACTAGTTAATATCAAACTGGACAATCTTTTTGGGACAAAGCTAGTAAAAAAACCAAAACCCAGTTAACAAAAAACAAAATCAAATGAATTTTGACCATATAAAAACTGGACAATCTTTTTGGGACAAAGCTAGTTAAAAAAACCTCCAGTTAGTACAAACCTTGGATCTCGAATTTGGTAATGGATCTGATGCTGGACAACTAACACTAGCCTCATCGTATCCATCGTCACTAGGTGATGCGGTGGTGGTAGTGGTGGCGGCGCTAAAGGATAGGGGGGTAGTGGGGCTGCATCTGGTTGAAGTGGTGGTGGTGGAGTATTTTCGTGTTGGAGTTGAACGTGGTTGTTTTTGGCCCCATGAGGATGGGGGTAGAAGAAGGTGTTGAAATGGTGGTGGTGGTGGAGGTGGTTGTTTGAGGCGGAGGAGGAGGTCGGCGACCATGGTGGTGTCTCTGTACGCCGCTTTCAACCACCTATCCTTCATTCTTCTACTCAGAATATTCCACTGGAGAGAGAGAGAGAGAGAGAGAGAGAGAGAGAGAGAGAGAGAGAGAGAGAGAGAGAGAGAGAGAGAGAGAGAGAGAGAGAGAGAGAGAGAGAGAGAGAGAGAGAGAGAGAGATTTGTGGTGGTGGTGGTAGGGGTAGGTGGTGGGGGTGGAGAGGGGGGGTAGGGGAGGAGGAGAATTGGGGTGGTGGAGAGAAAGAGGAAGGAAGAATGAAGTGTGAGAGTATAAAAATACACAGAGAGATATGATATTGATGAATAAGATGTGTGATTATTGAGTTTGTTTAATTGATATATATATATATATAATAATATATATATATATAGTTACAGTTAAATATTAGATTTGATGGAATCCTAAATTTTTGTCATAAATGCTGTAATACAATGTTTTTCAACTGTCTCATGCATTCTTTATCAGCGAAGCTTCTCGCTTCGTATAAACACGCACGGCAAATTGTGGCAAAACAGTAGTAGTTGTATATTGAAATGAAGAACTTAACTGTTAGTGTTTGATCATACTGCATGTCTTTATCAGACGCATAATTAACTATTTTATCTTTTACAAAAAAAAAAAAAACTCTTTATCTTCTATTATCATGTTATGTAATATGATACATGCCCTTATAATAGTTGATAAATCACTTTATTTAGTTATATTTATATTTTTACCGATTCAATTAAATTAAAAATAAATAAAGTACAAAAAATATTTAAATGAGGGTTGTATGTATATATATTCGACAAATAAAGCAAATGATCAAATGAATAATATAAATTAAAAAATGCAATGGATTTCATGCTTCAGAGTTTAAACGGTGTAAAATCAGACAAATCTTTATCTGTTGAAGATAAATTTAAAACACTAGAATACATATTATTATTGGGTGTCATTACAAATGAACACTAGAATACATATTATTATACTCGAAACATTATGTTGGAATCACTTTGGAGGCAAAAGCATACTATTAGCTTCCCTTAACAACTAAAGAACATTGCAAGATTACATGTATCCATGTACCAAATTCTAACATATTATATGCAAAGTTAAAAAGAAAGTACTTCTTAAAAAGTCTCTTCATTCAACTCTTTTAAAGTTAGTCAAAACAAGAAGTTACGGTATTTTTCAGAATAAAAAATGTAACATAGAAAAATTAATTAGGGAGTATTTGGCTAGCGCTCTGAGCTTCATTTCATCTACAATATAAAAATGTTAAATGTACCCATTGTTAATTCACTTTGTGAATTTCCCAAGTCGTCGATACTTTTCTAATTTAGGCTTGATAAGTGAAAATAATGGGCATAAATAATCTACTAATTTAGTCTTGCTAGGTGATGAAAATAATCGGTATAAACAATTTACAAATTTAGGCTTGATAGGAGTATACTTTTGGATAAGCTACATCTTTTTTCTAGCTTGTTGTGCCTATACTTTTTAATTAAATTTATTATTACAATTGATAAATTAAATTTTTTCCTCCATTTCATTTTCTAAGAGAGTTTTGTTTTTTCACAAAATTTTAATAAATTTAAATTTTACCTCATAAACTAATTTTCCTTTCAAAATTGTCAAAGAAAGAAAATAACTTTTAAAATTTGGGATAAACTAACGGAATATTACATAAATATACTTGTCACAAGAATAGCCAAGATCCGGTAAGGCTGGCATGATTTTTTTTTATTGGACTTAGAAACCACGTTTATGGGACTATACCCGCTCCTTATCTATGAGGTTGTAAGTTGTAACATGTATCAAATCTAATGACATTTAATTATTTTTTATTATTATAGTATAAAGTAACATGTAACGAATCAAATTTGAATCCAAAGTCCTTAGTTGCATGGTTGGAGTAATATTTTAATTTCTAACCTTACGTGTTGTAATAATTAATTAGTTTCACTTTGAATGAACTAGGTGATTTTTTAGCTGAATTATTGTTTCTAAATTTACGCTCTCATATTATATGCTGCCACATAATTATTCTTTTTCATTTCGTAGAATATGCATAATATTCACTATTTCAGAGATAAATATTTAATCAAATTTTAAATTTGTTGAAGAAAGAAAGTCAACTAGTTCAACGTGAAACGAAGGTGGCAATAATGGGCAATTGCAACAATTAAATTAATTTTAGTATTTTTTAGATTATATATATCGGTGGATATTAAATTAAAAATAGGAGTTGAATCGATGTAATGGGAGTCGAAAAGAGGAGTTGAATGAAGTAGAGGGAGACAGAGATGAATAAATTTATCCTTCATGCATGTATAGACTCATGGAGTTTTTAAAATTAACATTAAAATGCCAATGTAACATATCGAACACTCGATAGTAAAATTTATTAAGCACCCGGAAAATGGCTCGTATAAAAACACCTTACTTAGCTTGCCTGTTATATACCAATCCGAATTTTTAAACTATAAAGTTTCAATTACTTAGAAAAAATTATATTTAAAGTTGTAGTTGTTAGTGTCTTGGTCCGTTTGATTAGTTCCTTTTCTTGCTCCTGAATTTCACTCAATGATCCACTCTTTCAGGACCTTTACTTCTCATCTCATCTTCTTCTCTCACTCTTTATGTATATGTTGATAATAAAACCAAAATAAACAATATATGCATTTTGTTAAATATTACTAGTATGAAAATTGTTACATATTGTCATGCATGATCCCTTTATAACACATGTATTGAGATTTAAATATCATTTTTTATCATATTTTTCTTGATTTTTTTGTCATTATCGATATATGTACCTGTTTTGTTACATTCTTGAAAAACCAGAAAAAAATTATTGATGATCAATGGCTTCATCTGGTAGATGCAAGCTAAAACTGTTCTTGATATGCATTGTTTGTTTCCAGTGTACCGATGGATTTTATTTGCCTGGAAGTTTCCCTCATAAATATGAAGTGGGTGATCAGCTGTCAGTGAAAGTCAATTCTTTAACATCAATTGATACAGAGTTACCATATGGATATTATAGCTTACCCTTTTGTAAGCCTCTTGATGGTGTGAAAGATAGTGCTGAAAATCTTGGTGAGCTTCTGATGGGGGATAGAATTGAGAATTCGCCGTATCAATTCAAGATGTTTAAGAATGAATCTGAGATCTTCCTATGCAATACAAACCCATTGTCAGCAGATGATTTCAAGCTTCTAAAAGAGAGAATTGATGAGCTGTATCAGGTGAATCTGAATCTTGATAATCTTCCCGCGATTCGATATATGGATAAAGACGGATATCTTCTTAGATGGACAGGTTACCCTGTTGGAATCAAGGCTCAGAATGTGTACTATGTGTTTAATCATTTGAAATTTACTGTCCTTGTTCATAAGTTCGAGCAGGCGAATATGGCTGGTGTGATTGGTTCTGGAGATGGGGCTGAATTGATAACCACAAGTGACAATTCTTCGGATATTCCAGGTTACATGGTTGTTGGATTTGAGGTTGTTCCTTGCAGTGTCCAGCACAAGGCAGATATGACCAAGAAACTGTCAACCTACTCCAAGTACCCGTCTGCGATCAAATGTGATCCGGGTGCAGTTGCAATGCCTATCAAGGAAGGGCAGCCTGTGGCTTTTAGCTATGAGGTTTCATTTGTGGAGAGTGATATCAGATGGCCTTCAAGATGGGATGCTTATTTGAAGATGGAAGGCTCCAAAGTTCATTGGTTCTCCATTCTCAATTCTTTGATGGTGATTACTTTCCTGGCAGGGATAGTTCTCATCATATTCTTGAGGACAATTCGAAGAGATTTAGCTCAGTATGAAGAGCTCGATAAGGAGGCTCAGGCACAGATGAATGAAGAATTATCCGGATGGAAACTTGTAGTCGGGGATGTTTTCCGAGCACCAACCAACCCTGGACTTCTCTGTGTAATGGTTGCCGATGGATGCAGGATTCTAGGGATGGCAGTGGTAACAATCTTCTTTGCTGCTCTCGGTTTCATGTCTCCAGCTTCTCGGGGAGCCTTGATCACAGGCATGGTTGTCTTCTACATGTTCCTAGGTATTGTAGCTGGTTATGTTGCTGTTTGGCTATTCAAAACAATGAACGCTGGAAATATTACCGGATGGGCTTCTGTATCATGGAAAGTTGCATGTCTCTTCCCTGGAATTGCTTTCCTGATACTAACTATCCTGAACTTCCTCCTATGGGGAAGCCAGAGCACTGGAGCTATCCCTGCGACCACATATATTATTCTGCTATTGCTATGGTTTTTCATCTCCGTTCCACTTACCCTTGTTGGTGGATTCATTGGAACAAGAGCTCCACACCTCGAGTATCCTATCCGAACAAATCAAATCCCCCGCGAGATTCCAACATCTAGGTTCCCTTCTTGGATGCTTGTTCTTGGAGCAGGAACCCTCCCATTTGGAACCCTCTTCATTGAACTCTTTTTCATAATGTCCAGCATTTGGCTTGGTCGAGTCTACTATGTCTTCGGGTTCCTCTTAGTCGTCCTACTACTTCTCATGGTGGTATGCGCGGAAGTCTCCCTGGTCTTAACCTACATGCATCTCTGCGTAGAGGACTGGAGATGGTGGTGGAAATCCTTCTTCGCCTCTGGATCAGTCTCGCTCTACATCTTCTTCTACTCCATCAACTACCTAGTTTTCGACCTCAAGAGCCTCAGCGGCCCTGTTTCTGCAATGCTGTACTTGGGATACTCCTTACTTATGGCGGTAGCGATCATGCTTGCAACTGGAGCCATTGGGTTCTTGACTTCCTTCATCTTCGTCCATCGCCTTTTCTCTTCAGTCAAAATAGATTGAATTCAACAACAATGTTGTTTAGATCAAGGTTTTGCATGGTTTGAGTCATAACTCATAAGCTTCTATCAGAGCAATAACTATTCACAAATTTCAACAACAGTTTCAACCGACAGAACTCTGATTTTATGATTTGCTATTATGTCTTTTTTATGTAATTTCTCCTTGTCTCGATTCAGAATGAGAAATTTACAATATAATTATCTCTTTACTTCTCCTATTGAACAATAGTGGCACTAGTGTACCACTTGTAATCACTGAGATCTACTTGTAATGTGGTATTTTGAACAATGTCCAACAAATCCTTATCTCGCGTAGCTAAGGTTTGACTAATCACTTAAAACTCGATTTTGACAATAAATCAATATTATTCGGATTATATCTTTAAAATTAATCCTTTGACACCAAAGGTACTTGCACATCAAGACTGCATCAACAGTTTAAAGTACAGATTTCAGAACAAGAATTACAGCATTCAGACAAGAAAGGAATATCAAGGAGGAACAACCCTTGATAAGTTGAAACTGGTGTCTGATATTTCACAGGGTTATCTGCAAATTTCAAACTGAAACCGCGCTTAATAAGACTTGCCGCAATGTATCAAACTTCCAGCTCCCAAGAAAAGACCAAAAATCCCAGCACTGCCTAGAGTAGTTTTACCAATATGTCTGATCTTCAGCAACCCAGGAACCTGCAGTTGGAGGATGTCAAATATGTGCAGGCAAAAATGTAATTGCAACACTAGACGCCACGTCCATAAGCATGAGAGGGTAATCAAGAGATAATAGCTACACACAAATAAATACCAAAGCATTGTTTGATATATCCCTCAATCCCTCGTCATGCTACATTGGTAGCGAGGACCATGTAATTTTGATAGGATATATGTTCAAAATAAAGGAGATGAATTTAGAAGAGAATCAGTCCACAACTCTGACATAGCCTGATAGCCATTATGGATCTACCATCTCTGTCTCATTGAGGAAAGCGCTACAAATGAATTCTCAGGAGACCAACATTCTCACCTATCGTCATCCTAAGCCACAAGGATGGTTAGGAAAACGCTACAACTGACGCTTCAGGAGACATAACATTTTTACCTACCCTCATTCCAAGCCACAAGGATGAGGGAATCATATTCGTGATTTATATGAGGAAAGCACTACAAGTGAATCTTAAAGAAACCAACATTTCTACAAACTTGTAACTAGGACGATAGTATATGGACTAGTTAGTTGAAAATTGGAGCAAACATATATAGCTTTTGATATCATATTAAAAGGAGGGGAAAACGGTTAAAACCAATGTAAGAATGGTACAAGTGTAGAGAAAGCTAACATATATAGCTTTTGATGTCATATTAAAAGGAGGAGAAAATGGTTAAAACCAATGTAAGAATGGTACAAGTGTAGAGAAAGCTGAGAGAATATGAGTTTAGAAAGAAAGTAGAGAGATGAAACATAATTTCTTGTTAACTCTCACTGAACTATTTTTGTAACTTCATGCAAAGAAATCAACTACAGGTTCACGAAATCTAGCTGAGTTTCTTCATGTGGAGGATAAGAATCTAATAATAGTAATCATCCGGTCATCCCAACCTTCTTGCATTCTGTTAAGGAAAGAGATCGATTATGGCTCATGAATCCTCCTATATTCTAAACCAAACCTTGAAAAGGCAGATACATGAGTATTGAAGAAGAGAGACGTAACATCACAATGCTGGAAACAATGTCTAGACCACCATTTCTATCAGACCCACCACATTTGATATCGGAAAAATATACTTCACACGTTCCACATGTAATCCAAGTAAAGTAATCATACTTTTTCACCTAGCTTCGCCTTCGCTCATCCTACATGATTAGGCAATTAACAAGCTCCATAGACCTTAAACCTGATCTATCAACACCTTGTACACGCTAATTAAATGCTCTCTCTACTATCAAATATTTTCACTTCCATTATCAACTCCCAATTAAAATTCACATATTAACGTCAATCGTATAAAGACTAATCTGCTGATAACCAGCAACAAAATCGCTCCACTTCATGTGCAAAAATTAATTTATATAATATAGCAAAGTTAAAGTTTCAGTTTTTAATTATTTTTTTCTTACATATTTAGTGTGTTTGTTTGAACAATGAAAGTGGATTGGGAAACTCAATACAGATTCTCTAAACTCATACTGAATTTTTCTCCGATCCAATTCCATGGCTCAAACAGACACTATGGTGAAAATGAAAGAGTTTTATCTCAAATCTCTACCTTCGTTTCGGAATAGACAATCCGTAAACAACTACGATCCATTCAATATATCAAACCAGACAGACAATTCACACGAAAACGTATCTCAATACTCACCTAAGCAAACCAGCAATTTACTTAACTCGATCAAAACTGACTCAATAGTAGTAGCATCTGAAAAGCAACCAAAGATTGATTTCTGTCCAAGTCTACAAATATGCACATAGAGCATTCAAAAGCAAGTAAAAAACATCAAAAAGTGAAGATAAAACTGAGAAACTGAGACAGAATCTATTTCCAACCCAAATTATCAATAACCATAAAAAGGCAGAAAATTATTCAGCTAAAAATCCATAACAATAAATGAACATAAGAGTGAAAGATTAAGACTTTACCCTATACCTAATAGCCTCATATGTGCCATAAACTGCACCTGCACAAATATTAACAACCAACCATTTTTCAATTAATATAAAACAAAAAAATGTACAAATAATTTGGAAAATAAAAAAGATTATATTTTTATTAATTACCATCACTTTTTAGCAGTTGGGTTGAAAAGGGTCAAAGGGTTTAAGGTTGATTTTAAGTAAATCAAAATACAAATAAATTGGGAATTAAAAATAAATTAGGAACATAAAAAAGATTACATTTTTATGCATTTTCTTCACTTTTTAGCAGATGGGTGAAAAGGGCCAAAGGGTTTAAGGATAATAATTTTCTTGAATTAAAATAAATAATTTGCAAAAAAAATAAAAAATTAAAGGGTTTATATGTGGTTTTGGTGAATAGTGGACAAATAATTTGGGACAAAACGAACCTACAGCGCCACCAACTGCACCCCCTACAGCAACTCCTGCAGCCACACGAGCCATACAACTATCTCTTGCCATTTTTATGATTTTTATTTATTACAAAGATTGATTTTTAAGGTGGTGTTCAATCTTAGAATGTAAGAGAATAATAATGATTTGACTAGAGAGAGATGAAAAAGATTTCAAAAGGATTATCCCTTTTATTTTTATATATTTCACTAATATACTCTATTAACATCTTTTATTATTAAGAGATAGTGTATGGTTCTTTGGATTGTGAATCTGTTAAATTTGTAAGTTCGTATTGTTTGAAGTTTTATTTTATTATTGAGATCAAGTGATTCCATTAATCTAGATTCGTTTTATTTTCATGAATTCTAAATTGAGGTATAATGTAATTGAATGTTAGTGATTCCATTAGTCTAGATTTGTTTCCATTTTCATGAACTCTAAATTGAGGTATAATGTAATTGAATGGTATTTATAATTATATTTCATATTCGTTTATTTCGATAAATAAAACATCATGCAAATAACATTTTAAAACATTAACCAAGATTCACCTTTACTATTCTCGTCTAGATTAATTCTTAAATTTTACTCTCACCTATGTTCATCCTGATCCAAATAAAACTATAATATCATATTTTATTTTTGGTCAATAAAATAATTATTCTTTGGTTTGTATGATTAATTAATACTTTGTAGTTTGTATCATGCAAAATAAGATCGATATTATACAACATATTAAAATAAGTATAATTATTAAAAATAATTAATCAACTAGCATAAGAGCTATTATAGTAAGAATTTATAAAATAGTTAATAAAATATACATACATGTTTCATTTACTTATAGGCTAATTACCTATTTGACCTATACTATCAAGGTAATTCTTACTTCTGGGCCTTTTATATTATCCGGCTCTTTTCACCATGGGCCCCCGAAATTCCTATAATACTATCAAGCTTCGACAAAATGACTATTTTACCCTAACAACCAAAGTGATAGCGATACATTTTACATAATTAAAATAGAACCGCCATAGCCCCTACCCCACCACTACAACCCCAAATTGTAAAAAATCAAATTGTAGAAAAAAACTATGTTTCCTTAATTTGAAGTCAAAATCAAGCTTTTTAAGCTAAAAATCAAATCTTTGAACAAAACCCATATTTTTTATCATCCCAATGGCACCAAATAATCAACTTTCCCCCCTTATTACACCAAAATTGAAGTTCAAAATCAAGTCTTTTTTAGCTAAAAATTGCATCTTGAACCCAAAATCCATATTTTTCCTCATCCTATAGCACAAAAATAAATCCAAAATGAACTATTTTCAGCTAAAAATAGAATTTTGAACAAATCCCACATCACTTATCCCGATCGGAAATTACAATGAAAAAAATGGAATTTACTTATCTGTTTATGGAATGGGTCGATTCAGTTTAATCAAACACTTATTTGACATGTATGAATTAGTGAAAAGGGATTTAGTCATATACAAATACAGTAACTAAATATTTTGTATTCATCACTGATTTGGCATTATGGGGATACTATCAAAAGCCCAAGGGACATGCAAATCACCTTGTTCCAGCAAATAAGGCCAAAGGAACATCATCTGCCACCCATTGATGTTCATGATACAAACATTTCGTGCTTATAAACAGGTGAAATCGTCGATTTGAAGACTAAATTGTGATGTGACTTCTTGTCTGAATAAATCATACATTAACTGGGTTGGGGAGGGGGGTGTTACGGGCTTTGGGATTTTGTTGATTGAGTCGGTTGTAGTGGGGGAGGGTGGGTGGGGTGGGGAGGTGTAGGGAGGGGTATGTTTTATTTTAGGGGAAGGGGTAACGGGTTTATTTTAAGGAACAGTGCTGCTTTTAAAGTTAATAAAGACATGTTTATTTTAATTACGTAAATGTTTTATACTTTAATTTAATGCTACGCAGTAGTTTATTTCAAGGCATAAAAATGATAGTATAGAAATTAGAAACTATAACTAAAAGAACGAATAATATATATACTAATTAGAAAAATTACGTCATATTATAATGATCAAATAGATAATTAGCTTTATTAGATATTGTATATAATTTATTTGAATTGTTATTTTGAAATTTTCATTATCCCATTTAAATATTGAGTCTAGCCTGTCCATATAGGAGTTGGTTTAGGCCCAATAGTACATAACAATGATTGAGTCATGACTCATGAGTAATGGGTCTAGGGAGCGGTTGACTAACATTGCTTTTGCCATCAATATCAATTAACATACACTTTGTATTCATAAAATTCATAAATTTATACGAATATATTTGTAATTAAATTTATGTGACACTTCAATTACGTAAAATATTTTAAATAAATACTCAATCTCTAATATTTCAATAGATATTAGCTGATGACACTGAACTAAAAAAAATCATTCATTACTGTAACTCTATTTTACTGCGTATCTAAAAGCAAACAGAAAATTCTATATATTACACTTTATAAATCATTTTTAAAATAAAAATACTTAATTGAATCAATTTTTAATAATCAATTTTAATTCACAATTAAAAACAACACATCATCTTCAACCTACCCTTACTCCACCCACTCCCACCCGAATTCGTTGGGTGTGTATATTGGATCCCCACCCCACCAACTCACAAAGGCCAAATAATCCAGATACAAATATTCATAATAATCCTTCTGTTTCCTTTTCATAATCAAAATTCACTATTGGGCAGCCATAATTCTAAGAAGACAATATCCAATTCTTTAAAAGATCCAATTTTTAGCACTCAAACAACATCCCAACTTAAATTAAGTTATGAATTACTAATTCAAACACCATTTATACCTTCGATGGTCATTGTCATATTCTCCCATTAAAATGGGACAAATATGAAATTAAATATATATTTGCAAATTATTCAGTTTTTTTACCCCTTTTGCTCCTGTGATATTTTCTCCTCATTGTGAATGATAAAACTTGAGAATAAAGTTAATTGTAAATATAATTATTGATTAAGGAGGTGTTTAGACAACCTAAGACTGGGATTGGCTAGCTGTTTTTTTTTTTTTGAGATTGATTTTTTGTTTTAATAAATTTTGGGTGGATTTATGTCAAGTTTCTCTAGCTGTGATGGGACCGATTTACCGAATTTTCGCTTGTCAAAAAGCTGATCCAAAAATTTCTCGATATATATAAACTGAGAACTTGAAACCGGTCTGCACTAATAAATAACCGCTTGTTCGATCGTATACTGTTATGAGATTTTTAGGCTTAAGATTATGGATTTGGGCTTCTAAAATTCAAAAAATTCAAAATTATATAAATTTCAAATATTCAAAAAAAAAAAAATCAAATATTAGAAAGAATAATCTAAAATTAAATAAAATCAAATCAAATATTACAAAGAATAACCTAAAATTATACCAAATAATTAAAATTGAAAATTTGAAATGAAAATTCGAAATTGAGATAATAAACTTGAAATAATGAAATCAAACCTTTTATGCTAATAAGAGAGTTGTAAACATCCATATTACACAAATAATGGGCTTTGGACCAAGATGCATATGATAAAACAAAAGGAAATATCTTAAAATAATAGAAAACCATGAAACTCAATTAAATAATAAGATCAAACGAACTTAAATTACAAAAAAATTGAAAGATTATACTATTAGAGAGGTAAAGAAAGAAAGAGGGAGGATTTTTCTTTCGTTCCTGTCCGTTGACTGCTCATCAAATGAGACTAGGTTTTGGTACTTCACTTATATATTTGAGACTTCTGGGCCGAGGGAATGCGGGACAATTCTGTAATGTATATACCGGACCGACGGTTTTTAATCGGACTTTTCCTAAAAACCGGATCCTATCCGACAAAGTTCCGATTTCATTGTTGAAAACTAACCGGCCGGTTAAAAACCGATTCATTGTTGAAAACTAACCGTCGGGTTAAAAACCGAAACTCCCACTGTTCGACCGACCATTTTATCCGAAAATCCATGTCCCGTCAGTCCCATGCTTGTCAACGCTATAGTAAATGTGTTGGGCTTCCGGAACGCCAAGATTTTAAATCTTAGTTTTCAGCTCAAAATTCTTCCTCATTTGATCTTAGTATAGAAGATTGCTTTTACGCCGTTTATGTGTTTTTTAATTGAATTAATTAAAGTCGATTATTAAAAAATTAATCCAATTATGTTTATTATTTTAAAAGACTAAATTATCTTCGCACTGGACCGCTATTACTAATAGCATTTAAACATTTTCAACATTTTCAAATAAACACCGAGATTTATACTCGGTCTTTGAAAACACTCCGCGCGCCTCGAATTTATTATAACAAGTAAACATAAGTGAAATTGCATATTTTAAATATAATATGATGGGTCATTTTTAAATAACAAACACTCTAATTGGGTCAAATTTTATTATATTAATTACTAAATCAATAAAACATCATCTTCAACTCTACACCTCAAATTTCACCATTCGAATTCAAATTACAAGGCAACCAAGTGTTTTGAATTAGATAAAGATCTCAACCGAGAATCTGCATCAACATCATCTTCCCCAAATCCTTCAGTAGTCAAGCGCATCAAATTATATGCAACCTACTGCCGAGCAAGATCTCCAAAGATACCAAGATGTTCGTAAAGATCACTTATTTAATCCACGATCTATATGCCATCTTTTAAAGCAAACTCGAAAGAAAGTGCAAATAACTGGACGAACCATTTACATTTCAAGCGCAAATCAAGCCCGCCAGCTTCAACACATCTGGATGCAATTTCAGTTTTGTAATGATTATCACTTCATTAATGCTCCACCCATAAGTTGAATTCGAACGCTAAAGGTGCGGGTAAGCAAAGATGATATTTTATTTGATTTTTAATTAATTAAAATTAATTAATGTATTGGGATATCGATCAAAAGTGTTTGTTATTCAAAAATGACCCATAAAGTGTAATATATTTAAACGCCTCTGTTTCTACTTTACGTTACCTATAGCGGGAGTTTAGGTGCCAAAAGATGTTTTCCAAAAGCTCGCGTGCCAAAAATATATCTGCTTATTCGAAGCATTGAACAAGTATGGCACTCTATTTGGAATGACGAAAAGAGTTCAAAAAAATGATAAAATTTGTCTTTAAAATGACCCATAAAGTGTAATATATATAATTTTTTTATTTTGCCATCTCCGTTTACCTATTAAAGAGCCTGCGACCAAAGATTTTTCCCAAAGCTCATCAAGCAAAATCACCCATGTACCTATTTAAAATGTTAAAAAGTTCGTATTCCTATTTCAAATATTTTTCAGTCAGCGCCTGTATGAAATTTAGCCTATTTGTGCTTATAAGGTGTTTCCAGAGTATATTTGTATTCTGGATACAAATACTCCATCCAATTCATTTGGGCTTATCATTCGACTTCTTTGGAATTTAACTTACCCATCAATTACTAATTATTTATTATTCTAAAAAATATAAAATTTATATATTTGGATTCGTCTTTCTTACTAGTGGGTTATGGGGTATCAACAAAATTATCACAATAATATCGGTGTTGGGTTGTGGAGGAGTGTCAATATAATTATCACAGTAATGACATTGTTGAATTATGACATATCAATATAAAATCATGATAATATCACTCGAGGGTAATGTGGTATTAATATAAATACCTTAATTATGATATTAGTGGGTTATGATGTATTAATATAATTACCACGAAAATAATATTGGTGGGTTATGGGATACCAATATAATTATTACAATAATAACACTGGTGGGTTATGGGGTACCAATATAATTACCACGATAATGTCATATGAGGGTTATGGGTACCAATATAATTATCACGATAATATCGTTGGAGGGTTATAGAGTATCAATATAATTACCTCGACATGCTATCACAAGCATGCATGTATTAATTGTTAATATGAGATTATCAACGTGGCTATAAGACACATGATCACCACGATAATGACACATGTGTTATGGCGTCAACTCATCTAGATTTTGGTAAATAGAGAAACGGAACATGGTTTTCTTCTTGACAAATCTGATACCTAGTTCTTGTTTTCATTCATCATGAAAAAAACAAATTATGAGATCGATTAAGCAACAATAAAATAAAAAATAAAAAATGAGGTGATCAATACTCAATTAAAATTGAAAAATAAAATTAGGATTGATTTTATAATTTATTTGGGAAAATGGAATGAGTGAATTGTTTGGGTGATGAGAGGAAGAAGTTAGAATCTGATGTATAAGATATGAGAGATCGTGTAAGCTGATTCAATCCACTCTCATACAAAAAATGATTAAAATTCAAAGTACGTGTTCAATGATCATGTATGACCTTTTGTTTCTTGTTTATAAAAAATACTAGAAAGAGTTGGTCTTTGTCATAATCAAAACTGA
The DNA here is from genome assembly GCA_019722365.1 of Lithospermum erythrorhizon. Lineage (NCBI taxonomy): Eukaryota > Viridiplantae > Streptophyta > Magnoliopsida > Boraginales > Boraginaceae > Lithospermum > Lithospermum erythrorhizon. The sequence continues at coordinate 426,003 of JADFUC010000514.1, forward strand.
AAAAATTTGATTATATGACAATTCAAAATCCAAATCTGAATAATAAAATAAAAGAAAACAAACCTCCAAAGTTAGCTAAAAATAAGGAGTAAATCATTTAGGAAGCAACAACAATCAATCAACAAATCTCTCACTTCCTAATTTTTAGTTTTCAATTAATACATAAAATAGTGTATGACAAAATCAACCCTGACAATTGACAACCATATGATCAAATTTATTGTTGAATCAACTAATCGAACGCTTGAGAACGACTTAAGCATAAATCTTAAACTAAAAGCTTAATTTCATCAGGCAGGCTTGTTTATAGAGTACATTTTGTACGTACATATATTTAAAAGATTTTAAAGACATTAAATGAAAAAAGTTTAGCATCTTAAGCACATAACATGCTTAAGCATAGTAACAGTATAATACCAGCCCAATGTTTTGAGTAATATAAAATGTAACCTTATAATCATACTCCATTGAAATATAAAATATATATCTGGAATCAATTGAGTAAGGAAATATAACATGAAAATAATAAATTGTAATTATGAGGAATTAAATTGCTAAAATTGGAAACTCCATTATAGTTGAATCGTTCTTATCAGTTGTTCTTGCTTCTTATTGGTCTCCTCAGTTCAACAATATTTGTCATCTTATAATTATTTACCTACATTCACAGTCAGAGTTCACAGAAAATAGAGTGTGAGATAATAATTCAAGTTTTCTTACAAGAAAAAAACAATTTAAAAGATCCAAAACTTCATGTTCTTTTTGGCTACTTGGATGTAGAAAGAATACCAAGGTCACTCATTGAAGGAATATAGGGTGTGCAATAAGGGCATTTGCAAAGTAAATTTTTATTTAAAATAGAAATTATCATTTATTTATCAAAAGAATATACTCCCTCCGTTCCAATTTAATCGATCATGAACCAAAATTTTCACAATCCTCATATAGGATTTCAATGTAACTTGATATGATCTTTCAACTTTTATCCCTTAATAAACTATTTTTTATTTATTGATCAACTAAAGTATTTTTTTAATAAAATTCTTTTTTAGGGTATGTTAGTACAAAATACCCTTCCGTCTCAATTTATTCTGACCGCTAGCAAATTAATTTATTGCTAAAATCATCATCTGTATAATTTTTAAGAGATAGAAGCGATATCAACCAATAAAAAAATAAATACAAGACAATATAAACATCAATGCAAAAGTTACATCGGGTGTCTAAAACTTAACACTTATAACGAAAAATAAAATTTTACTGTATTTATCACTAAATCGGTATTTGTTTAATACTTTTAAATTTCAATGATCAATTAAATCGAACGAAAAGGAAAGATTTGTTTTCAATAATAGAAATTATACTACAAAGATAATAAATTTTAATATAATTGGGGAGCCTTCAACCCACAATAGATAATTTTTATCTTATTTCTAACTGTTTGATGAATTATCTTCATTTAGTGTGACTTTACTTGATATAATCAAGGAACAAATAAGACATGAAATCCAAATCAAGACAAGTAAATACTTTGTAAAAACATTTCTCAGTCAAGAGCTGAATATGAAAGATACCACTAACTATTAAACATCCTTAGAAAATCTCTTATTCCTTTGGCCAATACTATATACACACCAAAATACTAATTTTTTAAATGAATAATAATTGCCTCTTAATAAATTCTCAGAATTCATTAATTCTGCAACAAAGTAGACAGCTTATTACTCAAACCCAACACTATTCGATGTAGGCACAGCTGTAATTTGATATTAATAATAAAAATTTTAATTCGACACCAAGCCTTTACATGCTCCCTCCCTGATCTCTCTCGTTCTTGATGTACTTATATACAATGACACAGATATAAAGAGATTTGAAATATCTCAGTTTTCTAGTTAAAACAACATGGGAACTATTGTTATGCATTTTCTACTTCTACTTCTTAGTGGACCCATTTGGATTCTTCAATTGTCTGATGTAGTTGTTGATGCTAGATTTCTACTAGAGCCTCCTATTTCTTCACCATTATTTGCTCCATATCCTCCATTTATGGCATCAATACAAGCTTTCTCTCCAGGGATTGATAATCTTACTATTTATGAACAAGTATTTTTGTTGGACTTATGAATTTTTTGTTTGTTTGTTTATTTGTTGTTGTTGGAAAGTTATGATTTTGATTTTTGGGTATTGCTTAGAATAGTTAAAACTTGCAGGATGGAAGAGTTTTTGGAGGTTTTATTGTTTTAATCTCACATGAATTTATTCTGGAATACATTTTTGGGTATTTTTTTTTCAAGTTCTGCATGTTTTTCTAAACAATTTTCTTGTTTGTCACTTGGAAAGTTATGATTTTGGTTTATGGGTTTTGCTTAGAATAGTTAAAAACTTGTAGAATGTAAAAGTTGTTGGAGATTTTATTATTTTAATTTCACCATAATTTGTTTCTTGAATACTTTTTTGAGTAAGTTTTGGTAAGAACAAGTTCTTACATGTTTATAGAAAAATCACATTTTTATGTATAGTTGGTGTTGCAACCAGATTTGTTTAAAGGAGGACTGCAAACACCCCATGTTTTCAGCTAGGAAATTTGTTATTGCCTTTTTAACTATACTTGGAGTGATCTTAGTACTGTTTTTCTTACTGTTTTGGCTCTTATGTAGAAAGAAAATTAAAAAATCAAAGGATGATGATGGTTTTCACAGCTCAGGTAGTTTAATTTTGGCTATTCTCTAATTTTCAATATTAATTTTGTATGTAATTGGTTTGTCGGAATTTTTGGAATGAAATTTTTGTTTGCTTTGTGTTCTAATTTTTGAAGATGGCTTGAAGGGTCTGGCACTATCTCAATTTGTTGGTAAATATAATTCTCTTAGTAAGAGTAGCCAAAAACGAGCTGTGGCCGTAATGGAATTCAAGAAGCTTGAAGTTGCAACAAACAATTTTAGAGAAAGCGAAATTTTGGGTCAGGGTGGATTTGGATGTGTATAAAGGTGGTTCTCAGGATGCCAAAAAAGAATTTGAGGTACCATCATAATCATTACTACTCCGTATATATTTGATGGTTATTCGAAACTGTTTTGATCCCTGAGATTGACCATGATATGTCATTGTAATTGCAGACTGAGGTAGCGTTGTTGAACAAGATTCAGCATCCAAATATAATAACTCTGTTGGGTTATTGCATTCACGAAGAGACCAAAATGCTTGTCTATGAACTAATGGAAAATGGATCTCTTGACAGTCAGTTGCATGGTAACATATGGTTGCCTCTTGTTTAATCTTCATGTTTACCCCATATTACCATAATGTTAAAGCTAAGTTTCTTTCGGCCGTGGAGATTTCGAAGAATCTTGATGTTCCATCTTAAAACTAGACGTGAAATATTAGTGCATGGTAAGAGTATGCATATAATTTGAAGAACCAATCTGAGACAATTAACTTGAGTACATTAGTACATAGAAAGAGGAATAAAATTATGGTTCATTGGTTTTGGAAATATGGGTGAGCATAACTGATCTTATTGAATTTGATTCCAATAGGGACTTCTCATGGTGCAGCTTTAACATGGCATATTCGGATGAAGATAGCTCTTGATGCCGCTAGGTGTGTTTGTTCATCTGTAGACAATAACCATGTGGTTTCAATGCTATTATTGGTTATTGCTAATGGGATCATTAATAATAATGTTTTATTGTTTGACCAGAGGATTAGAATACTTGCATGAGCACTGCAACCCACCAGTAATCCATAGAGATCTAAAATCTTCTAATATCCTTTTGGACTCCAATCTCAATGCTAAGGTAATATAATATTCATTTAGTGCATAATTATTATAATGTGGTCTATTAAAGTGTTTATTATATAGTTAAATATGATAAAATGCTTAATGAAATGGATATCCTGAGTTAAAATTTTGGGACACCACTATGCAACTCATGACAAGTTATGATGAAAGTAGCATTTTTTTTCTTTAAATCCACGATTTGATTCAGATCTTCCTAAACCAATATTGGTCTTGTATGTGACAATATACGAGATAGTTATATATCCAAAGATATGTAGCATTCCCTTAACATGATTGATTGAAAATATTTTATATGGATGATGCACTATTTTACTTACCATTTTGTTTTTGTCATCAGCTTTCTGATTTTGGACTTGCAATACAAGATGGTTTACAAAACAGGAACAACATCAAGCTATCCGGGACCTTGGGTTATGTAGCCCCGGAATACCTTTTAGATGGTTTGTGCATTTTCACAATGTTTAATTATTTGATTATACATGGTCGAGCAATAGATGCCTCTCCTTTTCTTGGGTGCCAAACTGGCATTTCTTTTTCAATCATTTTGTGGGGAAAGGGAAAGCTTAGTTCACCACTACAATTTTCTTTCAGCTTTCTAGCACATGGTGCATGTGCATTGTCACTTGTTAGTTGCACTAGAAAAATGCTTTAAACCTATTGTATGAATTTCTATTATATGCTAAAGAAACATAATACACGTCATAATTTAACTAATTTATACAATAAATTTAACATAGTTTAGACTTAATGGTCTCCCTATAGGTAAATTGACAGATAAAAGTGATGTCTATGCTTTCGGAGTAGTACTTTTGGAGCTTCTTCTTGGAAGAAGGCCAGTAGAGAAACTTGCACAAGCTCAGTGCCAGTCTATTGTCACATGGGTGAGGCTTCAACCTTAGAATAATTCTCTTTTGTCAGACAAAAAGAACAGTTATAGGCTTTGAATTTGATGCTTATTGCTCAAGCTTCAATCTTTCTTGATTGGTAGGCCATGCCTCAGCTCACGGATCGATCAAAGCTCCCTACCATTGTGGATCCTGTGATTAGAGATACCATGGATCTGAAGCACCTATATCAGGTTTGTTTCACAAATGACTCCTTCCCCTTATCACTAACTGTTACAGTATTGGTCGAGTGTCATTAAGACATGAGTCCGGTCTGAGTATTGGGCCTATTAGCCACAATAACTAGGCAGTGCGCCGTGCTGGTCACTCGTGACAAGTACTACTCAGCAATACTGAATTTTCAAGATTTGTTTGATAGTTCATATAAATGAGTTGTTTCTGCATGAATTTACATTCGTTGCATTTTATCTTTCCCCGCTTAGGTGGAAGCCTCTTCATAGGCATTGAGACATATTAACGTTAATGTTTTTTTACAGGTTGCTGCAGTTGCTGTCCTATGTGTTCAACCAGAACCTAGTTATCGTCCATTGATTACAGACGTACTGCATTCCCTTATCCCTCTTGTTCCAATGGAGCTAGGTGGAACTCTTAGATTAGCACACAAGAATCCTTCTGCCCTTCAGAATTCACAATAAAACATTTTCTGACAAATTGATTGGAGTTGTTATTAATTGCTTCCATTTCCTATACTAGATCTCGTTTTTGGTATATAAAAAGTATTTATGCATGGCCCACGGTATGACCCAAATGACCACCCCACATGGGTTATTACTTGTTCTATGTTAATTTTATTTTAAATATTTGGTTAGCATTAAAGTTGTGTCTCAAAATCCATTGAGTGTAGATCAAGGGATAACACTTATTTAAAGAGATTTCACTTTCATGCCGACACAGTTTGTATATTGTGGCTATTGAAAGATACTGTTGAGATTAGTTGTCAGCTCTCTTTTTTCAGGTTGTTAACTACTCGAGCCAAGCTTAATGCTAGTTTATTTGATTTTAGGAGTCAAGTCTAAAGCTCGCTTCATAAATAAAATTTAGTTTACTAGATCAAATATTATAACTAAAAAACAATTGATGGTTGAAGTTTGATCCAAAAAATATATATATATATATATCAGTTATATGAAATTGGAGGTAGTATTGTATTATGTATATAATTTTTCAAAGTTTTAACAATAAAATTGGAAGCGACAGAGAATTTATTGGAGGTAGTATTAATGGTTTAAAGAAATTTTATCCATGTTTTAATTGTAACAATAGATTAATTTTAAGCCAAAAGATAACATGTTAATTCAGAAAACGAATTAGGCACTACTTATGAAAAACATCATCCAAAATAGATCAATGAATCTAGCTTCTACTTATTGTTCAATATGTAGGAGACACAAGGCTTTCAACATGGTGAGTAACTTGGAAGGTAAAATCTTCATCTTCATCAAAACATGAACAATGTTTCAGAGAATGGTGTTCTTCCATCATACCATCTTTAGCTCTAAATAAACCTAGTCTTTCTGATGAGCTCAACATGATATTATTGTCGTCGTCGTCTTCGTGTCCAGCCGACGACCATATCAAGTAATTCCAGCTCAACCGTTGCTCTCCTGAGTATGAAGCAACCTTACTCCACGATTCATGGACGTCGTAGTCCTTCATCATCCAAATCACTATAGAGTAATCGAACCAAAGAACCATACATAGACATCCTCTTAGAACTCCCAAAGTTACTGGCTCGAAACCATTACCAACAAATTCGTTATTATGAGGCAACATTATTTCACCTAAAGTTTCGGTTTTCAAATTATATGATAAGGCAATTCGAGACTTGTCATATTTTTCCAACAACCAATGTAGATTCCCACCAACAAAAGGGCAACATTTTGAAACGACTGGAGACATAATATCACATTCATCATGAATCCTTTTCCAAGAATCCTTTCTCAAGCTATAATCTATAATGCCTGAATCATATCTTCTACTTCTAAGTTCAACAACTCTGTAATCATCTGTGAACTCATCATATGCAAACCCGAAATCGCCAAAACGGTAATCGAAACGATTTGGTAATGAACGTACATGTTTCAATTTTCGAATCGATGGATTCCACAGAATAATATAAGAATGCACTTGGATACAACAGACGCCATTACAAGAACCTACTATTCTGAAAGAAGAGGGGAAAGATTTAAATTTATCGGAATCGAGCCCGAGCTTAGCAGTTTTCACATCTTTCAGGCACTTATCAAGCGTTAAAGGCTTGAGTGAACAAGTGTAGGAATTAATAATACGAAGTTGGTTAGCTTTAGTGAACATCAAAATAAATTTCTGGTTGCCATCTTCTTTTATTGTTTTGGATGAGATTTGAAGATGGTATTTGATGAAGTAGGGGCTTGAGATTAAAGACAACCAAGTTTTGGAAACACACATGAATCTATACAAGGATTCAACAGGAAGAAGAACCAATATCTCAGTGATAGTGTCTTGTGTAAGATGTGCCATGAAGCCCTCAACTGTATACAACAAATTCGGTTAAAGGCTTTGAATTTGATGCTTAGTTGTTTTAGTTCTCTTTGTTAAGCATGACAGAGAAATATATAAAATTTATGACAGACTTGCTTCAATTTATAGATATTGTACATTATGATAATAATATAATATATACACGAGTTATTTCTAAAATTAATATGGAAGTAACTACAAATAATTATTTATGGTAAATATTACCTAATAAGCAAATCTTCTAAAATTAATATGGAAGTAACTACAAATAATTATTTATGGTAATATTACCTAATAACCAAATCAAATTATAGTTCTTATCATGAAGCACATCATCAGTAAAACCTCGGAAGTAAGGAATGGATACAGTTCATTAATGATACGGTTTATTAATTTTCACTAATTTCTATATATACTAGATTGCAATTAAATTATTCTATGCACCTAGTAAGTATGTTTATCAAAATTCGTTGAACAAATTGAAACAGATCAACTAAAAATTAAAAATAAGCTTATACAATTGACATCAATAAATTTTTTTAAGAAAATAATATACCTATTACCTAAAATAAACCAAAAGAAAAAGAAAAAAAATTATAAAATTATATAATATGCATTTTCGATCAATAATAAACCATTAATGAATAAAAAATTTAATAAAGGCAACTTTCTGACCACTCGGAAGCAACACTAATGCAACAGCAATTAAAAAGACCATAAGCCTTAGCACACAAGATCAAACCAAATTCCACTTATAAACCAAATTAGATTTGTATTAAAACCAAACCATCAAACATAGCAAAAGAACAAATCCTCAAAGGACCATCAAACCAAGACTTATCCCACAAATTAGAGTCTGCTATCTCTAAATACACCATTACTTTATATGCCAAAGAAAACTTATCAAAATCCTTTTCAATTGTAATTAAACAGCTAAATATAGCGATCTCCATAAAACAAACGACTAAAGTTAACATTTTTAAACAATAGTTCCATACTTAAAAAACTCTGTAATTGAAATCAGATGAAGCATTCCAAACCAATAACCATCAATGATCAAACAAATTGAACTAAAATCAATAACTATCATCAACATGCCTCGGCCTAAGTAGGGTAGGGTGGGTGGATAGATTGTAGGCAGCCGTTTACCACTGTAGAAATAACCTAAGCAAGGAGGTTATTTCCGAATTGACATAAGAGTGAAGTGCAAAAACTATCTACGACTTCACAATAGATAATAACAATCAAATTACACAAGAAAAAACCCAAAAGAATCTACAATCAAAACGTCACAAGATACATCACCAATTAAACGCCAAACAAACGCGATCAGCATCCATCCATTCCAATTAATCAGCTAAACACAATCACTTCCATAAAAGAAATCTGTCAACCGTTTAAATTAATTAAGCAGCTAAACATAGTCATCTCCATAAAACAAAATAACCAAAGTTATCATTTTTCAAGTAATAATTCCATACAAAAACCACATTACAATTGGAATCTGGGGAACGAATCCATTGAGGAATCTAGAACCCGAGCTTGGTGCGACGCCAGTGCCTGCGCTTGGCATTGTACCTGATGGTGTTGTCAGTACGCATACGGATCCAATATGGGATTGGCCTGTTCTGCCTTTGCTTCTTCGCCAGCTTCTTCTTGATCATGAATGATTTGTGGGAAGGCTACACAACATATATTATTCAAAATCAGTTATTATTTCAACAACTGGATAGAAAATTTATTAATTTCGACCACTAAAAATCTAAAAATCAAAACGGACAATCTTTTTGGGATGAAAATAGTATTATTTCAACAATTAGATACAACATTAGTGAATTTTGACAATTGAAAATCAAACCGTACAATCTTTTTGGAATGAAGATAGCATAATTTCAACAATTAGATATAAAAGTAACTTTTTTACAATTAAAAATCAAACAAAACAATTTTTTCTGGTATGGAGGTAGTATTATTCAATATTCACATACAAAATTGTTAATTTTAGCCATTGAAAATCAAATTTTTCAATTTTTATGGTATGGAGATTCATTATTAATTTTGACAATTTAATATGAAAATGGACAAACTTTTTTGGGATATATCATGTATGCAGTATTATTGCAATAATTAGATACAAAATTTAGTATAATTTCAACAACTAAAAATCAAAATGGACAATCATTTTGGGATATATCATGTATGTAGTACTATTGCATAATCAGATACAAAATTTAGTATAATTTCAACAATTAAAAATCAAACTGGACAATCTTTTTGGGATGTATGGTAATAATGGTATGTAGTATTATTGCAATAATTAAATACTCAATTTATTAATTTTTCCAATATAAAACCAAACTGGACAATCATTTTGGGACAAAGGTAGTATAATTTGAACAATTAAACATAAATTATGAACATATTAGGGGTTTTGATGATTTCTCACCATTGTTGCTGCTGCTGGAGACGGCTGCGTAAACCCTAATTTAGAGAAGAAGCTCAAAATGTAGGGTTATTGTAGATATATAGTGATTGAGAATATATTGCAAGTAGGTCCCTAGTATATTTTTGTAATGGGATTCGCACCCGCAAGGCGTGGGGCTCATCACGTGGGTAAATGTGACAATCGAGCAAAGAAATTGTTGGTGAGAATGTTCATCAAAATTTCGCGATTCTGAAGTTGATTAATCATGGCTGGTATTGCTTAATATACCGAATACCGAGTGTACTCAAAGTTGCCCAAATAATTTGTTTGGGCATGAGATTATCATCTCCGTTAATCCCTTAGAAATATGACTTTCTAATTATTTGATACATATTTGAGAAGGTTAATGATTTTCCCATTCCAAATCTTGATATTGAGGGGTATTTGTTAAATCGGCGAAAATTAGCGAAGCTGGCAGATTGCGAATCGAATCTTTGAAAATATTAAAAGTGTTTTGATAGAAGTTCGAAAGACGAAGCTTAGAATTGAGTTGTTTTTGGCAATTTTCTTTCTGCGGCCCAATTCGTTTCTTTATATATGAATCGTATATTAAATAAATATCTTATAATAGATAATTAAATAATAATAAATCTTATTAATTAGATTATAAATAGTAGTATAAATATAATAATTTGATTAAATTGCAAATCCAGTATTATAAATTGAATAGATAAATGGATAAAATTATTGATTGAAAATACAAAAGAATTAACAAATCCAGTAGTATAAATATAGCAAATCACAGAGTAGTATAAATATAGCAAATCAGTATTAACAATCTGTTACAATACATTGAATAAAATCTGAATTAAATTGAAAATCTGAGGAGTGTAATGACGACAGAGATAATTATTTCTTGTATTATGATACAGCTAAATAAAATACAAAAATTAAATTGAAAATAACACATTGAGTTTTATAAATTGAATAGAGAAGGATAAAAATTATTAATATGTGATAGAATTGGAAGAAGAATGTGGGTGAAGAAAAAAAGAATAGGTTGTTTTAACTTAGGGTTAGGAGTAGGATAGAGGAGAATTGTGAGATTATTTGATTAAAGGTAAAAAATAAACTAGAATTTTAACTTAATTTTTTTGTTAAGAATTTTGATAAGTACTTGAATTTATTAAGCACTTAAAATAATTCATTAACAAGCAAAGCTTAATAAATTCGGTATTGAATTAGTGGTTAAATTAATAATAGGTTTAACAAACTTTTCCCAGACACTCTAACTTTTATTTTGGAACCATTTTCTTAGAGTCTTGTCCAGTTGGGATTCTACAGGATTTTAGAGCGAGAAAAGCCAAATCGAATTTTGCAGTTTTGTGAAAAATCACGAAAAAAGTCGGTCGGTTATCCGAAATCCGTTGTTCTAGGATTTTGAAACAACTGTGGGCCGTTTTATCGGATTTGGTGGATTTTTTATTTATATTTTGAGAACTATGTTTGATTTTTTGGGTCGTATATACGATATTTCTGATATGATAATAATAAACAAAATTAAAATAATAGCATGTAAGTTCAAAACTCAAATATCTAAAAACATGAATAATAATAAGTTCAAATCTCCAAATACTAATAATAAGTTCAAATGTCGAATCTGAGAATAATAATAAGTTCAATTGTTAAAATACTTAGAATATTAATGAAGTTCAAATGTCCAAAATACAAGAAAATATAGAATTTAAATCGATACATTCAAAAGACAACAAAGCCATTGCCTTTATTAGGTAGCAAATCGAAGATATGTGAGATAGTTACCCAGCAACAAATGAAGATATATGTCGAGGAAGAAGCCATTGCGCTGCTTATTAATTAATATTTGAACACAATTAATTAATATTTGAACTAAATTAATTAATATTTGAACATAACTAGCGATACATAACTAAACCGATCACAGAATTTTAATTTGTATAAATTAAATAAATTATACAATTTATGGTATAACAAAGCGATATAAAATTATAATTTTAAATAATATTTGTTAAGACTAAGTAACTAAAATTATGTTTAATATTATAATGTTTCTTATAACTAAAATTAAACAAATAATCAAAATTTAAAAATTTAAATTTTACCAAACTTCTTGGATGACTTGCGAAGGAGAGGAGGAGGAGGGCAGGAGGTTGCCGGAGGTAGAGGAAGGGGAAGGGGGAGTTGTGGGCGTGTTGAAATTTTGAGGAGATAGGCATTTAGAAATTTGAGGGAAGCGGGGTTAGGTTTAGGGTTATCTTGTGTTTACTTGGTTAAATTTTTTAAAAAACATTTTCATCATCGGTGGACAGTTATATCCGGTGTTTATACATTACTAACCGGACTGATTGGTTCAAGTATTACAACAAGCATCCAGGATCTGTCCGGACGGTTGGTCGGATATTTAAATCGCATCGGCAACCACAGGATTTTACACACTCTAGTGAGCCAATTGTCAATAAATGGAGTGCAAAAATCATTGACCTTTAAAAACTTCGGGTTTAGAATCGACATCGAGCCGGTTCAGTCTGAGTTTCATTTTATCGAGGCGCGCGAGTTGGAAAAATTAGGCTCGACTTGATTAGTAAGTGGCGATTTCCAGCTATTGATACATTGTTTTGTGTTTTATTATGGGTGTTTGTTAGACCACCTCCAGTAGCTCTTTTTTGGGGTGAAAAAATAGCACCAAAAGCTCCAACAACTCCTTTTGTGCATGAAAACTTTTGAAGATTTTTTTAAAAAACTTCTCATTTTTGTAGTAGCGAGAAAAGGCGATGGGGTGGGACATGGGCATTTTTGGGTTGGGTGTTTGTATGAGGTTTAGATTTCAAATCTCTAAAGTGTCTTAGAAATGTTGATTTAAATTGGTGTTTTCAGTTTTTTCTTATTCGTTCTTTAAATTATAATTTATGTTTAAAATATTATTTTTTTCAATTTTTTTACCAATATTTCTAACTTTTCAATATCTATAAATAGACACCAATATTGATACATTTCAACATCAAATTTATTTTTTTTGTTTTTCTTCAATATTACCATCTTTTTTTCCATCTATTTTCTAAAAGCATGTTTACTTAACTTTTAACCTACTGAAATGGATCATAATCAAAGTACAATTTCCACTTTAATTTTATGTTTCACAATCAGCCCCTCCCAAAATCACAATATCAGCGCCCGCTTAAAATTATCGAGAATATCTTAGGAATGCCAAATAATGCTCAAATGCATATATGATGCCACAAAATTATGGTATCACACATATAATTATGCATATATGCAATTTGTTAAATAATCAGGTAATTTTGAGATGAGTCATCGTTTTGCTTGGATGATAAACTGCAATTTTCTCCATTTTTGCCTCAGTATTTGAACGACAAAAAGCAAGTAATTATTCACACTTGGAGTAGATTTCAATTGAATTTCAAATTGTCCTTACTTTTATCAACGTTTTTAATTATATTTGTGTGTTTTAATAATTTATGTATGTTGGCTTCTTTAATAAGTATAATGTTGTTTTTATTATTACATAAATATATAAATAAATTATTAAATTTAATTATTATAATAAGATTTTATTCATTATTATGTAACCGTTAATTGATTATTATCATGTGTAAAATGTAAAAGTAGAGAGAATGAATAGTTATGGTAGGATATATGTTAGTGATGTGGATGAAAGAGAAAAGTGAAATATTATTTGAAAAGCCCATTTATTGGCGAGGATGTAATCTTTTGAATATATATGATGATGTGGGGTAGGAATTCTATGATGTGGAAGTGTGTTTTTAGTTTTTGAAAAAGTGGCTATTGGAGATGGTCTTAACCAACATATAATCCCCCATTTCATAGACCTCTACACTTTTATCAGCCTTGTCGTAGCGCAGTGGTAAAACGTAGAAGATTGAATACAGTCTTGTGACATGATATGGGAGTTCGCTTTAAGTGAAGCTTCTTGTATGGGCATTAGGCAATTTGGTATCCTAACGTCGAGCTATATCGCTTAAGTAATTAAAGCTTAACTTTTATAAATTGTCGAACCATGTGAGGATCTTGGGAGTAGTAGGAAAATTGGGAGGAATATACGGTATTCCAGTATTGTGCTAGTGTAGTTGGCCCAACTCTTAAACCAGACACATAGTGCCAACTCGGTTCATTTGCTACGTCTAGTTTAGATGGCATCGGGTCTAGTCCGATTCGATCAGAGTCATCCATCAGCTTACCATTGGATTCTTGGGAATCAAGCAGATGATCGGTTGGTTAAACACCATTTTTACAGTACTAATGTTGCTTGAAACAAAAAACAAAAAATATCGATTATTAACACGTCTAATAAGATTGTTTACTTATAGATTTTGATGGCTGAATTTAAATGAAATTTGACATTCATAATGTAATAGTTTTGATTCAAATCAAAATAATCTATATTATTACTTAAGGTACAAATGAAGTTTGTTATCGTATTTTTATTTGACAATTGAAAAATATATTAGACAATCCTTTTGGAAATTAAAATAGAAACAATACAATACAATACGATATTAATTAGTTCCAAAAATCTCAAAAATTGTGGATTCAGCCCTATAATAATGTTCAAGTTTTGATTTCTTTAAATTGACGGGGAATTTGGAGTACATTTTCAGGTGTAATAAATATATTAAAGTTTCAACATTCTAATTTGTTACCTTAGTTTTACTACTAAATTTGCTACAATTATAAATTTAAGATCAAATTAGCAACAATAACAAAATATCTATGACCGTGTATATATATGACCAAATAAATAAGCTAACAATTTCCCAATCAGTTGAGCTTACGTGTGAGTTGAGTTGTGACGATGAGAAATTCAGAAGTCTTACTCTTTACGCGTTAGGATTAAGGTGCTAATACGGGCCCTACTTACCCATTAGTTTTGCAATTATAAGTGTCAACTAATTTTTCTTCTAAATTTCTAATCCATCTTTCTATTATTACCTGTAAACCAAGTTTTATTAGATTACTTTATATTAAGATAGATGAAGACATGATCAAGAACAATAACTTCCATTCAAATTTTTTTCGACAATATCTCAATCTATCTCAATACTTTAGTTTGTATCTCAGTTGAACATGCTACTTTAGCATACATTTTCCTTAGTCTATTATGCATATGGTTGAATAAAGAGATCCCTCAATATAGAGATGAGTTAGACATTGTATTCTTATGGTTGATCTCATTTAGTGAGATATGACATGATCTGCTTTGGTTTTATATAATATTTTCGATTTGAAACTATCCAAAGAATCCCAAAAAGGATAAATTAGAATTTTCTGATATAACCGTGTCCGTATACCTTAGCTCCCATATTTTTTATCGGTAGAAGTGTGATTGTTAATTCTCAACGATTCTCCTAAATAAATTTACACCAAGAGGGTAACCCATGATCTCTTCTTATTGTATTCAAGACTTCAATAAGGAGGATATTAAGTATGAGGTATTACTTACGGATGTTATCTTTGTTTTTTTGAAAGCATATGTCGTTAATATTTTGTTGTTTAAAGATAAGAATATTGCTATATTACGCTACTTTTTTTCAATCTTGTCGTAATGATGAGTGCAATCAGTCGCTAAAATTTCTGATATGATAACCAATTTTTTTTTCAAATGCGGCTATATCATGTATATATTATGTGATACTATTTGTTATAATTGAATTAATAGTTTACTACCTAATTACCCTGGAGTTGTAAATGTTATCCTATATAACACTTGGTATCTCTAAGAAGTGATATGTCACATGTGAACAAAAACTTGTGTTCCCTACAAATCAAGAAACGTCCAACATGTGAAAAATTAAAGACACAAGCATGTGGAGATCAGACAACACATACACAATGCTAGAAACCAAATCAGATATACAGGGGAAGCAAATAAATGTTCCTCTCTTTGTTTTATCATAAAGATTCATGAACTAATCTAACGTGCAAGTGTTTCTCAGATATAATACGTTAAGGTATACAAATAAATGGTAGTCAAGATCATATATGGTGCGTTCACGAGGCACATCTCAGCGGACATCGGATCGCCTTTAGCGGTGCGTCTTGTGCGCATCAGCTGTGGAGTTCGATCTACAGCGTGACAGTAGTATTCTTAATTTAGGAATAGATGCTTGGTGTTAGGGGATTCTGCAAGCATGTTGAAGGCTACGTGTATGGGGTGTCTGTGGGCCCAGATTAGAAAGCGTCACCGGATAAGCATAAAATTAGTGATGGAGTTAGCGGGTGTGGGCGTCGCTTAGATTGAAATATCGGGAAAAGATTATATATGGTCTGCTACTTAGGCGTTAAACTAGTCAGAAATTGTAGCCTTGCCTGATTTTATGTATGGATAAGGTCAATTTGATTTTGTTCATTTACTTCAAGTTCATGCAATTGAACATTCTCTGTTTGCAGAATAATAAATAATGTAATTGATGCTCTTTTATGATTATTACATGGATCTTGATTTTGTGGATGTCCCATCGAGCAAAGCAAGGGAATTAATCAATCGGAGTTAATCTAGTTCAATTTTACGTACATGGGCGGGCTCTTTGAGGCAAGTAGGTCTCGATCCACCTCAATTTTTTAAAATATTAATTTTATTTTAATTTTTTTTGAAAAAATGTAGCGTATTTTATTAAAATTTTGTAAATCTACGTTATTTGGCCTTTTCAATTTAAAATACCGATTTTTAACTACGTATGAAGCATAATTAGTTTTTATTTCAGTTCTGATTTTGTAATTTAAATGCAACAATATTATTTTCGTGGACCAATGTGCAATTGAGTTATGATTATTTGAGTTCAAACCACAATTCTCTCGAAACACTACCCAACATTATGTAAGATAAGTAACATTATGTATAATGTATGAGGAAGATCGAAGATCAGATATTTACTTAATTTTTGGAAAACAAATCAAGAGAACATATATGTGTTGAAAGCATGCAATGTGGTTTCTTTAGCATATATGCCCACAATACAACATGGAAGGATTGTTTTAACTTTTATGCATGTGGCGGATACGACAAGTTTGAAGTATGGTCAATCAATTGGTCTAAGAAGACAGATGAATGCAAAATTGCCAATAAAATTGTATGACCCCTTATTTTTTAACCGAATCATTGAAACTTAATACTCATAAGAAAAATTAATTTAATTTTTTATGATCGACAGGTTCTAAAATTCAAGTATGATATATGTATTTTGATGAAAACAAAAATATTAATGAATTTTTTTTGTTAATTAGTGATGACAAACATTAATAAGCAAAGTAACGAATTAAAAACCTCCAAAGAGAAATACAACCAGGTCTATATGAAGACCCCCTCTAGATATTCTACACAAATTGGACTAATAACCCAATCAACTAAATCAATGAAAACAGGCTTATCATTTCATAGTTCTGAAATGGCCCATAGTAAACTTATCTGATAGTCCGAGATAAATGGGTCGGAGTGTCGATTATTCAAAGCGGATGGGCGGCCTTATCTGTAGAATAGTAATTTTTTAGGAAATGATTTCTGGCCCAATGAAGCTTCACAACTCTTCTGTTTACCAAATAGGGGAAGCCAAATAGTGCATTTGGCTTCAGCCTTATTTGGGTGTGTGTATACTTTCGGCTCGGCCAAGCAGAGATGAGCAACCGGTATAAAACCCAGCCAACCACAAATCTCCCGTTTATTTATTGATCTCACGAGACAACCAACGGCCATACATGAGTCAACCAAATGAAACACTTAACTTCACTTCAGCCGCTCATTAAACAAGCTATCAGTCGAGAGAGCGAAGCAGAGAGAGGGAGAGTAAGTCCCACTGTTGGAAATCAATGAAATTGATTCGCTTTTTTATTGTCTCCGTTGAGACAATTGTGTATGGTATTCTAGGTTTGGTTAAATGAGATTACGAGCTTAGTGTTAGCACTTAGTAATTGTATATTACTAGTGTAGTTCTCATGATAATTTAAGGGGTTATAAGCGGTGCTAGATCTTACTCATTAATCGTTATAATAATAGTAATTGTGGTCAATTATTATTATTATACAATTTCTTATTATACGAGCACAGAAGGTCCTGTATTACAATGATATTGAATAATATTTCATGAATGAAATTAAGCGAGACTTGTATATTGAGAAATGTATCTTTCAATATTTATATATTTGTCAAATATAGTGATGAACATCAATTAAGATGGCACAAGTTTAATCAATTAAACGATTGAAAGTGATGAATAAACTTGATGAAGTTATTCGATGGTATTTCGTTAGTATTTTAATTGAGCTTTGTTAAGTTAATTCACTACAGAAGATACAGAGAGAAGAAAATTCTAGAGAGAATAAAAAAAATCAACATGTTTAAAAAAAAAATATCGTGAGTTCGATAGTTTTTCTTATTATTATAGACGGAGTTGACTGGTGGTTAGATAGACATTTTTAACACTTATAAAGATAGAGATTAAAGATCAAATATTGATTGCATTCTAAGGTTTAGAAACAAATTAATTTTTACTATTGATATGATAACACACGTTAACATAAAAATTGAATCCCATCTATTGCCATGACTACTAGCTAGATGTTATACTTGATATATACAAATGCCATACCTGGTTTAATGGCTTTTTCTTTTTATACAAAATCTTCAATTTTAGCAATACCCCACCCTGAGCCATATATATACCTTGGTACTTGCCTACTTGGCATGTGGGCTTGTTTCCAAGTTTTAACAATCGTAAAATCAGAACGATCTATATTTTTTGCTGGATCATGCATTAAAGAAACCTCTAAAATATTTTAATAGCTAGATTTCATGGAAATGAAAAGATTATGGAATACCTCGAAAGATCTATTAGCCTGCCATTATTTTTGTTCTTTTTCTACCCTATATCATCATAGGCTCCATATATATATATATATATTGATTTTTTCTTTATATGATTGTAATATATTGTATATGAAGTTGGAATAATAATAAATAGGTTTAAAGATTTGAATATGGTTAAATTACTTTATCAATGATGCATCTAGTACATTCTTTGAAAGAACTAATGATGCAAATCACATGAAGATTTCATTTGAATTATCAAATGAAGATTTCATTTGAACTATCAAAAGACCATTGAAATATTTCATATCACTAGATTAAGATTTTTATTCATGAATAGGGGGTATTATTCAAGTCATGTGGCAATGAATTTGGTCAGCTTGATTTTTGTTTCCTTCACCAATCAAATATATCATTGCCCCAATAAGCCAACTAATGACTATCAGTACCCAAATAAAACCAAACAAGTCATGAGACCAAATGCTATTATAGACTATTGTGGGACCTTGTTTTTACTCAAATTGGTTGCAGGCAATGTATGCCCCTCGACTACATAAACCCCACATTCAACCCCATTAATCTCCCCTACCTTCATTTGCCTACATTATTTCTAGTACTCTTTTCAAGAATTGAATTCAGAAAGCCAAACAACAAATAAAGAAAGAAACATTTGCAATTTCAAGAGCAGCATAACAATGGCCAGAGCTCAACAAAAATACAGAGGTGTTCGTCAGAGGCATTGGGGCTCTTGGGTCTCCGAAATTCGCCACCCTATTTTGTAAGTATCTTATGTTGTCTCCAAAATTAGTGTACCTTCTATTATTTTAAATGATCAATACTCAATAGCTTGAGTGATAGATAAGAGATGTACACTACATTGTTGTGTTATAAACAATGTACGTACACAACACAAACGGTTTCAATCCACCACCAAAATCTTGACCCGTAAACCACTCGAGTTAGAATATAACGAGTTTTATATTCATCAA
The DNA here is from genome assembly GCA_019722365.1 of Lithospermum erythrorhizon. Lineage (NCBI taxonomy): Eukaryota > Viridiplantae > Streptophyta > Magnoliopsida > Boraginales > Boraginaceae > Lithospermum > Lithospermum erythrorhizon. The sequence continues at coordinate 445,501 of JADFUC010000514.1, forward strand.
ACACTTACAATGACAAGGGTTAAACTAAAATTTGAAAACAATTAATCCTCCATCATTATGAAAGACTACTTTATCATTACCTCGAACCGTGTCCACCTGAAATACCAACAAAGAGTTTATGAACATTGATAGTGTATTTAATTAGATAGACATGATGGGACTATATATATTCACATGCACTTATTTTTACTATTTCATTATATAATGAACTAAGATTTATTATACGTAGTATAACAAGTTTCATGATGTCCAATTTCAGGAAGACTAGAATTTGGTTGGGAACATTTGAAACAGCAGAGGATGCAGCAAGAGCATATGATGAAGCAGCTAGACTAATGTGTGGAGCAAGGGCAAGAACAAACTTCCCTTATAACCCAAATGCACCTCAAACATCATCTTCCAAGCTTCTTTCAGCTACTCTAACAGCCAAATTGCATAAATGTTACATGGCTTCTCTGCAAGTTCCTAATAAAACACCTCATGTTCAAGACAAACCTAAACAACATCTCCATCTTAATCATCATCCAATGGCATATAATCCATCTACTACTTACATTGGCGATAACGATACCAAATTATCGCCTATATCGCTTAATAATCAGTACCTAGATTCATATAACAATGCAGTTCCCCAAAGAGTTCAAATAGTGGATAATTCACACTTATTCCAATTCCAACCACTTGAAGATCATCAGATTGAGCAAATGATTGAGGAACTACTTGATCATGGCTCAATTGAGATTGTCATTTGATAGTACAACAAAGTTTTTTTTTTCAATCCAATACATAAAAGTTCACTCTATATATATTAGAGGAGAAATTAATTATCGGCATACTTTTACATGCTCATACATAAATTTTATTAAAGAGAATCAATAGTGGTTCCCCACTTACCTCCATGATTACGAGTTCGTAACATTTCTGCTTAGAGGTGGATTGTATTCTGAATTTACGCTACACTCGTTGTCTCATAAAATCTACCCCAATTTATTCATCATTCTTTTGCTCTTTCTATGTGTTACCTAGAGTTTATTTCATTTCACATCAATGTATCTACTAGAGTCCTCTCTTCCTAGAATATTCAATTCTAAGTGACCGGTTGGAGGATAATTCATGTATAGTGTACCATGTTACTCTTATTATATTCTTCATTATTTATAATAATTTTGTACTCCTAGTTTATTCTTGTGTCGTTTTCCTTGACCGCAAATTACTGCTGATTTTTCCTTTTCTCAATTAACGTTCATCTTCTAACTTATCAATTCTTCAAAGAAACTTGACACCATTTTGGTTGTTGGATGTAATGGCGCACTAATCATTTAATTATAACATCTTTTTTTATATTTATTCATATAATCAACAAAAAATATAGTACTAAATTATATCAATGCAAGCAAATTCCAATAAAATAATATAGAAATCGTCTAAAATACAGAATCGATCACATATGTATATGCATAAATTCACCATATGCTTACTTGAAGTATTTCATATCATCGCATTTAACCACTCATGCTTCGACCCAATATATGTCATAATTCAGTTCCCTGTTTGAAAATTTATTGTGTCCCCCACAATAATCAACCCCAAATAGTTTAATCTCATTATACTACTGTTGTTTTTTGCAGTTTTACTTTACATTAAAGTTGTTTCAATACCATGCATGGTAATTTCGCTATGATTGATTGTTTGAATTCCACGCCCTTACATATTAGAAAACCCAGCAAAAAGGGAAAACTAGGTAGAAAATCAAGTTCCATGCTATTCCAAATTTCCAATTGATGTGTAAATTTAAAAGATGCATTAGATCTATTTAGAGATAATCGTATTTACTTTTGAGTAAATAAATAAAACTTATTACTCCGCCTATACTTGTTATGAAAATATATATAATTACCCTTTTCAATTTTATTATATTTAATTTGTAGTTACACTAAAATTGAAAACGGTGTTTGAATTATTATACAATAAAGATTGGTTAAATAAAGGGTGAAGAGAAGTGACAGTGGTGAAATACTGAAATCCAATCAGATAATGGTTTTGAAGAATCTGATGAGGAAATGTTGGTAGGAAAGACGCACAAAAGCACTCAGAAGCTCAAAATCAGTACTACCCTTTCTTTATTGATAATTTGTTGCAGGTACAACGAATCTTTACACAAAATCTAAATGCAACATCAAATCATCCAAGAAACACCGTCAAATATTGACCATTTTATGATTGACGACCCAACAAAAAAAGAAAAAGGCCAGCATAATTCATTTTGGCATCTTAAGTTGATATCATTACTTAATTTAATAATGGTCTATTTTTAGGTTTGACGCATAAGGCTTGTATCTTAATATTAACTTCGTAAATTATACACAAGCTATCTATTTTTTACTTTGATTTTTACTCTCACTCAAATCATAACCGTACTTCATTTTTAATGTTAAATGGCGGTTATAGTCTCGATATTTATCGATAAATAATTATAAGTAATTTCATGTAAAATAAAATAAGGGATAAAAATGAAAAATTAAAATATGATTAACTGGTTATAACACAAATAAAAACTCAATGGTTCTATTCACAAAGTTGCATCAAGATTCATCATTAGTAAAAAGTAATGAGGCTCGAGCCGAGCTCGAGTCAATTGGCATGCCCATAATGAGCTCAAATCCGGGTCAAACTTATGATTATTGAACCAATATATGTGTTAGTCAACCCATTTGACAGTTAGCAAATAAGCCTTTTTGTGGGCCCTAATGTGAATGAGGACAACCTATGGTCGTTCACTCGGGCTAATGGACTGTTTGTACTCCTAATGAATCTTGAACTAGCTTCAGTCGGATTAATGGGTCGACGCCATAGGTGGTCCAACTGACTAACACCTCTAGGCCCCTACAACAGTGTTGTTATCATGGAATCAGATACTGTCATGCTCAGTGAAAAATTGGGCCCAGGACGGACGAAAATGTTATCGGTCAGATGAATCCGTGTCAGACAAAAAATTTGAACAAGTATAAAATGGGCCCGAAATCGAGGATTAGGCTTGGTGATGTGGGATATTAGTCATCAAATAGGGTTACGGATTAAATTGTCTTTCTGATAACGATGATTGAATTATTATAAAAGAAAAAATGACTCAATAAAATGTGATGTCAGTGGAGTCGATATCCGTTTCTGTCCCATACTATATATAAAGCACAAGAGCAATTGTTTAGTGAAGCTAAATGGATAATGAAACGTCTTAGTATGTCATTTCTACAATTAAGTGGAACTTATTTTTAATGCATGGTGTTTTTTTTTAATTTGACACATGAACTTTTACTATATGCTTAATAATTGTTACAAAAAAATATTTATAAAATAGATTAAAATTAGTTACTATTTTTAAAATCTTATTACTTATATAATTTTATTTGTAAGTAGTAATTGATAAGAGCATACAAAGACTATTAATACTCAAACTTAACATATTGTGTACCATTTACTTACACACAATTTCTATTTGAATCAAAATTATTATGTTAAATCTATCATGTATATAATGGGAATGTCAAAATATTTGTCACAATGCATGTCCAATTTTAATAACCAATTTAAATAATAACCACCTAAAAATTTATTGTAGAGTAGTTACTAATCTATGTATATATAATGTGTAAATTTTCTTACTATTTACAGAAAATTAGATTATTATAATGTGTATGTAATTACACTATATCAATTACATATAAATTTATGAAAATAAAATTACACATGTTGGATTGTACACAGATTATTAGTTTTGTTATAATTGACAAACTTAATTGTTTACATAAATTTAGAGTGTGTCTAGCCAAATCATGAACATCCATCACCGATTCACCAAACTCCTTCAAATATTTTGTGGATGACAATGTAATGCAAATAAGAATTTTTATTATTTATGATATGGATACAAAATAAAACCTATTGTAGGAGAAATTCGCCGATTAATGCGGGTTTATCGAATCGAAGAAAGGATCATTGTCGAACTATAAATTCCTAAGCGTTTGTTGGCAGATTTGTGAGATCTGGCTTCTTTGCTTGATTTGATTTAAGGCTTGACTTTGTGATTTGATAGAAACTTGGTAGACTGAACTTGTGCTTGATTTGAAACTGACTTGAACTTGATTTGAACTTGACTTGACTGATTTGATTTGAACTGACTTGATTTGAAGCGATTTGAACTTAGCGATTTGATTTGGATATAAAAATTTCTAGAAATTTGGATATGTGTCACTTATTGTGATGAACTTGAGGCTGGTTTGAACTGGATATGGTCAGGCAGGAAGCGCTAACAACGTATTTCCATATTAGATTTGTATAAAACGATGCTTTAGTGCTGAGCGATCTACAGTCTATGTTAGAGTTGATGAACTGCTGACGTTTGCGGTGTGGGAGCACTTTGAGGTACTATTAGGCGGGACTTTGGATTTCATGCATGAGGGTGCCGCTTTGTGGTGGGAATATGTGGCTGGATAAGCTACAACCTTTGCGGCGGAGCTTTAGCTAGCTTGAGGCCGCTTTGAGTGGGACTTACGCTTATGATATGACACTTGATTTGAGATAGGACTCCGAGCTTCGAGCTGTGTGGAGTGATAGGAAGCAAGTGTTGAGCGGCGTTAACTTGGTTGTACTACGGCCCGACCTTAGCATTCTTTGTAGAGTGGGATTTAAGGGATATGATCCAGGTGGGACTTAGTGAGATTTGGCTAACTTGGACTTGATTTAAGTTTTAGTAAGCGTTAGCCAGGCATATTCTGTGCCGTAGCAGAACTGTTGTTGTAAGAGATGATCAATATGAAGGTGGAACCAGCCTTGTTGATGATGCGATCCAACTGAGCCGGGGGCTTTAGCGTCGTGTTTTCTGCACGGAATCCCGGCTATAGGGGCCAGGCTTCGGTGTATTCTATATTTGGAACTTGATGAATCAAACATGAGATTTTCAGTGTTCATGCAGATTTATAAATAATCGAGGGCTATTTAGCTTAACCGGAATAGGCGTTAAAGCTTTAAATTGATTCTTATCGATTTTGCCCACTTGAAGAGGTATTGCGTTTGTGCAATAATCACTGATTCGGCGCTATTTTGACCACACAGGAGGTGTTTCTGACCCGCTGGTGGTTTGCTTTGCCGGCTTGAAGTTTAACTTAGAGAAATCTCATGGATTTTTCTATATTTTCTCAAGGGTTTTGTGTGTTTTTTGGTAGTGGAATGTTGTGATTTTTCATGGAATTTGTGATGATGAAAATTTCGATTGAATGAAATTTATAGTTTTAAGGCCTCGAATGCTTGCCGATTGGCCGGTTTGATTTCAGTGGATAGCGATGTGGTTGAATTTTGAGAGGCGAATCTGGGGCCAGGTCGGATAATTTGTAACTCTTTGTTGTGTGGCAGAAATAGGCGCCTATTTCACATAAAAAGAAGGTTCTGGATTCTTTTTCTGAATTCAAAAACATTTTCATATTGACACGAGCCTTTTTAGGCGATTTTGAGGCTACGCGTAACTTAGGGGTCTTTGCTTTGACCACCTGATTTTGTAGTCTTGATTAGAACCACATAACTTTAGAGTCTTCAATTTAAACTCAATGGTTTTTAGATTCTTCATTTTTGAGCCATGTAGACTTCGAGATATTAGTATGGCCAGATTTTGATGATAAAATTAGGGATTTTGGTCCCCAATTTTAATTGATGTTAATAAGTCATTTTTCTATTCGGAGTTCAAATTTAGGTTAAGCGATGTAGAAACCCTTATTTTTTTACTTTGATTAATTAGAAATTTCGATTCCAGGGATCTTGCTCGATCGAGGGTTAGATTTGAATTTAGGGTTTAATCGGGAACCTGTCGACCACGTGGCGTCTTTTAATTGGAGCTGCATTTAATTAATTTAATTAATTAAATGCTTAAGCAAATTTAATTATTATTTTGATAAATTTTCGATGTCTACAGATAATACATCAATTTTTGGACATTTTAATACTTGAATACATATATTAAGAAAATAATATTTCTCAAATAATTGAGTTAATCGGAGATAGGTGTCACAGTTGGCATGCGTGATTCTTAGTTGTGGATATTGTCTTGTATTCTTGTAATCTTTTGCACATGGTAGGTAAGTTTTGAAGAAATTTTGTCCAATACTTTTGAGCTTTGCTTCTTTAAATAAAGCATAGCCCAATGCTTCCAAGGTTACTACCAATGTGTTTGAAGTTGAACACATAAAATGTGGTATTATACGTTAAAATTGAAAGAATTTAGGTATATGCAACACAGTAAATTAGTAACTTCAAAAATTTAAGTGATCAACAACATTTCATAAATATTGTGATTAATAAAAACATACACAAGAATGTAATACTAGATAAAAGTTTAATTAATCTAATATATATCCTTTCATTTCAATATTTCATTAACATGGTTCGCGTTTTGAATTCACGTAGTTACATATATATATTTAAATAATATTTTATGAAATATATATCAAATACTTTAATTTTAATGTACATTGCTATACATTGACATACTCTTTTATCCCATGAAGATTGTTGTTTAGTTTAATTATTAATGATCAAAATTAGTAAATTTTTAATATCAAAATTGGTTTACCTGATTTTAACTGAATAAAATTTGACAAATTAAGAGTAAACTACATTGAAAATGCTAGCATTATTTGATACTTCCTTTGTTTCATAATAAATGATTGTTTATATGAAAAATATTTTATTAATGAATTGTGAAAAGCTACACTGGAATTATAAAAAACTATATTAGAAATGTAAAAAGATATATTAAAATTGTAAACAATTAATTATTATGAAAATATATATTTTTTCTAAACAATGATCTATTCTGAAATGGAAGGAGTATTTCTTTTATACAATATTATAGTTTGAAATAGATGATTATTTAAATGAAAAGTGTTTATTAAAGAGTTGTGGCTTATATTGAGATTGTAAAAAATTACGTTGAAAATATAAAAAACTATATTGAAATTATAAAAGAATATTTATTGAAATTATAAATAATCAACTATTAAAAAAAATTATAGCGAATGATCATATATATATTTTGGAATGGAGTGAATATTATTCTTACTCGTTCAACCTGCTAACAATAGTTATTCATCATATGACTATTGAGTATTAATTCTTCGTCCACTCCAAGTCAGCAACGTACAAGCTAGTTTAATTTGATTGACATTTCTACGTTTAATAAGAATCATGACTTGTAATGTGGAATCTTGAATCTTTACTTTTCTTCGTAGACTATTCTTAATAAAAAGAACTTAATTTTGAACAAGTACTTGCACTATTAATTAATTGAATGGCCCTACTAGTTTATTATATTGAATAATAAAAAACAATTTCATGCTAAAAAGTAAAAATACATATGAAATACTATAATTTAAGTATAATTTCATATATAATTGAGATTTAATATAGCCAAAACTAAGTCAGATGTAATAGTGTTGGCAAACATGACATTAATTGCCCCCATCTTATCTTTACAATTTGAAACTGTTATACGAACTATTACATTTGTTAATATAGGGAGCTAATAGAGAAAACGAAAGAGAAACAAATAAGTTTGTAAATAGACTGTAACAAGTGATTCATATAAAGTGTTTCCTTTACGTGTATCAATTCAATATGAATATCCCTTTCAATTCTATACTTAAACCCGACCCAATATACAGATGTCAATTATCTCAATTTTTAAATTACTTGGTCCACTTATAACAGTATAAACACATGGCTGAATGAAGTCAGAACCGTATATATAATTATATTCACTTCATTCCTTTATCGAATATTCATTTACTTTTGTACAAAATTTAAGAAAAATTTAAATATATCTCATAAATATAATTTTTCTTTTATATTTTCTTACTTAATTTGATAAAAAAAGAATCAAAAAAGGAATTTTCAAGATTTAAGGAAAATAATTTTTAGAATAAAGGAGGTAGAAAATACATGAAAGCAAATAGACAATTTTGGGACATGCCAATTAATTACTGACAAATTAAATTGAAATGACAACAAAATGGACTGGTGGTGTATCCTGCAACTTATATTTTGGGTAACCACAATGAGCTTATCGATAAAGTATCCTAGTCATATGGTATGCAAAAGTACGTATGATAGTTGAGCTATATTATGACTAGTTTTTTGGGTTACATCTTCCAATTGTACAATATATTAAATGTATTGTTGACATTTCTTTTCTTCATTTAGATTGGATAGAAGAAACTTTCCCAAAATCTTTTTGAAGAAAATTTCAATTTTCCTACTTACTGTAAATAAAGTAAAATAATCTTAAAGAAAGAGTAAGAAACATAGTGATGCAACTCTATTGGAACTGATAATCAACTTATACCTACAACATAATACTTGGGTAATAATGTATTTACTACTATTCCAATTTTTGATATGCTATTGTATTAGCCACCTAATGCAATTGTAGTTACGGTGTCTGTAATCCATCGGCCCAAGGTGTAGAAATCGAATAAAAATAACCGAAATTTTTGGAATCGATCAGAACCGAACCGATTTTGGAGTTCGTCGGAAACCTGAACACTAATTAGGTTCGACCTTTAAGAATAACCGAACCGGAACTTGAACCAATTTCTAAATTTATGTAGATTTCTCAATTTTCATTTTATTATTTTTTCAAGATTTTGTAGTATTTGCGTTGTCGTTTTAAGAAGGTGAATTTAGATTTAAGCTTTCTTTTATTATTGGTATAATATAGAATAAGATATATAAATGCTTTCTAAAACTAATAATATAAGGAATGCTAAATCGTATTTTCCCCTCTTTCTTATTAGATGCGTTTTTATGTAAGTCTTGGTATCGATTTGTTTGGCCTAGTCACCGTCTGTTATCGTTTCAGTAGTCCTGTCATTTATTATTCCGGGCCATGGTCGCAATCACATTATCGTTTGGTGATCAAAATCACGCGATTTTCTGACAAAACAAGCATTTTTCGATCACAAAATGAAGTATTTTGCTGACGATTAACTAAAATATAGGGACACATTTATATAATTAAAATGAAGCCTTGTTTTAACTAACTCTTATTGGCTCTACAATCATAGCTTTCATGTATTACTCTGTATGATTAAAACCGTCGATAATAAAAATAAGCAAAAATTCTTACTTTTCTATAGCCAGTATTATCAATTTCTCCACCTCAAACACTTAAAGATTCAATAAGATTCAATTTTTGAGGTCGGTGTTGAGCTTGGTCAGCATAATTGTATCTTCTTTTGCATTATTATTCTTGTTATGGGCCTTCAGTGTTTGTGCTCTTGGTCCCTCTTAGCCGTACACACAGAATGGAGTGCCAGCATTTTAGTCGTATTTTCACCAATTTTATATGAAAATTCCAGAAAATTAAACTATATGAAAAATTTAATAAAATTACACAATTAAATATAGGGGGCAAAATGCGAATTAGCCAAGATTTTTAAAAAGAGTGGTATTGTGTATTGAATGTGTATGTAGATTCTATAATTAATCTTAAAAGTAGTTCATTGAAATTACATGAATTAGATCTAGATTTAAGATTTAATTTTGAGTTCAAGACGATAAACTCAAAAAATGTCTCAAAGCGAAACTTAACTTGACTGAATATATTAGAGCAGATAAGTTAGGCAAGACAATTTAGGTTAGGCGCTTTGAAAAACCCGATAGAATAGGTTCGGTCCCAGTTTTAGGCTACAACTTAGAGCCCAAGACGAACAATCGCTTCTGGCGCCGCACTTATCTTTTTTTAATCTAGAAAAGTTTAGGATAATGGAATGGTGCCCACAATCAGGGCAGCAAGCGTGCGCCAAAGACTCTTTTAAGCTAACAAGAAGGTTATTACGGTCTGCTCCCCGAGGAGACTAGTGGAAATCGAACTTGCGGGCGCTTTGGGTTGTCAGACTCTGTGTCCTCAGGAACAACTTTATTTGACTTAAGAAGGTTATTACAGTCTCATAAAAGAGGCCCAGTGGAAATCGAACTGTGACCTTTAAGTTATCGAGACTCTTCCCACATTATTTTAGAGCATTTAGGCCGTCATTGGTATGTTATTGTATATATCAATAGCATATCAATAAAATTGATATGCTATTGTATATATCCATTTTAAAAATAAAAAATAAATGTTAAGTATAACAAACACATCAAACAGATGATGCAATCCCCAACTACATTTACTAAATGCACCACTACCTACCTACATCAATCATGATTGATTATATATCTTCAAAGTTAATATTACGACAATTAAATAAAAATATACATTGCCCAGCAAATAGTATCAAATGAAGATTTACATTAAATTGGCAAATCTATCTATATATATATGAAATGGAGACTGAATACTAGTGGTGGAATCCATAATTTTATATAGAAGGGCTAAAAGATTAATATTATATAAGGGAAGAAAAGTTTATAAATTTGTGACAACAGCTTAAGTTTTAAATAAATGAATAATAATTTTTATTTTAAATAATAAATTATTTAAAATTTTAATTTTAAATAATAATAAATTCTTTTTTTCTAAATTTTAGGAGAACGACTGCTTCCTCAATTTCTCCACTGCCTACTACCATTAATTATTTAATCGGAATTGTTGAAGTACACATATATAATAACTTAGTATTAAAGCATGAAAATACAAACTTATGATCAACTTTAAATAATTAATTAGGATAATCAAATGATCCCCAACGGTTGAGTTAGTAGCTCTTGATTTTTGAGGTCAAGAATTCAAATCTCATTGTACGAAAGAGGAATTGGAAAATATTGTAATGTTAATTATCAAAAATATATTTCGTAATTGTTAGTAAACTTTTGAAGTATTTATTAATTTGAAACAATTTCTTGTGGAGATTCATGTAGTGATCGTGGACATTCATCTTATGTTTACTCAATTGGAGGTGAAATTCCAGTTTATACTGTATGATTTCAATAATGTAGCACATTTAATTGCGTGTTGTAAGTGAATTTTGGGACAAGAGGTATATTGCCTTGGAATATTTTGTATTTCATTGGTGGCTGTTTTGTTATGATATTCGATCGATGTAAAAATGGTAATAGTACTAGTAGATCTTTCAAATGTGTACAAGAAATATTCTAATACTCACCTTGTATTTGCTAAGCTGGACTCTTGGCTTTTATTTCTGGCTTTTGATACTTTTTTGCTCCAAGTGAATAATCAAGGTGAATCACAAAATACATATTTGAGTGTGTATTGAACCTCTAACAGCTTGTGCATCATCTCCAATAAAAATTAAAATAGAAATTGAAATTATTAAAAATTAAAAAAAATTGAAATTTTTCAGCTCCTTTAAAATAGGTTACCTTCTTATAAAATTATACACATACCTTCTTCACCCCCTAAATTTATACTCTTCCTATTATTTTTCAATAAAGAAATGAATAATAAAAAAAAATTGCTAAAGAATATACATAAAAATTCATCCTTACAAATAAAAAAAATAGTGATTTAAAATAGATTTTAATTTTTTTTTAAAGAAGTACATGCTCTAATACCAATACTTAGGTCTCAAATTAAGGATTTTTATTCACATGACAGCTGATGAGTAGAAATTGTATGAAAAATCTCTTCATTCACCAAATTACTCTTCATTGATTATTTCATACTATTTTTACTCATCAAACATGCCATTAGTGAAGTGAATATATGGTGCATACCATTCTACTACCCCAATAATATTATGTGATAGACATAGTCACATAGCTAACTAGCACCCTCCTAGGGATGCCGGCGACTATGTAATTCGATATCCGTTACACTCGATCCGAAAAACCCGACATGTTTACCTGTACGTACATATGAAATTCAGAACTTTGGGTACAGAAAATATCGTCGATATCCAAAACAAAGAGGTTATTATCCATTTCTGATACGATCTTCGGAAAAAATCATTTCGATCTTCAGCTAGGCGGCGTTCGGGCAGTTCAAATAAAAATTTAAATAATATCAAACGATCGAATAATTCATTTCACCTGACTTAATTCCCCTCTCATGCTCAAATCTGACTCGATAACATCACCTCCCTCCACCTCCCCTCCTCCCCAACTGTCATATTACCCAACTATTTACCTTAATTTAGTAGTACTCCCAATAATATATGTCAACATCTGTTATCTGTCCCCACATTGCAATTTCTCCTACATATCCCCCTTTCATTCCCGACCATGCCCTCCATGGCTTCCCTTCTCTTTTTATTCACCAAAAAAACTCATATTTCTTCAAACTCTTCCTAAATTATTCACAAATTAATCCCCCTACTAGACAATCTCCAATCAATATTGAAACACCCCAATACTACATATCATCATTAAATGGCAAATAAACATAATTCCTCCCCTCTTCGTTATTGCTTCCGAGCTAGTCCCACCACCACAACAACCGCCTCAAACATGGCGGCGCCGCCACCTCCGACTATCCCAACTCTAGCAACCACCCTTTACCAGACTCAATCTGCTGGACTATTTGCTCTCACATGGTCACGTACTCCATTAACTAGGTCTTTACATATCAATTTTCTCTTAGGCAATTCGTCGAACACTGAAGATGCAATCAAGAATTCACTTTCAAGCAATCCTGCTTTCACTATTCATTTCAAGCCCTTCATTTTCTGGTGCAAATATGGTTTCAAGAAGCTGAATGTTGATGATTCAGGCAAGCAGAAGGCTTATGTTTTCTGGGATTTTTCGGGTGCTAGATTTGGATCAGGGCCTGAACCACAATCTGGGTTCTATATAGCTGTAGTTATAGATGGAGAAATTGTCCTTCTTGTTGGTGATTTGGTTAAGGAAGCTTATGCTAGAACTAAGGCAAGAAAGCAGAGTGGAATAAGCCAGAGTTTAGTGCTGAGAAGAGAGCATGTTCATGGAAACAAGTTATATAGAACAAGAGCTGATTTTGGGGGGCAAGAAAGGGAATTATCTATTGATTGTAGGGGTGGAGATGATCCAAGATTGTATTTTTTCGTTGATTCGAAAAGGGTTTTGAAGATTAAGCATTTGAAGTGGAAATTCAGGGGAAATGAGAGGATTGAAGTTGATGGTGTGAGTGTTCAAGTTTCTTGGGATGTTTATAATTGGTTATTTGAAGATGATGAAGAAGGGTATGCACTATTTACATTTAGGTTTGATAAAAAGGAATTTGCAGATGATGATGATTACTTTAACCATCTTCATATGAATGGTAAACCTTCCACTAATGGGATGATTCAATGGTCACAACAATCTTTTGGGCTTGGATTTGAAACAAAGAAGATGAAAAAGGGGTTGTTGAAAAGTGGAAGAAGTTCAACTTCCTCATCATTTTCGTCGGCTTCATCGAGTAGTTCTGTTATGGAATGGGAAAGCCTGGAAGAGAATGAGCTCAAGGGTCCTTCTGGTTTTTCATTAATGGTTTATGCTTGGAAGAGCTGATGGAATGATAAATCAAAAAACAGGGTAGTAGGTTTGAAGGTGGTGTAACTGGGACGGAATATGCAATATTAATCGAAGGTGGTATACCTAGACGGAAACTAAGCTCCCACTCAAATGTTCTTGAAATTAGTTGGAATTGATTTATTTTCAATACTAACATATTTGTTCATGAAAATAGCTGAACTAACTTCTAAGCTATATGTACAATAAAAAAATTATAAAACTTTAGCAATTTTTATTTAGGATAATGGAATCAGACAAAATATTTAGAGATTTATGAAAAGGCTGTGAACAAATTACTACTATTGTTGTATTCTACCAATTCATTTGATTAATATATATGTGAAACCAAAGTTGTTGAAGACCTTTTGCTTTCTTTGTTTACTTTTTAGTTCTTAAATCACATTAGTTGTTAACAAATTGAGCATATTATTGGGTATTGCCATCTATGTGCAGATACGATTGCCTACAGCTCAACATGGTTATTGTCATTTATATGCACATATGATTGGTTTCTCTGTTCACATTTTAGTTCTTAAATCACATTGAGTGTTACAAATTGAGTATATTATTGGCTATTACCATCTATTGCAGATATGATTGTCTACAGCTCAACATGGTTATTGTCATTTATATGCACATATGATTGCCTACAGCTCAAGAAGAATTGGATCCATGAGTGATGAGTGCTCATAGAAATTAGTTTTTCCAACACCCCTGCTTTGGGTTTCCCATTCTTTGAAACTTTTGCAACTTGTGAAGCCATTTTTTCTACTTTCTTTACCAAATATGTATCCTCAACTTTTCTCCTTTTGCTTCATTCTAAGTTGTTTTCCGCAAAATGAATAAATCTGATAAAATCAAGTCTTATTTTATTAAGTGAGATCGATTAGATGAATATGGCATTTTCCAATTATTTCTATATTCAATAATCCCTTCCGTTGAACTGTTTTTTGGTATAGTCTCTATTTAACTCTTTTTTTGGTTTACTTATACTTCTACGTCCATTTGTGACTATCATAATCCACATTTTCTAGATGGTGCATGTATTAGACGACTTCTTACATAACCATATGGCTCTCCCTCAATTTCTCATTGATTGAAACAACTTCTACTTTTCACGAATCACTTCATTTCCCTCGAATTCACCACCTTATTTTATCTTCTCATTAATAAGATTAGGCCTGTCCAAGCATGCAAAATAAGACTGTTGATTGTATCCCTTTTTACTTAGAAGTCAGCTTTCCCTACAGAACTGATTGATCTTATCCAGCTTACATTGAGTCATATACAATCATCCAACAATGTAGAAAATAAATTAGGGTTATATTTTTTTTTTTTGTCAAAGTTAGCAATATGTCGCTTATTATGCGTATAAGTTAAACGTCCAATAGTGTAAGCATCTTATCGCCAAAATGTGGTGACCACCTCTATCAAGTAACATGTAATTATCAACAATTGTACTTCACTTCGTGCAATGGTAATACATTCACATTTATGTCGTGGGAGAACCCGAATTTATATATACAAATAGTGAATGAATTGATATCGAATAAATAGGAAAAATGTAAAATGTACTAGAATGATAAAATCATTTTTGAATACCAATTTTTTTGGAACCCAGTTTTTCTATCACGTGGATGATGGATGAATCAAGAAGATGACTCTATATCGAATATATATATATATAGTAGTATTATTATTAATTGATTTTATGGTATAATCATGTGTATTTCAAAGTCAGCTTGTTGATAATGTTACATGTAACGTAACTCTACTTATGTGAATTGGGTTACATGTGGATTGATATCCAGGATTATGTTGATTTGGTCCACAAGATGGATCGAGTGATACGTGTGGAAGGATATTAGAGAGTCTATCTTACATAGAAAAACGATAATTTTCAAGTGGATTCATAAGATAATGAACTATTATTCGTTGATTCTATGATTGAATTGCACAGTCTCACTTTACCTAAGCTAAAATAGAAGCTTTACATTTGGAGTAAAAATTGTTTTTATATAATTTTAGCTAAAATATGTTTTTCTAGTGATTTCTTTATGCAATGCAATTAGGTTTATAAAAAAGACAAGATAATCAAAAATCCACATCATGAGGAGTTGTTCATTGGAGTGGTGAGTTGTATAGAGTATGATTGGAGTTGTTCTATGACACTTTGTTTCATTTAAATATTTTCTATAATCTTCCAAGAAACCCCAGGTTGTATACTTGTATTATCCGATCCATGTGATTGTGTGGGTGTTGTTTGTTGATTTGTAGTTGTCTGTCTGTATTATTTGAGCTCCTTGCCTTTTGTTTTCTTGATACATTTACTAGTTTCCCTCTTATTTCATATCCAATAGCCATCTCATAGTCTCATGTTACCTAAATTCTTACCCTTGTCAGCTTCTCCATACATTGGATCCTCATATAGTAGAAAATGTATGTTAGCTATAGCCTATTGTAGCCCTATGTTGTCTGTGATTCCAACATGAAGTTGGAAGTGGTTGAAGTGCTTTAAATTACTTTTACCATATTAAGCAAATGAAAGAAAAGTGCACATGTTTTTACTTGTCAATGATTTTGGAACTGGGGGTTGGGGAGAGCAAAATAATTTAATGTATTTATCAGTGAGTGAATTGGCAATTTAATTTTAGTCTATTAGTAGGGTTTGAGTTGCAGTTCCGTTCCGATGATGACATTGTTACAATTTTGTTTGTAACATTGACATAATTATTGTT
Organism: Lithospermum erythrorhizon; assembly: GCA_019722365.1. NCBI lineage: Eukaryota > Viridiplantae > Streptophyta > Magnoliopsida > Boraginales > Boraginaceae > Lithospermum > Lithospermum erythrorhizon. The sequence continues at coordinate 461,712 of JADFUC010000514.1, forward strand.
GTCATTAATCTTACAACAGATATATTTGAGTTTAAAATTAAAAAAATTAATTATTAAATTCGAAATTAAACAATCTCTTAAGGATGAATGTAGTATTTCATTATTTCAACTAGAGAATGAGTAAAGGACTAAATTAAAAAGTCTCTATGATATAGAAATAGAAATAAGATCTTTCATTTTAACAAAAATAATCGACGTGTTTAATTAAGCACGGACAGACATATTTTTTTATATTCCTAATTACAGTGACTCATAACTCCATGACCTTCATAAAAATGACAATAGATAGTATACCCCTAATTACAAGGGACCTAGTTTTCAGATTTATTTTCTCAATTAAAATGAATTAGAGATAGTAAAAAAGAAAAGGGTGAAGCTTAAATGATCCTAGACGGCTCGAGTCCGTTTTTTCTTTTAACCGAATGGTCAAAATAGTTGAGTTATGAATTTTCAATCTCCAACCTTATAAGTGGACATTTAACCACTACATTAAACCCGAATCCAGACGACCTCGAGGACTAGACTACTTCCTATGACCACATGACCAGGCAATTTTGCATGTAAAATATGAGTCAAAATTCGTACTGCAAAGTCTACGTATATTATTTTCTTTAGAAGACTGCAAAAATATCCAAGTTTCAGGGGCTTCAGAATTTTTGTTTGTTCCAAATTATTTGTCCACCTAAGCTGTTCATACAATTATTATACCAGTTCAAACTAAAGACTTTTAGGGAACAAAATAAATATAAAATATATTTTCAAATCTGATTTTTTTTTCTTCCTAGGCTTGACTTATGAATATAAAAATCTGTGATTTCAAAAAGCATATACCAAATACCAATTCCAGACTGAGCCATCTAGGCCAAGTCAAAGAGCAGTTGTGTTTTTAATTAAATTGAATTGACTGATTGATTTTTTTTTGGTAATAGTTAATATTACAATAATTTCCAATCCCGTCGCTATAATAAGATTCGAATTCGAATCCTTGACTTTAAAAATTAAAGGATACTAACTCAACCATTAGATCATTCAATTATCTCTGATTGATTGATTTATAAGGGAAAGACCTTATATTGATATTAGTATTTATCAAGTATCGGGACAGATATTAGTAGTAGGTGTTCGAAATATTGTTGTAAAATAACAATGATTTCTTTGAATGCTGATTTAATAATCCTACCACAATCTTGGAGTTAACCATTTAATTTGTTCACTGTTTAGACAAATTATGTAATTTTCTTTCACTACATACACTTAGTAAGTTCAATTATAATGATTACATTTTACTCCGTATTACATAAGGTGATATGATAAATGAAGGTCATCCAAATTCTCCATATTATGCAAAGAAGAAAATAGATTAGTCCAGTGATTCCTTTAATACATTGGTTCAACGAGAAGAACCAACAAAAAGATTTACACAACTATGATTTGAGAATATGTTAACCTATACTACTAACTTGACTGGAGCCAAGGTCGAAATACGGCGATTTCGAGGTCTAGTTGTTCTTGAAGATGATGGTGTAGAGGAGGTAGATGAATCGCCAGGACTACTTGAAGATGCAAATCTACTTGATCGGCTTCTTAGTTTTTTCTTCTCGGGAACGCGATCTTCTGGCCTTATAGCGCGCACCTTTGTCTCGTGCAGCCCCGCAGGTAAGACACAGTTACAGAAAAGACCTTCATGTATGAAATAGAACAAAAGAAACAATATCAAAAATTGTTTCACGCAATCCCATATGTTCTATGAACATGAAATAAGAGAGTAGACAACATGTAAATAGGTCATCAAAGACATTCTGGTCCAATTAATTTTACTTGATAGAATTTCTTCATGTTGTTGATGTAGCTTCTAACAAAAAAAATTCTAACACTAGTGAGGCAAAATTATGTTCAATATCGGTTAGAATTAATAATCTGCGTGCTACAAATAATCGAGTTTATGGAACCTTGCAACATCCAGCAACGCCTTCAATAATAATCATGTTAGGAACTATCTAAAAGGATTGAAAACATCCCTTCACTATCTGGGACCTAGTGCAGACAATGAGGAAAATCATTCACATCGTCTGTTTGCTGAAATCATGCAATGGAAAGGAAAGGGCCCTAACGGGGTTATTTATTTGTATGGGTATCGCCGGCATGCTGTGTTACCTATGTGACAAGGAAAACTCTTATCCCTTACACCGCTGGTGAGAAATGAACCTAAGTCAATAAGTCCTAGGAAAGCTCCCAAACTACTAGAGCACTCTAGCTTTAACGGTTATCAATTTATCTTACTTACCATTTATCCACAAACACTTCCCCTCCTCTAGCATTTACTTTGAATAGAGAAAAGCAAACATAAAATTCTCAGAGACTAGTGCATAGACCTAACAAAACATAAAGACTCCGACTCTTCTCCTAAAAAGAATTTAGGAGCCATGCCTATGGCTGCACATGCCACACTTACATATCTAGGTAGAATATGTAAGTGATAGAAGTGTGTAAGGAAAACCAAAAATATAACTCAATAAATATCTTGAAACAGAATCATATGAACCTTGGGTAAGTACAAACACACTGCAAACAGTGAAAAAGAGAGGTTCAGTTTGATGTTATTACCGAGTCTTGCAAGTCGATTCACCCAGTTAGGAATTGGCTTTCCAGACAATCTTTGGCAGACATCATTACAGAAATGATTGCAATTCTTCGTTATAAGATTGTAACTGTTACCGGAATACTCTTCAGCTAATTTCTCCATGAATGCACGAACCTCTTTTGGACCCATATCCGTCCTGCCAATCAAGATTGACTTTCTGAATGTAAAGCCAGGGCATTGCTTAGGTTCAACTTCAAATATCCCAGTTGTTGAATGTTCGTGTGCACCAAAAGCATATTCTACACCGTGAACTATACAAATATCCAAGAAGGATAATTCACAGAATTAGAATCAATAATGCCAGCAATTCATGACATGCTACAAAAGGTCAAATATTTTGCATTTTTACACTACAAGACACACTGTGAATAAATAAATGACTTGGCTCGATGATTTTCCTACTACTCATTGGTAATGACACTCCACTTGTGGTATAAAATTGAATAAAAATAACAAAGAGATGGAGTGGGAAAAGCATTACGCATTACTTAACACAGTATAGGGATGCATTTCTGGTTTCATGAGTTTATGAGGACATCACAAAAAAACCAAACTCGAAAGTATATACAGTTAAATCTCATAACTAAAAAAATCAAAGAGGTTTTTCATATTCATCTAGCCTTCAACTATAAGCAAATGGGAATGGAAATGGGGTGTTCTCAATTCCATGTCTCTATCTCCAATATCTGAGCATCAACGAACAGCCCATGTAGGCACAAAAGTCACCCCCACTCAGTACCTGGAAAAGTTCCTGATGCCACATGTGAGCATCTGTTGATCCAGTAACATCATATTACCGCTACTTCGCCCCATCTCAAAAGATCTCATAATTATATAATTTCAACTAGGAAAAGAAAAGAGCATACTTCAAATCGTCAACAATCAATGAAATAACTCTTCTGCCAACAAGTTCACCTTCAACATACTAGGTTGACCAAATGTATTAATTCTTGCTTAGCATAATCATTATTCTTATGCATTGGTGCAAACGAAACTGATTCCTAGTTGTACATCACGCATCTCCCTAACAATAACTTAATGTAATGCCCGTCCGCTTGTGATCCTTCAAACCTAACTCCTCATAATCTAAAGAAGTTAGGTAGAATCTAATTTCAAGGCTTTATACCCTATTTCAACATTCTCGATCATGTACTAAAAACGATAAAATAATAAATGGGTTCTCATCTATATAGCTAGAATCTTGATCACCTATTATCATAATATATGATCCACACTATATGGCCAATTCAACAGAAAGAAAATTCAGTCCAACTGGATCCTTCCCACCTGATTTATAAGTACTATATTTTTCAGTAGACAAAGTCAAACAGTCAACTTAAACTACTACATAACAAATAAATACTCCCTTAAAAAAGAACAGATCAACAAAACAATAATAAATTGAAACAACAACATCATCAATTCAAAGCTAGCAATAACAAATAAATACTCAATAAAAACAGAATAAATCAACAAAACATCTATAAATAAAAACAACAACATCATCAAATCTAGCAACTGCAATAACCAAACATGAAAAAAGGTCAAACCTTGAACACCAGAGTGATAAATTCCAAGTCCAAACCAATAAGCATAGCCATTGATAGGGGTCAGATCATAAACATTAAGGTAAACAGGAACAGTTCCATCTTTCTTGTTCCTCTTACCAATCCCACCAGTTGCTGATTCTATCATCCTACAAAACATTCTTTTACCAAACAAAGCCTTTGCTGAATCATTTTTACTCATTCTAAAATACCCAACAACTACAAATCCAAAATCTTCAACTTTCAGATCCAAATACACTACAACTAAAATCCTTAAATGTACTAACAGTTCAATATTTTTGTACAAAACAATGCCTTTTACGAATCATTTTAGCTCATTCTAAACAACCCAACAACAAAAAATCCAAAATCCTTCAACCTTCAGATCCAAATACACTACAACTAAACTCCTTGAACATAAAAATACGCCAATATTTATACCAAACTAGGTCTTTTTAATCATTTTTTCTCATTCTAAAATATACCCAACAACAAAAAGCCTTCAACTTTGAGATCCAAATACAACTAAAATCCTTAAATAAACAAATAGATAAAGATTCTTGAGTGAAGTGAAAAATGGGGTTTCAAGAAAATGGATTTTCTACACTTTTTTAACAATAATTTGAGTTTTCCAATACAGCTAGATAACATATGATGAAGTAGAATTGGAGTAAAAAGCTGACAAATTTAGGAATATTTATGGGGTGGGGGGAATTGTATTGGGATTTGAGATACTGTAATAATGTTGCCCCCTCTTCACTTCTCGATGAAGACAAAGTATATAATTAATCTTAAAGCAAAAAAAGATTGATATTTTAATTATATGAATCAATAAAATTTCGATTTTAATTGTCATTTATAACTTTAATATGTAATATTTTTTATGTTTTAAAATGCTTTTATTTATTTAAGAAACATGTCTTTATCATTACATGAATTGAAATCGAAAACTTGTTATGGCAAGTAATAGAGTTAAACCTAGTGGTTAATGACTTGTCAAGTTGCATTCTCCACCCGTCCACCGTCTCAATTTGATTGTTTAATTTCTATGTAAAAAAATTTATATCTAATTTTTTAAACATCTTTCACTTTTTCGTTTTGTCATTTTTATTGGTTGATAAATTGTTATTTTATTGAAAATGATAAGATTTTATAATTTTTTATTCTAATTTGTAAAATATTTTTAAATTATCTGATCAGAATTTTTAAAACGAATGGAGTATAATCAAAGGATAATATAAAAAATAGTTATGGTTAGAACTTAGAAGTTGACATGAAAAAATTATACATAAAATGAATTGAGGTAAGTATGCATAAAACCTAGGAAACTTGGAAGGGAAATAATATGGAGTAAAAGGCCAAAAGAGGACTCATTTTCTTAATGAATTGACAGAAACTTAGGTTGAGCTTAGGTATCAACCACATATTGTTAATGTGATTGTCTTATTTGTTTAGTTTGTCATTTTTCATAAGCCGCTAAAGGTAAATGGAATCTACATTATCGACAAGTAATTAACCCCACCATGATTTGGCTCCATTTCATTTTTATACTAGTTAAGGTCAAACAAGTTCATATTTCTATTTTATATTCTTCAATTTTAATATAATAAAATATATCAAACGATTCATTATTACTATCTACGCTTTTATCTACCGCGAATTTAAATAAGAAATAATACTTCGATCAATTCAGAACATCCTCCTTATCACAAAGCGATAAGATCATTTACTATCTCGACCCTCCTTACCTCGCTAATTTTATCTCTTCAAAGACATCGCATACGTCATGATTAAGATCACATATTTTTTAATACTGACACGCATACGTTCAATCATACATGCTTGGGCTTTATTCACCATCCCATCACACATGTTTCAAAACTAAAAATAAGACAATGCAAAGACTACACAAGTCATACAATGCCAACGCCTGGACTATATAAGCCTCCTTTCAGGTTATCTTTTTTAATGTGCTGCCAGTAAGAGGTTGTAATTGTGATGAGCAAATATCAAGAGACATTAGGATGCTCAGATTAGGAGGCTAGCAGCTCAAACAATAAAAAAAAAAAAACATATAAAGAACAGAAGAAAATAGATAGATAACTCTGGTTGCTTTGGTTTTGACAAACCTGAATATTTTACATGTTATGCATGATACAAGAAAGTACATACAAAATCTGATACAAGTTACCATAGGATATACAAACAGTGTACTACTACTTAAGACTGCAAAAGAGATCAATGTTAATATTGAAGGGAAAAAATTGGTTCTTACTTTGTCAACCAATAAATCAAAATTAAAAATGTACATACAGCCGCAACTAACGAGAGGATAATAGTGTCCATCGACTTCTTCTTCTTTATTGCTGAAAGAACATGACTAATCTGCAAAATTCGATATAAGTCAAACATCAGAGCATGCGAGGAAACCATTAGCAGATGTCTTCGATGGAGCATCAGTTAAACAGACAAAAACATCCTAATTTGCATTGATGGTTTTCGAAGAATCTTGTTTAGGTAAAAATGTAAAATAAAGTATGACGATTGCTTGCACCTTTTAATATAAAAATGAAGATAATGACATATCAATGGAGACCCCAAATGATTCTATAATGAATAACTCATCACCATTTTTCAACTTCTAGAAACCGAGCAAATATAGAAGGTTAAAGGCACGGTGCACCATGGTTAGAAAGGATTGCTTCCTTACAGTTGGAATGCGGCTACTGATGTTGCTAAGTTTTGAATTCATTCCTCCAAATGTTGAACGTTGAAATACAAGTGTCTTCAGGGTTTCTTGAGCCTGAGAAATAACATTGTCCATCTGCAGTAATATAGAGTGGATAAATTAACAGATACATATTAACATAAATCTTATGAATGATTGGTCCAGACTCCAGAGACAGATAAACATAATCAGTAAAATTCCATTTTAGCAGCATTATTTCAGTGAACATAACCAACAAAACAGAATATGATTATTGCAAAAGAATTAAGAGGCATACCCACCATTGCCTGCCACTTATTGCATATAAAAAACACAGAGCTTCATTAGCAAAAGATACATAATTGAACAGGTACCTAGAGAGCAACACATTACCTGCCCTGTATTTCTTGTAAGTGATGCACGCTCCTTAAGAAGTGCTGACTCATAGGAATCACCACCCTCTTCCAGATCTAATCTTGTCCTATCAAACTCTCTAAAATCGTCGAGTAATGATGCATGCTCCTTTTTAGCTCTTTGGCTGGAGCGGAGCCTATGGAATTCCTAAATCATAAAAAATACTTTTAGCTCTAACTTGTGCTCCATTACTGAAATTTAAAATATTTGCAATCAGACAAATAGGCACCCAGAGACATATCTTTGCTGTATGGTGTAGAAAGTGAGAAAGGTATGTCTATGAAACAAACTTCACAAGTTGGCCTTTTTTCATTATGAAATCTAAAAAAGTTTTGCTGATCATTTTCATCATGCCACATCACCAAAACTCGCAGTTGGCTTTGTTTCTAGATTTAAAAAAGGACAAGGTAAAACTTGATCTAAAAATAACCATTCTGAAGTTGAAGTGGGATTCTTCCCCATCATACACTTCAGAACTAATCTCACTGGGCAATTCCATGGCCAAAAGAGAAAAACTAGCAGGCCCAAAACATATTCCATTAATGAGTGGTTCGTTTCCCTTAAATTTTAAGTTCAGTTTTAATAACAAGTTTCTGTGAGATGGAGCCTGCAAACAATATTTGGGATTCCTGCAAAAAATTATTTGGCCTTCCTTCAAATAATTCTAATAAAAATTCAGTAAACCAACAACAATACGCCTGACGCTCTAAGTGAGTGTCCCGCATGCTTATGGGGATCCGTTGCTAGGTAGCACTCTGGCCGGGTACGGGGACAAGAAGCGGGGACGGGAAACGCCTAATTAAAAGTTTATGGATACGGGTACGGCATGGGTACGTCAATAAAGATATAAAATATAAAAAAAGTCACACATAAGTCCATTAAGTAAATCCATGAATGAATAATAATTAATAGACATACCTTTGTAGAATATAGAAAAAGATGCGACTTTGCCGCTTTGTGGTTTCAGAAGAAGATCAGAAGTAGAGAAAATATGCGAACTTTTGAAAACGTGACAAACAACTATATTAATATCGCGAGTGACCAAGAGCGGTAAGATAATAATAAACAAAACCCAACCACGATTTTTTATATTTTATTTTTTATTTTAGTTTTTATACGACACAAGCGAAACGTTTTATCACTCGCCACAAACGTCCCCATATATCGCCGCCCATACCTGGCACCAGACGCTGACGCTTCCCTTGTCATTCCCCGAGACGCGAGACAAGAACTAATCAAGCCCGCTTCCTAGTCCCACAGACACAACCTTAACCCACGCGACAACGAGGCTTTCCTCCAAAGTCGAATCTACGGTAGTCGCTAGTCATTCAAGACTTCACAACAAATGCTAAGCTATGAGCGTATCAAAGACACCTTTTACTATTCCACGATATCCAATGCCTGTGAGAACGAAAATCTGACTCATGGTGACACTTTAAAAATTCTCATACGATTTGTGTATTTTTATTACAATTGATCATTCATCACGTGGCATGTCACTTGAGATAAGACTGGCTAGCTAAACATGAGGAGAATAATTAATAAATAAATAAATGGGTATGATAAACTTCTAAAAAGCGGTAAAAGATTCTAAAAAGGCATTCACCTGAGTTAGATCCTGAAGTATTTCTTGATGGCGAGTCAAAGTGTGAGAGAAAATTTCAGATCCACCTGATGAAAGCCAAGCTTGCATTTGGGAATTCACTAGTTGAAGTTGCTTAAGTAGCTGATCTATTCCAGATTCAAGATCACCATCATTTGCATCAACAACTTTGGTTGAAACCAGTTTGCGGTATAAATGCATTTGCTCATCCAGCTGAGCTTCAAGTTGCCTCGCCTAAGTTAATGGCAACAAAAGACCATGACAACACAAATGTTAGAAATAAACAATCAGCAGGGCAAATTTGGATGTTCGAAGGAAACTAAACTGTGTTATCAAAACCTATCAAAGTACATTTAAAATAACACTGCCAAGAATTGTAAGAATTCCCCCTCTTCGAAACTGATTAGATCAATTAGCCTCATCTTTTTTCTTGATCTACTGCACCAACAAGCAAGAACGGAAAAAAATCCAATCTTTACTCACACCAAAATATCCTACTGCAGCATGACACAACATGCTCTTAACATAAGCATATTACATAGAAGTCAACAACTTGTGGCTGTGACTACTTGCATACGCATGCCATTGGATCTAATTACACGAAAGAGACTCCAGAAACAATGTCATTCTCACACAATCATTTAGCCCACTTCTAAGCAATGCAAAGTGGTCTTACCCTCTACACCTCGCATCATAAACCCAAACAAAACCTGTTTCTTAATCACCCTAGAAATCCCTTTCAACGTCCCAATTAAAAAGATACAAAATACATCTATATGGTTAGACAACTACATTATTTTGCATATTTGCATAACCACGATGCAATTGACCTCACATTAGCAACATAAAAAATGAAATCACAGCAAGCTATGTGCGGGGACATAACCATGAATAGTTCCCATACCATAACAATTTAGTAACTAATACTCCTCCATCACAAAAAGATTATCGAGTTTGATTTTTTTTAATGTTCAAAATTAACGAACTTTATAGTCTTTATTGACACCGAACATTGATTTTAATCAAAATTATCCTGTTAATAATAAAGTACATTAAACATACTAGCATTTGATACATTTTTAACCAAATACTATACAACAATACACCATATATAAAACTACTCCGTATTTCGCTTCAACCATCAAAATTCGAAAATGGACAATCTTTTTGGGACAGAAAAAAACCCTCAAAAAATTCAGATTAAATGAAAATAATTACCTGCTTCCTCAAAGAATCCCATGAGCTTGTCGGATCCATCAAAACAACGAATTGGATACCTAAAATTTTACTTTTTTTTTCACGAAATTGGACAATAAATTTGAAAAAATAACAATTTAAATTTTGCTACTCAATTAATTTAATCAATCAATAAAAAATGTTTTTTTGTAGATTAATGAATTAGACAAATCATTTGAATTGTGAGAAATTAATTGAACTAAATGGGTATCTAAAAAATCCCTTAATTGATGAAAATTGGACTTTAATTTGAATTATGCTACTCAATTGATTAAATCAATCAATACAAAAGGCTTTTGTTGTTTACAAAATTATAAAAATCATTTTGTATGATGAGAAATCAATTGAGTAGCGTTCGTTGATTTTTGGTTTGGTGATAAAATGAAATCAAGGAACTAGTTGCTCCCATTGTTTACTAATATTATCGAGTCGGTAATTACTCCATTGCTTTGATATCGAAGCATCTTTATTTTTGCCTACTATATTCGACATTAATCGAGCGATATCAATGTTTAAACGATTACTAATATACGATTCCAATTTAATTGATTCAACTTCGTTTTCAACACTAAATCATGTGTGATTTTCTACCATCACGCAGTGAAGCGAATAACGCTTCGAGCAAAGAAGTCAGATTTGTTTAAAAACGAAGAAGCTTTTAAAGAAGATATCATAGCCACATCGCTAGTCAGCGACTATTATCATCATAGCCACAACGCCACGAAGCCGGGCGAGGACGAGGAAGCGGCGTTTCGTCGGCGCTACTACCTCAAGTAGTTTACGGGTCGGCGAAGAACCTGGATCCACGTAGAGCTTAACTATCATACGCCGAAGCTCACTCGACGCCGAATGTAGACTCTAATTTTCATTTCTGCGGTTCAACCATCAAGCATCGCTTTTGTCTAGCTTTTTTAACGCATCGGCTTTCATCCCAAAACAATTACGCATTGCTCGTTGATTTATAAAATGTGCCAATTGATATATAAAAAAACACTAAACTTGGGTAACATCAAACTCGCACAGTCGGATCATTCGCCAAACCCGACCGGGACATTATGCCTACATTCAAAAGTCACAAATTCCATTAACATTATAATGTCTTCATTTCTAAAATCTAAAACCGCCACACTAACGAATCTATATTAAATTTCGGCCCCATGACACGCGAGAGTTGTCACCGATCGTATGACTGTAACTTTATTTTTAACCATTCCAATATAGCTCGCTTCCTTACAGGCCTACATCAGATGCAAGAGGCTAGAAGATCGATACTTTCAATGACTTTAATTTTTTACGAACAGCCTACGCCTCGACGCAACTCTCTTCCATTTCTGTTTGTATGTTATGTATGGCTTGATTCCAAAAGTATTCGTTTAAAATTCATCGAGCAGTTTAGCTAACCAAGTTGTATTCAAAGTTGGTTTAGGAAATGGTTTTTATATTACACCTAAACAACTCCATTACTAACATAAACAAGTACAAAAATATGATGTAGCATATGCACTTATTTGTTAGTAGATAATTCAAATACAATGTAACTACACATTTAAAGGATCAAAAGAGGAATTTTGTTACATTTGATTCATTGTATCATGTCCAGAAACCAATTCAATAGTGGTCAAAGCTTATGAAAGTAAGTTACATTACCAACTTATGTTGTTCTGCTGACCTCAAGATTCACCATTTCCATGCCCACAAATCCACATTATGTGCAAAAAACCACACCCTAGTGCTTGTCCTCAAACCTCACTTCACATATAGTGTCCACTCTTGTCTGTCCATTACAACAAAGTCAATTAGCTAAAATCCAAATTCCCATATCACTTGGCCAACCATAATTGAATCCACAAAAAAACCTCTTACAATAGTCAACCTCATTCAAACTAAAAATATAGACCACATTATCTTGAAAACTCAAATCATTGACAAAAACCTCTTATAATAGTCAACCATTCAAACTATAAATATGTACCACATTTTCTTGAAAACTTATATAATCGAAAACTAGTGTTGAAAAATCAAATTTTGACATTCATGGCACCTCTCAAATTCTTACCATTTTTGTTTGCTTCTCTGTTTTGCTTTGTTTCATCCAAGGATCCAACTCATTTCAACCCCCATTACAACTCAAATGCAGGAATCAGAGCTGCGTACTTTCCTTCATACTCTAGTTTCTCTCCATCATCAATTGATACATCTCTCTTCACACATATATACTATGCATTTCTACTTCCTAACCCAACAACCTATGAACTCACCATCACAAAAAATGACCAACAAAAACTTCAAGAACTCACCAACACCCTCCACACCCTCAAACCATCAATGAAAACCCTTTTGTCCATTGGTGGAGGTGGAAGTGACTCATTGGTTTTTTCCAAAATGGCTAGCAAAATGTCAACTAGGAAGGTGTTCATTAAATCCACTATAGATGTAGCAAGAAAATATGGGTTTGATGGGGTTGATCTTGATTGGGAATTTCCAGAAAATGATTTGGACATGTACAACCTTGGATTATTGTTCCAAGAATGGAGGAAAGAATTTGTGCATGAAGCTAAACTTAGCAAGAAACATGTGCTTTTGTTGACTGCTGCTGTTTATTATGCTAATAATATTAGTCTGCTTGGAGATAGTCCAAGAGCTTATCCTGGAGGGATGATTGCAAAATATGTTGATTGGGTTAGTCCAATGTGTTTTGACTATCATGGTTCATGGGCCAAGTTTACAGGTATGTTGTTACTTTTCAGCTAAAGATCATAATATGTTCACTAGTTTAATAGAAGGTGAAAACCATAAAATCTATTACATGATAGGACTCTAAATTTTAAAAGTTGAGATAATTCATATTTTGTAAAGTCTGCAACTGAGACTGGAATTAGTTTATTATAATCTGTGGTAATGTACAGGTATACACTCTGCTTTGTATGATCCAAAGAGTGATATAAGCACAGATTATGGAATCAATTCATGGATTGTTCAAGCTGGTGTGCCTCCTACCAAATTAGTTATGGGTTTGCCAATGTATGGTAGGACATGGACCCTTAAAGATCCAACCATAAATGGACTCGGAGCTCCAGCAACCGGGTCGGGTCCTGGAGAAGATGGAGCAATGATATATTCCAAAATTATGGATTTCAATACCCAGAAAAATGCAACAATTAAATTTGACCCCCAAAGTGTGGCTTACTATTCATATTCAGGAAATGCATGGATTGGGTATGATGATGTTCATTCTATATGGGCAAAAGTGAAATTTGCAAAGTCAAAGGGCTTGGCTGGATATTTCTTTTGGGCACTTGGACAAGACAAAAATTGGGCACTCTCTACTTCAGGTACTATTATTATTATTATTTGAAATATCCTATATTATTTATGAAACAAATTGCTAATTCCTCCATTGTTTTACTTTATTATTGGAATGACTCAAATCCGAATCTCAATCTCGTTATTACGAATAATAATCATATTCACTAAGACAAATCTAGATCTTGATGTCGTCATTATAAAAAATAATCATTTTCACTAGGCTAACCCTAACAATCTGGTAGACTTTAACTTTGTTCTTACATGACCTGGTCAATTGTCAGTTTGCCACCTTCTATTTGTTTACCCATATGTTTTCTCTAATATACTCCTATTAAATTTAAACAAGAGTATAATAATAATGTATTAACATTTAGTCCTAATTTGTTAGAAAAATTTAAGAGAATCATTATATCTTAATGTTTTGCATGTTTTCCATTTAAAAATCTATTGGGCAGTTTTAGAACATTGTCATATATGCTTTTAACATATTTAAAGTGGGAAAATGTTATCTATCTTTACTATATTCAACTAGTGACTATGAAAGTAAACCTTCTAATTTTATTCAATGTTTCTTTCAATTGATTGCAGCTTCGAATTCCTGGAGCACTTGATGATGATATACCACTATATATATGTGCCATCAGCAAATCATTTTGCTTAATTAAGTCAATATTATGTAATATGATAATGATAAGTTGCATGATTGTTATACTATAAAACAACATTGAAGTTTGTATGTACCTACCTAAGAGATTTGCTTTAGAGCATCAATTAATTTTTGGAATGAAAGCAATAATAAAACGGTATGTATAAGAAACGTTAGTCACTCATTTCCAAATTATCACTAGCTAGTAACGATTTAAAAATCATTTTCTTCATTATATATTACTTTTGTAACTCATCACAATATATATACTTTTTTGAGTAATAATAAAGGAGACGACCTATACGAATTCCATTTTTCAAATATTCGACATATTTTTATGCTTAATTGGAATCATTCTAAAATCAGTGGTAAAAACTTACACTCCTTCGACTTTTAAATTAATATTTTTATTGAGGAATACTTTCGATCACACACCTCTTTAAATATAAGTTGAAAAATTACGATAAATATTTATGATTAAATATTTTTTAAAGATCATTAGTATAAATTTTATAGCACGACTGAGTTATTTGTGTATAATATTTATTTTATTTTCTAGTACATTTTATTTCAAGCATACTTTTATTAGTAATATTACTCACTATTAATAACATATTATTATTAATATATTCAATACAAAATGATAATTTGTAAACTTAAATAATATGTGTCAATTAGGTACGTAATAATATTTTTTAGTAAAATATTAGTAATATAATATTAACATCCAAAATTATTATTCGAATAATAATCAATCAAATACAATTATACTGACGCATCAGATAATTAGCTTCAAAAACGAAAAGATCTTGAATTTAAATATCTCTACATTCTTTCTCTAACTAAGAAAAGAAAATAATTGTTTTTACATGACAACATAATCATATTAACATGTTCTAGACCACTCGATTACTTCATCAATTAACGAAAACACGTTATCTATAATGATAATATTAAGTAAATAATTTGGTATTCGACTTGTTTGTTTCACTTTATGATTTTATTATCACATAAAGTTAGAAGAGAATGAAGAAAATTTCATACTTAATATTTATATCAAACAAATTGGGGATATCTAACCAAAAAGCATATAAAGATATGTTATATATGAATTTATTAATGCGAATTTTGCCAAATACCAATTTAACGCGACATTTGTAATCACATCCACGAATGCGACATTTTAGAATGCACGAAGAAAGATATATATCAACTATACCAAATCGGTGATGTTTATGTAGATAGACATTTATTTTAACAATTGATGTCCTCTTGTTGGGTTTAATGGATTAAAATAACAATTATCTAACCGGGACACTGTGAACTCTACGATTATAAAAAGTTTTTAATCAAAGACTTTGTTTTAAATTTTACACCTCAAGTCATAATTTAATAATATAAGCAGAGTCTCTAAACAACCAACGAGGTTGTTCCCTAAGAATAGTCCACACCAACGATTGATCAAACCCTTCTTATCCGATTTTACTGTAACTTATTAAAGTGAACAAAGCGAATTTAAGATAAAAAATCCGTTTTTCTTCCCCTATTATTTTTGAACAAGAGTGCTTAATAAGCAGAGGTTTCGCTTCATCTCTTCTCTGTAGTTACTTTTAAAGAATGAACGAATAATTTTCTTCTCCAAAAAGCGTACTCTATTTATAGGCATCAAATGTCCTACTTTTTAGGCTTTTATGGAGAGTTAAGCAAAACCTCTACCACGTCCTTAATCATTATGATGAGTCTTCCGGGACCTTCACACTTCTTATTCCTTAAATCAATGACGTTAGTTTGCCAGTTATAATATTCTCTGTAAATATGCTACACAAGGAAGATTTCGGAATCTCTATCTCCTACACCTCTTTTAGTCGGTCTGGGACGAATTCCACAATTGAATTCTCAATATTTTCTTATAGTTACACTTTAACCCGAGAAGTTATAATTGTATTATAGTTTGATCTATTGTCGCAAGGAGATCTTAGGCTCGATTGACAAGAGTAATATATTAATTTATGTTAACCGAATATTATATTAATATATAGATTATGAGCGGACCCTAATGAGTCATCATAACCCCTAATGTCAATGCAGCACTTAATATGTCAATTGCTCAACACCTAACATATATCCGAACTTATATTATTTGAATATAATTAATGTAAGTAACCTGGCCAGTATAATCAAATTGCTCAACTAATTGATCATCAATATAGTATTATCGAATTATTTACTTTTATGTCAATTAATAAATTGGTATAATTTAAATTTTTGTGAATGTCAATATATAAAATTCATATGTGTAGGGCATTAAATAACAATAACAATAATAATAATAATTTTACACCAATCATATATTTATTTAACTAATACATATTATAATAACAATAACAATAGTTCTCCATAATAATAAATAATAATAATAATAATAATAATAATAATAATTCTACACAAAGTATATAATTATTTAATCCACACCTATTATAATAATAATAAAATAGGTCTACATAAAGAATGGTTATTTAATAGTAGTTAATTCCTATTAGAACTCATGAATTATCAATTAAGAGATGAAATTATTAATTAAAAAGATAATATATTTTGCCCAACTTTTAGATTTTTAGAGATAAGTGTAATTTAGTAATTAATAGCCAGAAAAAGAGGTTGTTAAAATAAATAGAAGAAACACAACCCTTATTCACAAACACAACCTCCCCTTATTCACTTTTTTTTATATATATGTTAGTGATTTTATCTTCGTACACAAATTGATTAAAACAAGAAAACCCTGCATTATGGTTTACAAATATCAATTTAGTAACAATAAAATATTTAAGAATGCTTAAAAACCGTTCTTAAACCTTGAGCTCAATATCCTAATTCAAACTTGTAATAAGAATGAAATTCATAAACACTAATTAGATATAGTAGTAACTAGTAACTACAATGGAATTATGGAAACACAATAAAACCACCAGAAATAATAAGAATAAAATTCATAAACACTCCACTAGATATAGGAAGTCACACTACATTATTGCAAGCCCAAGAAAAACAATTTTGCAAAAGCATCCTGAGTTTCAGGAAGCAGATTAACCTTGACATCAATACTTGTTCCACCTCCATTATGAGAACTTTCTTTAGTATTTCTTGGCAAGAAATATACAACTTGTGAAATGGGTGGATCCAATGGAGATGCATAAGCAACATCTCCAAAGAAATTGATGTTCTTGTAGGACAACTTTGTCCAATCAGAAACTATTGTCAGCCCCTTCAAATTTTGGAGGAGGGTAGAGTTGGTCCGCCCCTGGGAGCTAATGTTACTTGTATGTGACCCTTGATGTTCAAGTATATGAATGTATGCATTCACATAATTAAGTGTTACAGAGTTCTTGGCTTCTCTGATTTTCTTGATTATGAATTCATAGCTTTGTTCTTCCACTTCTTTTGCTGTTAATGATACAGAGGCAAGCACAAATGCATTGCCACTGAAATGAGTTTCCCCCTCTTTCTGGGATGATAATGTTGATGATGAAGATGAGGAGGATAAGTCCATTTTGTTTCTTACATCTACAGCAAACTGCAAGCAGACCATCTTTTCTTTGTTCTGTCCCAAAACTCTTGTCTTTGCCTGAATTTGTTTGCATTAGTAAACAATAGTAGTATTCATTCACTACATGAATTAATAGTGTTAGAAGGCAAGAAAATGAGTCCAAGGCTCGACAGAGTTTGACTCGAAAAATTTCACTTGAAATTATATAGTTGAAACAAAACCAATAATTTAAAGATCGTTTAATTTCAAAGTTAACAATCACCTCGACATAAATTTAAGTTCAAGCCTAAGTATTACCTTACATTTTTTAAACTTTGGTTATACTCGGTTTGTATTATCCCAGTGACTTGATTGACTTGTTTGACTTGTTTTAGACTAGTTAATCCAACTTAGTAAACAACATAATAGTATTCAATATTCATACATGAAATGAATTACTAGTGATACCTTCCACAACTGAGCTGCAAGTACTTCAAAAGATGAACAATAGGCTTGCAAGTTGCAGTCTTCTCCACCCTCAAAGGCCACCTTGTTCTTCAACCTTTGAATCATTTCATAGGTACAACTAAAAGTAGCAGCCACATAACAACTACCATTTTCATCAGTTTTATAGTCTCCCTGATTATCAGCTACACCATTCTCTTTAATCATTTGAAATAAATGATCAATTGCTGCAACACCTGAAGATTCTTGATCACCAATAGATGACATTTTGCTTGGAAAATTGTTGGCAATCACAAATTTGCCTCTTTCATGCACAATTTGTTTTAGTGATGATAATTGATTAACATTGTTTCTTGACATATGAAATTGAGACGCCCATGCACACAAGAATTCACACCCCGATTTCGCATCAAACAATGAATGGCTTACACCAATTCCAAGTGAGTAGCCTCCACAAAAAAACTTTGTCACCTATCATTATAGTATAACAAATAAAAAATAATAAGAATATACTTCGTTCCTATCTTCTTACTCGAACTACTTATTTCGTCATTATAAATAAGTCCATTAGAATAAAAATGAAGGAATTAACATATAACGATGTCCAATGTTCAAGATGATTATAACAATTAGACTTTTAACTCACCTGAGCTACCAACAAAGGCATGTCTTCAATGTTCTGCTTTGAACCATTTTCAGGCTTAAAAACAAGATTCTCAAAAGAACCATTATTGTGCAATGAAAGACCATGAGCACCATTAGGATCAACAAAAATATCAGAAATTTTAGATATGGTAAATGCATCAACTAAAACTACACCTGCATTGTTACAAATTATATTAAGCTTCCCATCACTAGGATTGACAAACCGGCCTGCGGCCGGATACCATATCGATAACACTTCTTCAAGAGCACCTTGTAAATGAGCAAAGTGTTCCACATTAGAAATCTCACATGGGTTATTACTCTTGTTTTTGTACAAGAAAACTGCATACATTAGATCAGGAAATTGCCTATCTAAATTGGACAGTTCAAGAATGTTTGAAGGATGAGTAGATTTTGAACATACTGATATTTTTTTTGTAATTGAGACTTCTATTTGTGGGAGAACTTTATGTTTATGACTTGCCATGAAAATTTTGACACTTTTTTGTAATGTAATCAATTTATAATTCAAATTTGATACCTAAGTTTAATATATAATTGTGACAAGTAATTGTACCTTGTTGCATGTATATATAGTACTCATGGTATTCCTAGGACTCTAGGAACTATACCTCTTGTTTATTACAAGTATATTATATTTCAAGATATAGATGACTTATATAAATGATGAGTGTGATGTTCCTTCATCCTTCCTCCACCCCTCAATGCCACCAACAATTACTTAATGGAGTAGCTACTACTTTGCATGGGACTGTTGTCGTTCGGAATTATTGATTGAAATAAATAGTACCATTAGGGCTAATATATAGTAGGCTTATTAAACCTATCATATATGCTTATATATTACTACCTCCATCAAAGTTTATCGGTTAGCATACACAAACCAACTTAAAAATATTCATCAACATGCTCAAATAATGTCTCAAAACAAGCTCCCAGGAAATCGGATACTATATTAATCTTACTCATATAGTAATAACATATAAATTTGTTCCGAATTTACCAAAAATTTGTTATATACGAGTAGTCAATATCGATAAGTGTTTGGTGTGTATCACCTAACTGTATGAATTAAATACACAAATTATATTTATGAATTATCACCTAAAACGTAAATTAATTATTATTACCTCCATCCCACAAAGATTGTTCACTTTTGATTTTTTGTGGTACCTCTTTAAATTTGACAGTAGATATTTTTATTTATATTTATAATACTTGATGAGAATTATATTAAT
Source organism: Lithospermum erythrorhizon (assembly GCA_019722365.1). NCBI lineage: Eukaryota > Viridiplantae > Streptophyta > Magnoliopsida > Boraginales > Boraginaceae > Lithospermum > Lithospermum erythrorhizon. Next base: position 481,707 of record JADFUC010000514.1, read on the forward strand.
GAAAAATACATTTCAAATTCTTTCCATTGATATATTTTTTATCAAATACAAGAGATATACAATACAAACTAAATATATTTATGGTAAAAGTTTAAAGAAATTATAAAAGTTAAAAAAAATTCGACAATCTTTGCTTGCATTTATGAGATTATTTAGAAAACTCCATAATATACATATATTTGCGGAATTTCATGGTATAGCATTATCTGGCTCGCACTCATAGAAATGACAAAAACCAACCATCCATTTATATTTGATAATACTAATAATTGAAACAGCTAGTCTTATTAATTTAGTCTATGTATCTTTTAGTTTGCTTGATTCAATTAACAATCCAAATAGTTAGTTCTTAATCATGTACGATCACATCCATTGATAATATAGACTAGTGGGGAAGATAATTAAGGAGCCATTACTCTCTCATCATTCTAAAATAATGTCGTTTGGAAGTATATAGGGTTACATGGATTTTAGGTCGAAACTTTAGAGTTTGACAAAATAATTATAAGGGGGCGATTTTTTACACTCTATCAATTACTCCGTATTATTTATGAATTAGTTAATGTTAACATCGTTAGGGTATCAATGTATGAGTTTCCTATATAAAATTTTAAACAAATGAGGGTACTGTAAACTTGTAGTGAATTTACATGATTTTTTAAAATATTATCGATATATATTTTAATTTTTCTATGTGAATGAAGATAAATCAGGTGGTATATAACTATGTTCATTAGTATTGATTGGTATTAGTAAATTGAGGGTCAGTATAAGTGAAATCATTTATTAGTACATCAACCATTTCAGTAGAGGAATTAGGAGGCGCACTGCTCTCTCTAGAAAATTGTAATATAAATTTTTATTATTAAAAAATTAATTTATCCCCATAAATTTATATATTTTTTCCATTTATATAATGTTAATTTCTCTACAACCTTTAATAAAATTTATGGTTCCATGACTTATTACTACTTACTAAAATATCAAAAAATTAAATGAATAAAATTAAAAATAAATTTATTCTGATTTACCTCAATTCTCTCTAAAACAAACAAATCATTTAACAATAAAAAACTCAATGATCATAACCTTAAAAGAACAGTAGCATACGTGCATTTGAAGGTCATGCTTGTTTCTTGTTGCCTCCATTATCCCAACATATGCCGCATTTTCTGGCTTCTCCTTTTGTTAGCTCTGCTTTTGCTTTTAGTTTTTAAGTCCACCAAATTTCCACCTTCCATTCTTTGTTTGAATCCTTCTTAATATAAGTGTGAATATTCACCTTTCAGCACCCGTGAGATGTATTCAATATTATAACATCAACTGGAACCAAAATTCTTCTATAAGGTGACGGATAACTTAATACTTTTTCTAATTCATTTTAATTAATTTTTTTCACATATCAAAATAAATCTTAATCTTCAATTACGCTTAATTATATATTATTAAAAAATAATAATATTATTTAAAATATTTTAAAAGTCGAATCCAATTATATAAATTTTATATTTTTTAGAATAATGAATAATTAATAATTGATGGTCAAAGTTCAATTTCAAAATTAAAGTGAATTGGAGGGAGTAGCATATTACTCCCTTCAATTCATTTTAATTGTCTTTCTCACATATCGAGATAAATCTTTAATCTTCAATTACTCTTTAATTATATTATTAAAAAATTTAAAAAATTAATTTTATGAAAGTATTTTAAAGACGAATTCAATTATATAATTTTTTTTTTTAAAATAAGAAATAATTAATTGATTGTCAAAGTTTCAATTTCAAAAAGTCAACCATTGAATTAAAGTGGATCGGAGGGAGTAATATATATAAGAAAAATATTAAAATTTAAAAGGAACGAATAACAAAACTTTTAAAATAAAATATTGTTTTTCAAAAAAGCTTAATAGAAGCAAGATTATTAAACAAGGGACACCGTCTCTACTCCCTCCTCAGCTCTCTCTCCATTGACAACAAGGACGCATCAAGTCGAGTGTTCATGTTTGCTATCTCGCCAACTTATCGAGCCAAAATCTCCCGAATCAAACTGAGCAAATGGAGCAAATTAAACAAACCATGTCAAATGTGGAAACTTAACAACATGCCACTCAAGCGAGCAGGCTAAATCAAACTAAACAATAATTATGTTACTAAATGAGACCGAATATATGAATATAACTTCTTCATTCAGCTTTACGTGCGAACATCCTATTCGTAATCATAAAAATATATATGCATTAATCTCAGTTCTACTCCCACCTATCATATTCTTATCAAAACATTATACATCATACACATGTTTTGAAAGTGTGCATCAACTAAGGAGAAAACTATTTTCAAGGCCCTCATTTTCAAGGCAATGTACTCCACAATTTTATTTCTACTCTGATCAAGACGTGAGCTGGTCGAAAATTAACCCACACTCTATTTGATCGGCAGAGGTCCACCAAATGAAATGTGGGTGAAAGCATTCACTACCTATCAGAAATGGAGCGCTGGGTGGAAAACAATTCCAACCCACACACCCGTTTGGTCGCAATATAAAGGAAAACTATGAAGTTCTGTCGACCACGGAGCGGGTCAGCAAATTACACCCCACACCCATTTGGCTTCCAGAATATAAGTGTTACATCGATACACAAATGTTTAATCACCGGCTACACCAAACGAGGCTCGGTTGTATAACCACGCCGCATTCGCCGGTCAGGCCAGCCGAACATACGCTACGTGGGTTGATTTATAACTTCCCAAACACGTAACGTTAGTTCTTTTAATGGACAAACAATTTCACGAAATGGGTTTCTATAACAAACAAATGGGACTACACGTTAGATTTGGTATCAGATATAAATTGAGAAAATAAATGGCCTCAGTATAAATTGGTCGACATTATCTCAATTTAATAAATTAACACTCTAATAATCTACATACGCAAAATTAACAAGAAACCAAAATAAACACAACCGATTTATAAGTGGAAAACCTCTTCGACCTAAAGAGTAAAAATTAATTTATTTTGGGCGAGTTCACCCAATCTCTCTCTTATTATGATAATATGTAATAATCACCCATTAGCAATATGAAATAATATAACATATCGTTACTGATTTCTATTCTATCTTTTGCTCGCATAATTAATATACTTTACTAATTTAAGATTTATTATACATATATATTAACTAAACGATCATAATACATATTATTAACAAAAAATTAAAATATAATAACAACAAGTTTCTATTTTTTTATACAATGTTCTTCACATTCATATAAACAATAAGTTTAACATAGTTATTTGTAATTACTAACTCTTTAACATTCTCAAATCAAGTAAAAAAATTAAAAATATAAATTCAAAAAAAAATAATAAACAAACATAAAGTTATAACATAATCAATTACAATATCAAAGTTAATTTCAACGTGACAAAATATAACATACCGATTATTATCTTATACTTTTGAAATTCAACGTCACATTTTTCATTCACCAAACGAACACGAAGCGATAAGATCGAACAATAGCCTATGTGTTTTCTATCAACCGACCACAAGTCCCATGTTGGGTTTAATTTCTTGAACCTACGTACTCATGTAAGCGATTCCACTTGTTGATATTAATATTTTGCAACAATGGGTGTTTGTTCGTTAAAAAAAAAAAACCAACACACATTGTGTGCTGGAAAGTTGTGAAACCAATCAGTGCCTGTGTACTAACCATATGGAGTGTGTGGATGAAAGAATTTTCCAACCCACACCCACGGCCTAAGAGGATAAAATTGTTCACATGTTAGGCCTGCAAGGCTACAACAATGCATAATAACCTCCACGATTCTCCTAGGCTCCCAGCATATTAGGACTTCAGTAGTAAACAAACAAAGAATAAATGTATTGAAAGCGTGCATCAACTCAGATGTTGAGATCCTTGCAAGAATATAGGGATTTGTTCATTATAGCCAAAGCTCAGTTAATATTCAAATAAACATTGTGGGAAAAAATTAGTTATATCCAACTTCAAGATTGCAATAATTTTAAAACTCGAACTAATGCTACGAATCTCTTGACAAAAAAATCGGTGTTAGGATGTAGTGTTTGTCGAAAAAAGATATCAAGTTAAGTTGATATGGAAGGATTAGAAGTAAACTGAAAAGAAATTCAAATAAACCAGATGTAATGAAAAAGCACAATTAATATGGGAATAATCGAATTCCTTTCATTCGTGTATCGGATCAGCTAGTAAAGATACATGGACACATATAAGTCCTTAAACAGACTAGTTAAGTAATGAATTCATACATCAGCCACGGGCATCACTCAGTTTCATCGGAGATGACGCGAAGTGGCAAATCAAACATGGATGGATGTGTGAACTGAATGGAAAGGCACTAAACTACAGTGGATAAGTCTGCATTGTCAATGTAGAAACTAAATGCAAAGATGTTGGAGCCAGTGTAAGTTAATCAACTATGTTGAACATTGTCATGGTTACCTTGACTGCCAATGGTTTGAACAGAGTAATTGGATCAATTCTACTGCTTCTCCTCCATCACTACGTCGTTCATCTCACTGGCAGGTGTGACCATAGCTGGACAAGGTTCTGTCTCAGGAAGCTTATGGTCCTTTGATCCTGACTCGCTTGATAAGTTTGTTTCGATGTCCATTGCAACAGGATTCCCAACTTCAACTTTAGGATCATTTTTAGGCAGTGATTGTCCTGCACTGGGAGATTCCTGATGTTCCGGGGACAGAATCCCATCGATCTCTCTGCAAATACCTTCAAGAGGCAGAAGATTATGTGCCAACTTATGACTACTTGGTTGGTTCGCTGAATATGTATCTACACTTTCATTAATGCTTCCAGAAACGACATCACACATCTGCAAAAGAAAATACAAACACACTCAGTTCCATAGAACTCCAATCACTTAGAGATGGAATTGAATTGATGGATTTGAAATGTTAAGTTGAAGACAGGATTGGACTCCTAAGATGCTTAACAGATATCAACTGACTACTTTAAAACCTTCCTTCAAATACATCCATTGAAACTCTTGTGAACTAATGTACCTCAAGTCTCTAGACAATATGTTACCTCATTAAACAGCCGAGCCAGAGCCATACGTTGAGCACTGTCATCATAAGCAGCTCCTGTGATTTCCGTATCGGCTGCAGGAAGTCATCTTAGTAATAGTAACATAAACTAAACAAGATAGTATCTTCAACATACTTAAAATATTAACATGATATTTTGATTCAAATCAAAGTTATGTATGTCAATTAAAATTAAGTCCCCAGAGTTGGTTGATTTTTTACCATTGAGAATTAAACTAGACAATCTTTTTAAGATGGAGATAGTATTATTTAAGTTTCAACTCCTAGAGCAAGTAAAAAATGTTCCAGCAATCTGAACATTTAGTCCTTTATTTCATCAATATGATCACGGCTTTCCATTAAATAGGAATCACAATTGCACAGAATTGACAAGGATTGTTTACAACTGATGATGAACCAGTTATGCAGACTGCTATTGGACTTGAGGCAATTGACAGAGTTTCAGTTAACTATTTATGTCCAGAGAAACCTGAAGTATGAGTCTAGAAGCAAGAATCATGGGATTTGCATATCCATCCAATTTCAAGGCTGAGGTAGCCTCAGTTCAATACAGTAAAGCCTTAAAATGCATCAATTTACATAAGTAAAAGGAGTGATTGCTTTTGTTAATGCAACTTCAAAACTCATATGCAATGAAGAACTTAAGGTACTCACATATACTGACAACTTGAGGCAATTGATTGATTACTTCAGTCCTATAATCCTCAAAGCCTGGACCTCTTTCATCTCTTGCCTTGGGTTCATCCTCCATCTCATCAGAAGGCATCTCATTTGATTTATCTTCGCCCTGTAATAAAGATGTATCCAAAAAGTATTACCCCAATGATCGAGAGACTCGAAAGAAAAATTATGCCAATTAAACTCAAGGGAAAACATCTGATCTTCTACAGGAACCCTTCTGAAAGATACACCTACAAATACAAAGAAAGCATGCTATAGAAGTAAAAAAGGCAGCTAAGACTATATTGACATGCCAGATGATAATTGAGTAATTCCACTAAATACCTCATCTACAGACAAATTCAATAAGAAACAATAACTAGGCAAATTTGTCCATGGACCATGACTCTTTGGGAAGTAACAAACACGGTGATTAATGGAGAAACCACTTTAAGAGTACATCCTCAGACCCTCAGACTTAGCAAAATATTACCAAATACTACCCATTTCAGATGCATGGATCATCCTTACTGCCATTCCGGAAACATCAGTTAATTTACTAAAAGAAAAATATTAAAAACAATGTGGGGGAGCTCGAAATTCTGAAATAAGTCATTGTGGATGGAAAAGACACGACTCCCAGGCTTTACTATCCTCTACAAACAACACATTCTAACAGTGAAAAAACAGAAAAGCAGACTGATCACCTCATAGATACACAATGTGCAAGATGAACGGCTTGAACATAATGAATGGAAACATCGTTTTGCCACGTTAAAATACATACAATCTCTCGATATTGTAACAGAGGGATGCTTACATAAACTTCTCTAGCATATTCCATATTTAGAGCTCTTTGCAGAAGCAGCACTCTTTTCTTAATGAATTCTACTTGTCTTCGCTGCATCTCTTTAAAATGGTACAAAGTATTTGTGTCTTGAAAAAGCTGGGTCCTTGTTGTAGGATCAATTGTTCCCTGTGGGACTCCAGATCCAACATCAGTACCACCTTCTGGATTTATATGGTTATGTCCTTGAGACACTCCTGAAGGACCTGGTGCTTGAGTTATTCCTGCAGTAGGAACTTGTGATGCAGAAGCTCCTGGCACTGGCAAATTTATGACAGGAAGATTTAGCTCCTGACAAATGAGCTCTTGAAGCTTCAGGTCCTTATCATCTACAATAGCTTGCCATCTTCCATAACCATGCCTGAAAAAATATATATATATAAAGGAAATGGGAGTGATTGATATGAAGTGATCTGCTATCGCTAAACAAGATTTTCTCATCAATCTTTATCTTCCCATTGAAAGTTATATCAATACCAAAAACATGATGCCCCAACGCATCTAAATACTTAAGAGGCTCCTGACTAAGCGGAGGAGGGGTGATCGGATTGTATGCCGCCTTACCCCTGTGTTAACAGGAAGGCTGGTTCCGAATTGACCTAAGGATTGCAAGTTACACCAATGATAAATAATATAGCATCATCTCTTCGGTATAGAAACTTATTTCCTTATCAATTGGCATCTTCCTATTGAAGAATATACGCATTTTGTCAATGATAAATAGTAGTTCCCTCTCCGATGGAAAAGAAAAAAGAACTCTTACTTCAAAACTGCTCGAAGCAGCATAAAGTCATGTTCCTCCTTCCAACGTCTTCCCCCCTTTAATCCTGGTATGATCGATATAATACCATCATCAAAGAGTGGAGAACCTGGAGATTCTGACATCAAACGGACCTGCCAAGCAACAGATATTCATATCTCAAAGGATTGTATATATCATCAAATCCAGGAACAGCTTTCAGGATCACACATCTAAGCGATGCAAAATGATGTCCACATTTACAAAAGTCCCCACTGTGCAATTATTATGATTATTCAAACCTGTGCCTAGTGGACATGAGGTAAGTAGTGAAAATCAAAAACTGTTAATTTCATGAGTACCTCCCAACTGTTCATGACAAGATTTAAAGAGGAAAGTAGTCCTGCTGCTGAATCCATTCAAGATAACTAACAATGATACATAAATTGGAAAATCTTAATAGATGAAAGCGTTATCTAATCCCCTATTCTCTCAAAGTTAGCATGTCCATTTTCTCTTGTTGGAAGAAAGAAACAAACAAATCGAGGCTTAAATATACAATGAAGACATGATGTCTTCTAGATAATGTAAATTACACATTGAGTACTTTAACACTCAAACCATAGCTAGATAACTGATTCCAGGACATAACCAACTTGATCCATAAATTGAACCTTGGTATGATACCAATATGTATGTTAGACAACAAATTAAGAAGCAAGAATATAACCTACCTTTTCCCGTACCAGAGACAACTCTGAAATTCTAACAAGGACATCCTCTATCCGTAATCCTTCTTTCGGGACACCATCTGCCACCAAAGGAAATAAAAATGCCAGTCTTTATTTCAAAATAACAAGCAGGAAACAGTAAGGCACAAAGAATCGTAAGCTGCCGAAAGTGAGAGGGCTATATGCTTAAACCTGAAAAGGTCAGTGAATCAGTAATGTCTTCAGCTATATGAGCCATGAACAGCCTTCCGTAACTGAAGAGAGATGGTCACTTGTCAGCAACTTATAGTATGCAAGTTGATGTGAGGAGACAACAGGTATAGATAATGGGTCGCAAGTAGAGGGTGAATTTCTTGGGCAGATGGCATGTCCCATCAGGGTGGTATTCCAAAGAATAAAAAAGGAAGTAATTTCATCAGAAGAGAAAAACATGATACTAATGAGTTGACATATCAAATTTTGGAAAAAAAAAGGATCCTCTGAAAGGAAAGAAAAATAGGCATCAATAAATTTACAACTTAAGCAGGCAGCCTATATGCATCTTCAGTTACAATCCTAGCTTTCTTAGTTTCTTCACAAGAAAGAGGATGAACAAGAATAGCAATTAAGTTAACAGTATCAGAAACCAAACAACTGGTGGCTACTCGTGGCGCATTGATGTAACAGAATGATAGGACAAAAAGTATTTTCACTTACTCTCTAATTTCTTCGTAAGTCTTTTGCTTCAGACGTGGGGTAAACTCAGCCCAGTCATACTCCCCAGCACCAAATCTGTCACGTGAGCGGTAATAAGTACAATATGCGTTGGCACAAACAAGAGAGATAGAGATAGAGAGGGAGGGAGAATGAATAGAGATGCTTAACCTCATCAAAATCTGAACAAAAACAGCCCTTTGACTTTGATTAAAGCCCAATACTCTGAATGATTTTCCTTCGCCTTCCATCAAAGGAGGTGCCTCGGAGTTATCCGCTGATTGAAATTTTGAAAATGTATTTGAAATTAGATGGTCACCTGTCATTGAGTCGAAAATCTAATTTCTTGTATGGTTCCCAAAGCATTCAGAGTTTACCTCTAGATCTCTTTCTGTAAGGTCGTCTGGTTGCTGAAGCTCCAGCAGGAGCGGCTTCACCATCAGCCAAATCAGCTTCATAATTATCATCCTCTTCTTCACTGCTGACATCTTCTAAGCCAGCAAGGTCATCATCTTCAACAGAAACCATCTGATAGACAAAACATGGGTTTCAGGATAACCACCGAGCTAGTATTATAAGTAAAGTTTCAAGAGTAAGATAATAAACCTGTTTTCTGCTTCTCTTTCCCTTTCCCATAGCATTAAATTCTTCAACTTTGTGCACTTCGTATTTGTCTCGTAACAATTCCTCCCAGAAGTTGCTTCTTTCAGAATTGTTTGCAGGGGTTTTCATCTCAGGAGAAGGCACTGGTGCTTCCTCTTCAGCTGTATTTTCCACCTCCTCGATAAACTCAAAATTGGCCACCTATCAAGTCAAACCACCTTTTAGTTTATTTATAATCCACTGTATAATTGCTAATTCTTTAAATCAATCATTAAACAAGGAGCAGATACATCACCTGGTTTGCCTCTCCAGTAAAAAAGGCATACAATTCGGCTTTATTTGAAAGAAAATATTTTGGAAATATAATGCAAGTATAATCGCACTATGTAACAAATACTAGCTCCAAATTTTTACAAGACTGCAAGGCATATCCCTTATTGTTAAGAATAAATCAGCTTCCACACTAAAAACCAATTGGCAATAGTAGTAGCGCAGAACCACATAAACCAGCTCATATATTTTGGTATATTCAATGTGGGAGGGTTCTCCTTCAATACTTATGCAGTGTGTATGAGAACTAGCAAACATTCAACATAAATATACTCTTCTGAAGCCAATAGGGTGGATGACCCAAACAATAATCATGACTGCTCATATACATTGAATTTGATAGGGTGGATGACCAGTATTCAGAATTTAATATGATCACCCATATCATCAATGATGATGAATCGCTCCAAAGGGAAAGGATAAGTAAATATGGATTGCACACACGCTTAAATTTGTAATTATGAATACTTAGTTCGATTGCTCTACTTCATTATTAACAGATTAATAATGGAAGTATTTTAACATTAACTTACTTTGACAATAGTTGTCAAGAAAATACTATCACATAATAATATTATATAACCAATAATGGTTTTTAACAGGATTTGGAATAATAAATATGCACACAATAAGCATATTACAGAGTGCACATGCATGTTCACAAATTTGCATATTCTTATTTCATATTTTCACAAATGATCCATGTAGAAATCATAATCCATACGATTTCCATTACAGCCGCATAATGCAGATTCATACTCTTCGATAGTAACTAAGTGTTCCATAAATTCACAATGAAGTCATATTGGTTCAAAACCAAAAGGGCGAACAACTTAATGCAAATACCTCTCTTACAAAGTATAACAATATAAATTTATTTTATATAGATGTTTGAATAATTTATAGGATATCGAGACCTCCCAATAAACTTATAGAAAGTGATGTCAAGACAAGGAACAAACATTTTGAATGGTCATTTAGTTCATCTTATGCTAGCAAAAACGAAGAGAGAAGGATACCTTAAAAGCCTTCAAAAAGCTGTCCTCTTCCTCATCATCTAATGGGGACTCCTCATCTTCTACTTGATCACGATTTAGTAATCTGGAAATAGAATTAATTATGACCTCATTGACTTTTTGTCCAACAGTACGGCCTCAAAAGAGCATATTTTACCTGTCAACAGCAGAATCATCATAATGGATCTGTCGAGATTTTGCTGCTTCATCATTGTCATCAACAAATAGCTCCTTGGAACCATATCTGATGATGTCATCCAGCTCTTCCTACAGCAAAAAATTGAGAAATCTTAATACACAAAGGACTACATCAGAAAGCTGGTTTTTACAAATTCAAATGCCTGGTAAACCTTTTAAGTATACGAAGTGGACATGCACAACAACTAGAGGGTAAAAGTACAACAAGACCATTTTTATGTGTCAGATATGCTAATCCAGAAGCCTAGTGCGAATAAATGAGAACACTTAAAAAACAATAGATACCACTTGATTAGTACAGCCTCCCACATAAACTGATACATTACATAATTGTATTAAAACAAAAGTAACATCACATAAATTGCTTTCTACCACTATAAACAAATAAATACAACATTTCCCAATGCCTCTAAAGAGGCTTCCGCCTAAGCAGGGTTAGGGAGTTGGATCGTACGCAGCCTATCCCTGTGATAACAGGGAGGCAGTTTCCGTATTGACTCAACATGAAGTGCTAAGACTATCTACTACTTGGCAATGAGCCATTTTGATTAATTCCATTATATCCAAGATCCAGAGAATATACACTCGTTGACTCCATAAAATGGAAACAAGATACACCCATTGTGCAAGATAGAGTGATCACGTAAGCAACTAATCATATGTTCCATTTTTTAATGGCGCAATACCTTCAAAATGAAAACAATCTAGAACTAACTTACCACTATTTTATGTGAATTACAGATAAAAGTTGATATGTTATTGACCCCAAAGGTCAACTGATCACGGGCAATGCCTAATGCAATCTAAGAAAGTTGACCCACAGGAGTAACACCTATTGTAACATATTCCTTAATGCCTGACACAAAAAATTATCTCTCAACACAATCTAACCTGATTTATGTTTTGTGCCTTGAGCCTCCCGACGACAAGATGTTCCAACACCATCTTTTTCTTCGTCATCTGCATCATTCTTTCTTCAATAGTCCCCCTTGTTACGAGTCTGAAGATCATAACCTGCACGACTTGGACGTTAGAATGTACTTTCTAAAAGCTGCATGAGCAAGCCAGAAGGGTAAGATACTATTGTTAACCTTGTTTGTTTGCCCAAGTCTGTGAGCTCTTGCCATAGCTTGCAAATCAGCATGAGGATTCCAATCACTGCATGAGATGCACACGTGATCAATAGAATTAACAAACCAGTGGGAAAATGAAGTATTTTGTACTGCTTGTAATACAAGAAGAACCATCAACTGTAGAGTTGCTTGGCAATAAAAAAAGATAGAACATTTAACTGCCAGTTGAAATTCTTGATAGACGCCACATAACAGCTTTACAATATTTCGAGTAAAAGTATAGAGGGCGACAACTGTTGTAACCCCCAAAATATATGATTACCTATCATATATGATGACTGTATCAGCAGTGGCAAGGTTAATTCCTAAACCTCCCGCTCTAGTTGACAGCAGAAAGCAAAATCGGGAAGAATTCTTGGCATTAAACCTGTCAATCCGAATCTGTCTTTCCGCGCCACCAACTTTTCCATCAATACGTTCATATTGAAATTTCTGACAAAAAAAATTCAGTAGAAGATGATAAATGATCACAGCCCCCCTCACTAAAGAACATGATTAAAAGAAAACTCTGCAATTTCTAGCAACATTTACGTACTACCAAAAAAGAACATTTGTGTATCAAACCTTGATGTTACAGTAATCTTCTAACAAATCCAGCATATGCTGAAACTGAGAATATATGAGAACCCGATGGCCTTGCTCTTTGAGTTTACACATCATTTTGTCCAGAAGTTGCATTTTTCCAGAAGTTTCCAAAATCTGTCTGTCATTCAAATTATCAAACAGGCAAAACACATTACTGTATGGAGACTTTATTTAAGACAGACGAAATGGAAAATAGATACTAAAAATGAAAAGTTGAGAATAAAAAGACTTAAATACTTGTTAAACTCGTCAGTATCCTGAGGTTCAACTCCTTCTAACATAAACGGGTGACAACATAGCTTCCGCAGTTCCATGACCACATTGATTAGTGATATCTGATATATAAGAGACAGATAGAAGTTATTCCTACATAACATGAAGATAAAATCCACAGGATGTCAGGATGTCATATTAATACCTGAGCACCACCCTTGCGAGTCAGTAGTTGATAATTCCGAGTCAAAATCGCTTTGTAATACTCTTTCTGCTTGCTGCTCAAATCCACTCGTAGAATCAGCTCCTTTTTAGGAGGAAGGTCCTTCATAACATCTTTCTTCAGTCCTGAAATTTAAATCAAGTTGCGAGAAGCAATATATCAATTGATCCTTGAACATCTAGAGCAAGAAAAATGTGTCAAAATAATTCAAGGAGGGCAAAACAAAAGAAAATAGCCATGCATGTAACTTGACTAAATGTACAAAAAATGATGCACGACGCTATAGAATTTTTCAAAAGGTGAGTTTCATTAGGAGGAATAAGCTTCATACGATCTCATATTCAAGATTTCAGTAGTTCCAGTCAGAGTCGAATATAAGAAAATATGTAGCGCGCTACTTTTTGTTACGCAATTGATGCAATGTATAGTTTCTTAAAACTAAACAATAATACATAGACAAGCATACATAATCATGATGAAAAATTCCAGTAAATAAGCAACTGCCGTCTGAAATCAATACAATCGAATATGTTACTATATCAAAAGAAGTAGCATTGGTCAACTAATGATGCACTGCAAGTCAAAATAATAAGAAAATTATGAAGAGCGCACAACTAATGCTTTCTCGAAGCCCTTAAGAAAGAAAAAACAAAGCACGAGCATATTAGGATACATAGGATGTCAACCTGTGGAGGCACCATTTGCTACTAAAGGATGCCAATGGTGTGTTTTCAATATTGCCCATTCAGTATACAACTAATACTAGGAATCAAGAATAAATACAGATAAAACCAGTGAAATTGGTGACTCCTGATCAGAAAAAGATTCTACCATCACATGGAGTAAACAAAACTAAAAGAATTGGCAAGGGCATGAATTTCTAAGGCCCAAGGGATAAAGAACTTTTTAATGGTGTGTGTGTGTGGGTGGGTGGGGTGGGGGGAGGCCTTTTCTGAATCCCAATGCCCTGTTTCTTGATATTCATCACATCTAAGTGGACTCCACCAAAACAAAATGGAGAATGGTACAAAACCTACTTCGTCGACATAGCCACCAGGAGACCTCACCTAATTTACTATGATACTGGTATACTGTGCAGAAGCTGATTGGAGTTATAAGTTAACGAAGAATATACTAGACTCAGAACTGCAGTAATATGTGTTTGTGGAGATTGGGCCTACAACTAGTATTGATCCAGAAAAGATACAAGTCTAAGAACACAAGTGAAGCCAATGGTAAGTAAACATCAAAAGACAACCAGCAACATGAGTTGAAAAGCTAAATTGGGAGTTCCAGTGCAATACGTCTAAGTAGATGGGGAGCCAACATTCTGTGAAGCCTTGATATCTGTTCCTCTTGGCTGATATCCTTAAATTCCTCTTGGAACTCTTCTAAGCTATTAAACTGTATGCAAGATTAAAGTAGACAAACAGAACAAAAAATTAGAAAAGCCTCAATAATAGTTATAAATGTCGACTAGCAATGCAAAAAATTATCCATCTAAATATACTAAAAACTTATTCCATAGTGCAGTGTGAACAAACCTTTCCAGCATCCAAGAAGTGCATGAGCATGAAGAGTTCATCTAGATTGTTCTGGAAATGCATGGAAGAATTAGTTATTCCTAGTTGGTAACCAATACAACAATGCATGCCAGATAAAACATGAAAAAATATTTAACTAAAACCATAAGTTCGCAAGCTTGCCATGATAAGCAAATAAAAATAGAATCAGGAACATCCAGAGAAGTGTGAAAAACTTATGGAACTCCTAGCAATTAGAAAATACAAAAAAAAAGCCAGAATAGTGCACAATGAATTAAAAGGGGAATGTTCTATGCCATCATATTGCTAGCTAAACTAAAATCAGGACAATCATATAAGAAATAATGGACATACCAATACACTTTAGGTTATTCATGCTTCATGTAGTTGACTTTACCATATTTATGTTATCGACCATCAGGATATTTCTCAACTTTTTGGGAGAAACAACCAACAAGCTAACAATTTAACAGTAGAAGTCAGCACTGGGGATACTTCAGATTAACATTTGACTGACCAATAAATTCTGAACGGCAAAACAACTAGTTAGGCAGTTGGTGCCCTCACGTCACTACAGTGCTTTTGAGTTAGAAATGCCTCGACAGAGATGTCTTATGAAATGCAAGATATTGATCAATGCCTGATTACGGAGAAGGCAACAAAGACGGGTGATGACAATATGATACACTACTACATTTTACTGCTTATTTTACAATTCTATAAATAAATGGGAATGCAAAACAACACAGGTCACAACTATAAATATTATTACCGATCTTATTCAACAAATAAAAATAGGAACAGAGAAACATAGAGAACAACATAATTGGCTACATCTTCAACTAGAGGAATAACATGTTCTATGATATGATATAGAGGAAAATAGATAAAAAGACCTGAAGTGGGGTTCCAGTCAAGAGGACGCGATGTCTACTAAAATACTGCTTCAACATTATAAACAACTTAGAATCTTTGTTTTTTAGACGATGTCCTTCATCTACAATCTGCAAATGGTAGACGCTCCCATGAGGACAATTACAACAAATGAGGGTAAGACAAAGGTATCAGACTATTACCATGCACTCCCATTTTATGGGTTTCAATGACATTGAATCCATATTAATCATTTCATATGATGTCAGAAGAACGTCAAACTTTATCCTCTCCTGCTTGTTTTCTTTTACATTCTGACCAGATTTCTTTTTCTTGCTCTTCTTATAACTTTTAGGGAAGTAAAACTCATACTCTCTGATTACAGCACGAGATTGAGCAGATCCAACATACATAACCTGCAGCACATTGTGTCAAATGAGGCAGAAAAGGGATTAAACAGCCTCCTGCAGAGTCCTGTGCACTTACAACATTCAAGTGAGGAGCCCATGTGGAAAATTCACGTTCCCAGTTCCTCAAAGTAGAAAGTGGAGCTACCACAATATGAGGTAATAAGATGTTTTCCTCATGCAGAGATGCTAGAAAGGCGATACTCTGTATTGTCTTACCTACATTCACGATTAATAACAGTCGAGCAGAATCAATTAACCGAGAACCACAGCCAAAGAGAGTCAATAAGAAGAGAATGACACATACCAAGACCCATCTCATCTGCAAGTATGACATGCGTTGATTTGGACCAAGCAAAGCGTAAGAAGTTCAAACCTTCAAGCTGATATGGATGAAGTGAGCCTGTACACAAATAGAACTATAAGATGCATAAAGCACAAGCAACAATAAAGTGAATAAACATGACAAAAACAGATAAGAGAAGGACGTGTACCTCCAGAAAGAAATTCTGGGCTGTTTTCAAAATGTTGAAATTCTTTCTGTTTCCTTTTCGGATCAAAATCATCACAGTGATCGCTATTTTGTTTAGACGAAGATGCTTTCCCACGCTTTGACTTAATTTTATGAAACTTCTCAATTTCTTTCTGAAAAGAGGAAATATCTGACTCAGATTCCCATGAACATTCATCATATTGGAGCTCCTTCCATTTGACAAAATACTCTCTCTCTTCATCATTCCCCCTAAATCATATATTACAACAGAATTCGGAAACCAAAAACATGAACAAAGCATGTCAGAGATTGGAATTCGGTAGTAATAAGGAAAAGATCGACATAACACTTGCAAAAGAGACAGAGATCACTTAGGTACACTGTCCAGATCTAAAAAATGCCTGGAATACAATAGTACAAAATAAAATAATTATACTGACTTGCAAGCAATAATTCGATCAACTGTTGTCCATTCTGGTCGTATAGCAACATAATCATCCTCTGCATTACCCATGGAGGACATTTGACGGTGAAAATTGTTCACTTTTGTCTTTAAACGAGGATTCGCCTTGTAAGCTTTTATGAATTCTTTCTCCGGAACCCTGCAATTTTATTATCCACATGAGTGACAGATATGTGATCTAGAACTAATAAAAATTCTAAGTTCACAGAATAAGAAATATAGCAAGTCAATGGTATGAGATTTAACAAGAAAAGTTATGCAATAATAAATTTGAGGTTATGAAAAGAAAGCTTGCAAAAAAATATCATAGTTATAATAATGATGTTCATGAAAGCAAGGGTAGAAGTCCTGGTTTAGATAGGACACAAGCACTATTAATCAAAACCTGCTATATAACTTTAACATACAGTATTTAACAGAAATCTCAGAGTTGGAATGAGTAGAAAGACTATGACTGTGGGCTAAGACATTGAAATAGATGGAAAATATTTGGGCATTAGCAACAAAACCACAGAGACCACAACTTCACTTAGAATTTCAGCAATGCGACCTCAATCTCAAAGAGCCAAAAAGAAACAAAGTTTCTAAACTAATATTGACAATTAAGTAATTACCATGTACAGTGAAGATACGATAAGCCCTTCCACTTGACAAGGTACTGTTTTACAGATATCTTCTTTGATCCCAATTTAGAAGCATTGCCATCATCATCCACGGCGGTCGGTCGGGTTTCAAAATCCAATATCTTTTCAATGTCATTAAGAGGGCTAACCTGCAATTAAGAAAATATTGACGTGCAATAAAAGGGGTGGCAATGAAGTCACAGAATGAGATTTTATGGAGTCCTTTGTAACCATACACATTCAGGACAAAACCAGCTGCCAGGAGGAGGCCCTTTCAGTTGTGGAACTAAACACTTGGGATGGTACGAATAAGTGCAAGTTTCGCAATGCAACAGATCTCCACCCTCAGCACAAGCTTGACATAAATCATCTTTCTATATAACGAACCAATATAAATTGAATAAGATACAAAACAAATGCAAGAACTGATAGTATATAATGAAACAATATAAATTGAATAAGATACAAAACAAATGCAAGAACTGATGGTAGTGACTTAGATGGTAATGCAAAATAGAGATACTAAACAATATTATAATAATGAAGAAACGGAAATTTTGGAGTGCAGATTCAAAACTCGCTTTATAAACTTCACTTCAAAAATACCTTAAAAGTATTTAATTGAAGATTGAACAAAATTAGGGTACTTGAGTGATTGCATTTATTCGCCTATAAAGCACCTCTGTACATTATTGATAGGTGATGTATATTACATTCACTAAGATTATGATAACTGTATTTCTAATATTACATCTCAACTCATAAACTCTATCCAATACACAATAGTAGATCATGATTAATTCCTTCATGTTCAATGATACACATATAGGCGTTACGAACGTCGTAATGTAAGATATAAAACTCCCCTGTATATGCACACAATGAAAAACTAGACTAAGAATTCATGATATAACTTTCATGGAAACATCATGAAATAATTTTCGATGAAAACTTCAAGAACTTAATGAATACCTCTTAGAAGAAACAAAGTTGACTTCGCAACATTAGTATTAGCAATGCAGGAAGAATTGACTAACTAATAAACCCAGTTTCTCTTAGTATATGTACCTAAATGCTCCGCTTTGACAACCTTTGTGATTTGCCCACTTAATTCTACATGATATACTACAGAATCTAATGCTTGTGAACAGAGACGCCAAAAATATATGTATACAGAGCATATATATTTTCAATAGCATGTATGAGTTAAATAAATCTAAAATTATATATACATGAAACCTACAGTAGTTATGAGACACCAAGGCAGCATACTAGCTACAAAGGACAAGTGCATACTAAAGTTGTTTACCGAATCAGGTCTAACAAATTTCTCAAGTTTCTCTTCAGAAGGTCGCAGCTTCCCCTTGTTCTTCCCATAAATATCAGCTTCCTCGTCTGAATCCTCATCTAAAGTATAACGTGGTCGACTGTCAGATCGAACCCGCAGCCTCTCCACCAAACTCGACATTCCTAACTGCAATAGCCCACAACAAAACAAAAAAATACAAAACTTAACATATAACCAATTGAATCATAATTCATAACAGCAATCATAGCATCCTTGTGAATTTCGTATATGTGAACTCAGGTTTTGAAAATGGTGTCATTTTATATGCACATAAGCATGTAGATACACTACCTCCATCCCAAAAATGTAGTCCAATTTGATACTCAATAGACAAAATTGACAAACTTTTCTACTTAATTGACAAAACATAACAATGATTTGAGTCAAAATTACCATGTTAATAGCATGTAGATATACCTCCATCTCAAATATATAGTCCATTTTGATTTTCAATTATCGAAATTAACAAACTTTGCTACTTAACTGACACAATTTGATTTCAATAATCAAAATTATCAAACTTCGCCACTCTAATTGACACACATAACTTCGATTTGAATCAAAATTACCACGCTAAAAGTAAAGTATGTTAAAAATACTATCTTTTGAAATATTTTTCACCAAATATTATACAACAATGCAAACTATTTAAGTTCAAAATTTAAAACCAACCACCAAAATTCAAAACTGGACAATCTTTTTGGCACGGATATAATATAATCACAAAACCCCATCAAATTTCGTAAATGTGAGCTAGGGTTTTGAAAAAGTTCACATTTTTATGTAAATAGACATGTAAACACATACAGAAAACAATTAAAAACAAAAAAATACTAAATATCAAAAACTGCAAATAATCACTTCACAATATCATACAAAAATGAATTTCGTAAATGTGAGCTAGGGTTTTAAAAAAGTTCACATTTTTACTACAAACAACCATTTAATATATACATCAAACAATTATTGAACCAAAAATAGTATATAAAAATTAAAATTAATCATTTCACAAAATTATACAAAATTGAAATTATGTATACATACATGATAATTCGAATTTCAATTTGAAGATTTTGAGTGTTAATTAGCTGAGTGAAGAGTTTTTGAGATTACCCAAAATCGAATTTGGGGAATTTATTGAATTTTGATTATGAGCTATAGATTTGGGATTTATTGCAATCAAGCCCTAGATTTTGACTTTAAAGGGAAAATGTGAAGAAATTAACTTCTATTTTCACCATCTTTCTTGTAATTTATAGATTGGATTATTTATGTCCGGTGTTTAAGTTGATGGAGCATCATTTTGATTTTACTACACAATTTTGGCTGAGCGATTAACGAGTACTAAACTATTACAAGCAAATTTCTGGCGTATACGTGAACGGCCTCCCCTTAAAAAAACTTAAGCACATGTTTCAAGTCGCGAACGTTTCGATTTCCAACCATGGACTTTTGATTGTTTTTGCTTAATGCTACAGACTTGATCGGGATTTAAACCTCGTCAGCCTAAGTCAGATTCATCTTCTTATTGCATATTCCAGAATTACTATATATAAGTATTCAGATTTGAAGGTTGAATGGAAAATAATGTACGCCATTTTCCTCAATAAACTAGCAAAGAGAAGTAGTAATTTTGTTCATTATCGCATATTTTTTGAGGAAGTATTAAATGATATTGCAACTTCAATGAACAACCCAATTTGAGAGATCAACAGTCAAGGTACCAGTTAGATTGTGGAAATAGTTAAACCACAAATACAAAATTAATACTCAAAAAATAGTGGATAAAAAACTCTAAAATGGCAAACAAGCTCTCTAAATATGGTACTAAAGAAGACAACATTTCTTTCAATTTGAAAATTTCACCTTACAAGTTTCTCCCTGCAAGTTTATTTTTTGTTCGCCAAGATACGTCAAAACCATACGAAACATAGCAAAAAGCACTACGTATAACACACATAATATATAAGTGAAGCGGAATATCATCCGATGTTCAGAGTAAGCAAAAACGAAAACACGTGAGTTAAGAAATGATCCGCTTCTTTCTTCTTGATCGCACGGTACCCACCATGTCCAGCTAAGAATGCTGTGACTCTAAAGGAAAAGTTGTTACTCACCTGCATTTAAACTAGAGTTTGCATGTTTCTTATCTGATCATCATTCTGCAGATCATTTCCTGGTGCCACTACTGATTATTGTTTCTACCCAAGCAGTAATCCCTCGAATGGTTGTCCCTGCTTATCATGAGGAAACCGCCTAAGCACGCGACAGCTAAAACCGAACCAACTCCAATCACAACGAAAAGTCCCCATAAACTTTCGATTCCAAGACTTGCAGAAGTTGTTGAAACGTAGGCTCTCTCGAATACATTTCGCTCCTTACCTACGCTTCTCTATCTTTGATGCCTCTGTTTTCGGTCAGATTTAAAGACCGCTGATACATCAGTGGTGAACAAGCAAAATCAATCCATAAATTTAAAAATTGCGTCATGGGGCTTAAACGAATGATCATCGCATCGCCTTACATGGCTAAGCACTATACTAATCTATGTTTCGACATACATCCTTGTTACGATTGTAAGGTCGCGCACAATTTGGCTATTTTACCTCGCCATGCTGAGCTTTTTAAAGAGCACGTGAGGATATTGCTCGGCTGTGCTCAATAATCAATTAATACAAGGTGTTTTGATTCATGCATTTGTTATCTTCCACTACCCGATAGGGAAAACAAATCCAAATCCATTGGTTTTGAGGGGTGGTTGAACCATTGTATATTTCCCACAATATTTTGCTGCTAAGACCTCATGTGCGTATCTCATCTAAAACCGCACCTATACTCCCATTCTTGAATATCGCATGCAATTCTTTTCATATGTTTTAATGTCTGAAGTCGGGTGAAATTCAACTCTTTCAACAATGAACGAACAAATGAGTTTTCTGGGTAGGCTACACCTGACCACTTTTAGCAATCCCATGAATGTCGTCAAGGGGTTGGCCTCTTCTGGGCTAAGTGAGCATCGCACATTGACGCCAAACTAGATGCTGGTTATACTAGTACCACCAAACACCACAAGATTACTCACAAATCTCGCTAAGTCAAGTAACCACACCGGTCCTCCTCGCAAATTTAAAAAGTCTCTAATTTCGAAATCTTGGAAGCTTGTTCGTATCAACTAGGCTATTCAAATAATAAACTAATTCTACTATTATCGACAAGATTGGGCGAACGCTGAGCGTGACAAGTCAGACGGCACGACGCCATCGACATTTCAAGTGATCCGATTAGCTTCATGGCCTCATCATCTTGTTGGGGTCTGTGGTTGAGAATACTCTGCTATCAGCTGCATAACAATTCCTATCCAAAGGAAAGAAACAACCACTAACTAACCAAAGTCACAAGTCAACGGTTTCAAGAAAATCCAAAGTGTTTTTATCTCGTTTTGTCTAAGTACGTACACCATGATGACGCCCTACCGGTGTAAGGAAGTTGGTAAGTCCACATACGACAAGCTCGCTTGCAAGCATTGGTCACATCTCCCACAACCGCCATATTTCGATAGCAATAAAAGAGAAAGCAACTATATACATACTCCACCATGAAAAGATCATCAAATATATTGTCGATCCACCGAATCATATAGAAACAAACTCAACATATTATAGATAATTTGAAAATGGAATCATGTTGGTCTAATTAAAAAGCCACTAACCTCTAGAAAACTTCATGTAATTCAAGCTATTATAATCACCCAACATCTTTCCTCGGCATTCAAGCAAAGGAATGTATTCAGAACATGATATGTGCCAATGTTGTCATTACACCATCAAAGACATCACCGAATCCACTCGCCACGCATTTAATTTGTTATCGATCCAATCTAACAAACCCGGTAAAGATCGCTGAACTCCCATTCTCAACTTCTTTCGCTTGTTGGTATTTCCCAACCTTCGTATGTATGTTCCTCCACCAGTCAAATCATCGCCTAAGATCGTCTCGAAAGTAATCGTACGCTTCTCCTCATCATCAATACTATTATTGCTTATTTATAGTTGTATCGACCTTTTAACTATACCATACTTTGGTGTCCAAAACCCAATTTTTTCACATCTCATCGCTAACAACGTTGATTATTTCATACGGCTGTTATATTAAAATACAAATTAAGATTCTCAAATTTCCACTGCATCTTCGAAGTAACGCTGGGACAATCTCTTTGCAAAGATTTTGTCCAAATTCACTTGACACTCACAAAAAGAAGTTTTGTTACTAATCAAATTAGTAATGTTTTTGGTCCCAACTATTTCTTAATCAAGCACGCTAAAGTCGGGGATACGATCATATGCCCACAAGCCATATACTGGGTTCCTTTCAGAAATACTTCATGCACTAAGTTAGATAGATTGGCTCTCGAGACAACAAACTGGGCATTATTATAATTTTCTGAAAACCGAGTTAATCACAATCTAGTATCAAGAAGGTTCTAACACTAAGTTTCATGATAATGAAATCAAAATCAAGCATTTGTGACTATCAAATTAAAAACATCTTGTTAACTATCAAAGACTAAATCCATAACATTACTACTAGTACTAATTTGGGATCAAATGGCAAATCGCTCACACCGAGTAGACTAAACTCGACAACTCGCAAAATCGCTCACGCTAACTAAAGAGAAAATTGACAACAACTGTTGGAAAATCATATTCCTGTTTCTCGTTGAATAAGATAACCAAGAACTCCTCGAAGCTTTTGTGTTCTTGGTACATAAGTGCTCGATACCAATAACCCTCAGATTAATCTAATAACCGAAACATCCAACGAGTTCAATACACACCAGCATCAGACTGTAATAATCCAAGCATACCCTTTATCCATCATTCCAATTTCCTCGCTTTTAGCAAACGCCTCAAGACCAAGATCGACGCTATGAACAATAAAAACTCTTGTCTGCATTGTCATCAACTTGTAAAGCTCAACTTCGAAGTTCTAAAACGGTAGACGCGGGATAATGAATATTATTATTTTGTATTTCATCACTCTGGTAGGAATAATTCCTCTCCTACCTAAGTATCTATACAGATTGGAACAGTAGTATGCCTCAAGCAGGCGTTGATAACATGAACTTGATATGAATCATTCAAAGCGGCTCGTATGAAGTTTTGCTATGGTTAAGATAAAGTTATGGCTTGGCTAGAAGGAATTAGATTAAGTGGGGTACCAACCTCTTTCTCCTAGATTAATCAATGTACGAGCCTGCATGAATCTTCGAGGTCTCAATAACGGCGTTATGATGCACATTTCACTAAGTCCGTCCTCACATGCATCAATATATTCATACATTAAATGGTACATTAAAAAAGGATGACGATAATATCGTAATACTTACTATTACGGCTGAGCATAAAATAATAAAATGGCAATTTAAACCTCAAGTAAAATATTTCACTTATCAAGAATTAGTTCATTCATCTAACAATAGTTCCCAGACAGCTAACAATAAAATTCTAACAAAATCAATAGTTATCCCTGCATCCGCATCAAAATCAATCGATATTATAATGTACAAGACGGAAGGGGTCGGGTCAGAATTTTGTTATTGAAATCTCATCGATATAGTAGCTACATGAGTATATAATTCAGCCACATTCACTAGGCTAAAAGTCCGCTAATAAAAGACTCATCGTTGAGTTCATGCTGGCTGACATCGAATTTAGCATAAAATGAATGTAATGTCTGAAAAGTTTTCATTAATATTTTAATTTGTATAATCGATTGACAATTGTCCAAATCATAATATTTAAGTCAAGTCAATGCACAAACCTTATTAATACATTAACGTAATATGTTTTGAATGTCTCTCAAAGATTTATATCTAAACGGTATAAAGAGATCGGATATAAGAGAAAATGAATTAATAAACAAACTATAATACGACGCATTCGCCATATCAAGACTAAGAACCTTTCGCTTGAATCCCTTTCATGCAATACCATCCTCGCCTTATAGAAATTATGAAGCATAAAAGTTAAAACAGCCCATTTTCGATACGCCCACCCCACTTTTTCCAACTGTGGTCTTCAAATCGCTAATCACACCTATTATTCACTTTTCGCTTACTTCTGCTGCTTCTCTCGCTATGCTGGTAAGAGAGATAACAACGCATGGAAATAATACCTTCAATACCTTTTAAATCAAGAAAACTCCGTTTCTTTTCCTCGCCCATTATTATCCAAGCTATTTATTATGTCAGTTTCTATAAAAGCTTATTATGTCGGGTAATAATGCATTTAAAAATTAAAAGTGAATATATATTGCTTCAGACAGCTGCCATTACGAACGTAAGTGGTATTATTCATCATTACAAAAAAAGACTTAAACATCATTTAAAACCACTTAGACATTGGCTATAAAAAACGCCGTAATCATAGGTGATGCTCAAGTCGCTTTTATACCATTTTTTTGCATGATTTTAGCTATTTCACCCCATATTACAGTACCTACAAATTCATACTAATGTCACAAAACATACATTCATTCAAGTTAAATATCGATCAAAATATATCTCAACATACATAAATCAAATGTAACTTAGGATAGATAAAATTATATTTATATCAATATACATCAAGTCAAAATATAACTAAACAAATACGTCTCAATATCTAACAAAACTAATAGTTTCATACCACAAATACTCAATCTGGCTTATACCGCGACATCAACGAAGCTCTTCACCCTATAATGGTCTCAAGCATTTGTTTGCTAGATAGCCACACCATCCATGCCGAACCCGAGTAATTGGCCATCCGCGAAACTATCACACTCATTCTTCTAAGCGATATCGAAAAATTAAAGAATAAAGTATATACTTCCATAACTTTTAAATTAGTATCAACATCCACATATTTAAAAATGACTTACAACTAAAAAAAAAAGAGTAGTAGTATCAAATTCTAAAATGTACTCCATAAACAAAATGTGACATAAAATCCACACAGCCTAAGTTTGACGCTACTGGGGCACTGGGATAATCTTCAACTAAAGAACAAGAACGGCATCACGAGAGGATGCCCAATGGCCACTTAGATTTCACTAAACATCTATGGATTATGGGCCTCTGGGCATACCATCTTTGGCAGTTGTTCTACTGTTAGCGCATGCCCTTATACGCCAAGCATGGATAACCCATGAGTTCTGGCTCCTCGCTGGCCAGTAATATTCCCCAGGTGAAAGGTCACACTCATGGATCAATCTCGATTGACATAGTATTTACATCCCAATCTTCTGAAATATATCACGATTAACCTCTTTCCTATAACTCCACGCCTCGAGGACAGTAGTGTTGTCGGCTCCTTAATGTTAGGGGCTCTAAGCCCCAATGGACTATGGATTATGGGCCAAAGAAAGCCCTTTTTGGTTTTATATGACTATAACAAAGATCTCATTTTTCCATAATCGCTATATATGCAAATCCTACACTAGAGTGTCCCAAATTAGTTGTCCACTTTCTCTAAACCCCTACTTTTCCTAATCACTTCATACCTTTCTACTCATCAACTATGCAGCAGGTTAGTTAATTCAATTTTCCCATTTTTAATTATTTTTTCTAATTTTTTTTTCATTTTTTTCCTTTAATTATTAATTTTTTTAAATATTATTTTCTTCATTTTTGTAATTCAATTTTTTGTATATAGTATTATTTTACATTTTTTGAATCTTTAATTATAGGCCGGAGCATCATCAGGTGCTGATACACAGGTGACGTGGGAAGATCAGCAAAATATTAATAAATTTGGCAGATTGAATAATCGATTTCATGATCTTGATGAAGAAATTAAAGCCGCTAAGGTATATAATTTATTTATTTTGATGAATATTTTTGTAAATATTGAGCTGATTAATTTTTTGTTTGATTTATGAAATAATAATTGCTTATGTTTTAATCGATTTTTTATATGGTGATAATTGGTAATGGTAGTGGTGATTTAGTTTCGAAAGGGAACTTATTCGATTTTTAATACTGAACTCGATTGTTTTTATATGTGGTGTATCATAAAAATATATCAAATGCTAGCTTTTTTATGTACATTTTTATTAACATGATAATTTTGATTCTGGTGAAAGTTGTGTTTGTCGAGTAAGGCTACAAATTTTGTTCATTTTGAGGATTGGAAATCAAAATAGAAAATCTTCGTGGGATGGAGGGAGTAGTTCTCGTAGGCCAGAGTGGAATCGGATAATTGTCCATAGTCTGGACTAAGCCATGTTGTTATTAGAACCGTGTTGTGTGTTGTATTAGCGTCTTGATCCGAGAGAAATGTGTATTTAGTGGTGTATTGCAAGTAACCATGGTGATGGTTAGATTTGTTCGGTTTTGCAATGGCACTAGTTTGAGTCATCATTGCAAGTCCTAATTGAATCTCAAAAAGTGATTTACCTTTAATTTCAGCTGCTTTGCGTTGGTTATAAAAAATAATGAGAAAGTAATAGTGAGAAGTATGCTAAATGTGAATCAATTAAAGCTAGGAGTGTAGTACTAAAAATGAGCTTTGTTTGATTGGCTGTTAGAACTTCTAAACACTTAATTACTAGTCAGGATTTCAAAGAGTCTGAATTCCTTGATATTTTAATGTATAAAAAGTTGAAGACTAGCCCAGGGCTCCAGTTATCTTACCTTTTTTGTATTTTGTTTCTATTGAGAGTGGAGGATCTAATGAAACTGAATGATGTTCAGGCAAATGAGAACTAATAGTCCCCCTCCCCCCTCTCCCGTGTAGTGGAATACCTAACGTAGACAAATCATGACGCAATTTTGTGGCATTTGAAATGGATCTGGCTTAAACTGGTTTGTTCATAGGAGAGTGAATGTCCATGTTACTCTTTATATCAAAATAAACCTCCAGCCCCATAACTCTGGATGTTAAAAATGAAAGCATGTTGTTTTCTGTCAGTGAGGAGCATATATGGTATTTAAACTGAACAAGACGATATTTATCTTGAATATAATAGTTCTGAGATGGTTGAATGAATTGGTTGTAGCTCATTGTCTGTCTAATCAGTAGCCAGTGCATACATATTAAGGTTAACGGTACTCTTGTGTATATTATAATTCACGCCTCTGAACTATGTGGTACATGCATAACGTTCACGATTTTTTATTGACCAATTTGTCAATGGAAGCTGGTGGTTTCAGGAAATAGCCTTATAAGATATAAGGGTGCCCACTTTCAGATAATCCTACTCATTTCCACCTACATGTGAATAAACGTTTCAAAAAGCTTTTTTTTTTTTTTTCCTGTTTCTGTTGTGACTTAGCATTCCTTTTTACCTTGCCCATCAAAGCCGAATGTACTATAAGTAGTTTCAATTCCTATACAGGAATCATTGGAAAGCTATGAAGATGCAAGTAATGAGTTAATTCTCACCGATGAGGAGATCGTGCGGTTTCAAATTGGCGAAGTTTTTGCTCATGTGCCGAAAGAAGAAGTAGAGACTAGGATAGAGCAGATGAACGAGGTAACCAGCAAGAAATTGGCGAAACTCGAAGAAGAAAAGGAGTCTGTGGTTGCTCAGATGGCTGAACTAAAG
This sequence comes from Lithospermum erythrorhizon, assembly GCA_019722365.1. Taxonomy (NCBI): domain Eukaryota; kingdom Viridiplantae; phylum Streptophyta; class Magnoliopsida; order Boraginales; family Boraginaceae; genus Lithospermum; species Lithospermum erythrorhizon. The sequence continues at coordinate 510,127 of JADFUC010000514.1, forward strand.
AAGATCTTGTATGGGAAATTCAAAGACTCCATTAACCTTGAGGAGGACTAGAATTTCTCTCATTTTGTTGAATGTAATTCTCTCCAATTGTCATCACTGAGTTAGCTGAAAACTAAAATTTGCTTGTTCTGTTGAATATTTATTTTCTGTTGGTAGTTGAATTGTTATTGATCTTATTCAATATCTCTTATTCCTTGTTCAGATAATGAAGCTCATTGTTTAAACTAGGTGGTGCCATAATTGTCATCTGCATCAGGTTGACCCTGCATGCGTAGTGTACGTTATCGACGCGACTATATTTTCAAGGGAGCTAAAGTCACACAGAAACAGTGTTAAAAAGGGGGTGAAATGATTATTTTGCCCCCTATTTGTTAGTGTAATGTTTGAGGAAGTTTTATTTAGGAGCAAAATAATCATTTCAGTGATTTTTAATATTGTTTCGGTTGCAAAAAGCTTTTGTAAGTTTAGTGCACAAAAAGGTATATGCACATTCTCAGGGTTAGGTGGTGACAGGAAAATATCACACATTTGGGATAGAGGGAGTAGAAGATACATTACTATAAAAAATAAATTAACCCATGTAAAGATAATGAAGGTGAATGTTATATACGGAGTAATTGTTGTTGGTACCTTTCAATTTTGTGAGTGATTCAGTAAATGTGGTGAAATATAATTAATAGTAGCAATTGTTGTTGATATCTTTTAATTTTTGGAGTGATTCAGTAAATGTGGTGAAATATAATTAATAGTAGCATTCATCGGGAACATCCTATATTTTGTTTGATATGTAATTATTTGAGTGTGGATTGTGGTTTGTGAATATGAGTGGATCCATTTTTATAGGTTAATTTTAGTGATTTTATTTATTAAAATTTCGAGTAGGTGAAAATTCTTATCGAATTATATAAGGAGCACTTTTTTTACCCTAATAAAGGAGAGCAATTAGAAGTTAGCAATCAAGTAGCGTCATACCAATAACATATAAAAATATGAGTCAAGTACCATTCAAACGAACAATTGACATATCATGTATTAATAAGTCGAGCTCAAAAGAGTATTGATTTATCATGTGGTAATCATTTTATCGAATCGAGTAACTAGTTAAATAATGAAAAGTTGCATAAATTGGGGATTGCATTTGCATTTTTTTATTGGTAAATGCTGAAATACGTTTTTAAGCTTAGATCTGAGCTGCATTTAGTATACAGTATATAGTTTACCGACATCTTGAAGAAACAACTAAGCTTCAAAGTGTATAAAGTTTTCATTATTACATAGATTGAGTTAAAGTGAAGTTTTGTAATAATCAATTTTCTTGAATCTCAAAAATGGCAAGAGCTTATGGATCTTGCCAGATCTCAGCATCCATTTTCATCCTTTTGTTGTTATTCAATGTTGTTCAATCATTTTACCTTCCTGGTGTAGCTCCTGAGGATTTTCACACGGTTTGTTATTGAATCTTTCCTTTATTTGATTGTATAAGTGTATATATTTTAGTTCAGATTTATGTTGTATAGTTGGATGTAAATTGGAAGTGATGATTTTATTGAGTATTCTTGATTTGGGTTTGTTTGATCTGACTTTATTTATGTTAATATTTGATTTGCATAAGTGCATACATTTTAGTTCAGATTTATTTTGTATAGTTGGATGTAAATGGGAAATGATGATTTTTTTTGTGTTTTCTTGATTTTGGTTTGTTTGATTTGGCTTTGTGTATGATAATATCTGTTTAGAATGAGTGAATGACTAGTTTGGAGGAAAAGGGTGAGCAAAGATCAAACCTTTATTAAGTGTCATTGTGTAATTGGATTGATTGTTGTGCTTGGGTATTTTTTTATTTGGGTTTTGCTTGATTTGACTTTATGTTGTATGATGATATTTGTTTAAATGGTACATTTTGCTAGTAGAATGAGAGAATTGCTAGTCTTGGGGAAAAGGGTGAGCAAAGATCAAATCTTTTTTGAGTGTTATTCATGAATTGGATTAATTGTTGTACTTTTGGTGTTTGTTTGGTTGATCTGACTTTATTTGTGATAATATTTGTCTTAATGGTATATTTTCCTAGTAGAATGAGAGAATGACTAGTCTGGGGAAAATGTGAACAAAGATTAAGCCTTTTGTAAGTGTTGTTGATTAATTGGATTAATTTGTGTACTTGTGTATTTATTATTTATGTTTTCTTGATCCAACTTTATGTATGATAATATTTGTTTTGATGGTACATTTTCCAATTAGGATGAGTGAATCACTAGGCTGGGGAAAAGGGTGAGAAAAGGTCTAATCTTTTTTATGTGCCGTTGATCGATTGGTTTAACTGTCTTTAATTGTTGTATAGAGAATGTATAGTGTAGTAACAGTACTGCTTTGAGCCTGCATTGTAAAAGAACAAGTTGCTAATGAAAAGGTACGTAATAGATAACCAGGAATTAGTTGGACGTTTACAACTGATAAGTTCAGCAGTGACCTTGATTTGTTACCTTGTACTTAAATGTATAGGAAGATATATAGAAGATTTTATATTAATTTGGTTGCGCTTGTGCAGGGGGATGAGCTGAATGTCAAAGTCAACAAGTTGACTTCTATAAAGACCCAACTCCCATATTCATTCTATTCTCTTCCATTCTGCCATCCAAAAGTCATAGTTGACAGCCGAGAAAATCTTGGAGAAGTATTGCGTGGTGATCGCATTGAGAACTCTCCTTATGTGGTCAGTATTGCAAAATTAGTTTGTTGATGTCTAAAGAACTCAATTCCCATACAATGAATACTTATCTGACTATTTCTATCTACTTGACTTCGTTGCAGTTTCGCATGAGGGATCCCCAGAAATGTGCTGTTTTATGTCGGGTGACACTTGATGGCAAAACTGCAAAGCAGTTCAAGGAAAAGATTGAAGATGAGTATCGCGTTAACATGTATGTCCACCGTCCACATGTGGCATTGCATACAACTTTATCTGTTCAATATGATTAACACACTAGACCTCTACCTTGCATTATCTTATGTCTCTTCTTCTAATGTGGTAGGATACTGGACAATCTTCCTTTAGTGGTTCCTATCCCAAGGCTGGATCAAGATGCTCCTCCTATTTATCAGCTTGGCTTTCATGTTGGGCTTAAAGGACAATATGCTGGTGTAAGCGTACTTCTTAGAACTCTCTTTGAGTTTTGACTAGTATAATTTCTTTTACTGATGTATATAATTGTGTGCAGAGCAAGGAAGAAAAATATTTCATTCACAACCATTTGAGTTTCACTGTCAAGTATCATAAAGATGAGCAGACTGATTCTTCAAGGATTGTCGGGTTTGAGGTCAAGCCTTTTAGGTTGGTTATCAACTCAACTCTTCGTTTTTTATTGCGAATTCTGGATGAACCTCCAAAGGGGTTCTTTATTTTTTTTTCTATTCATATGACATTATTACCTTGTTCTATTCACTAAGTATCACATGGTACTTGTGTGGTTGATTTATGCATCTAGTGTCAAGCATACGTATGGAGGAAAATGGAGCGATAATACTAAATTAACAACTTGTGATCCGAATTCGAAGCAGCCAATTTCCAATTCAAATTCTCCACAAGAAGTTGCTGATAAGCAAGAGATTATATTCACATATGATGTTGAATACCAGGTAGCGTTTTTAGGTCTTTGTTCATTGTATTCTGATATCAGTAATAATTTGGCAATGCTTCTCAATTATCAGACCCCCGACCCGCTTAGGCGAGTCTGAGCGTTGAGTTCATATTGTGTTGATGTAATGTTCATATGACCTCACTCATGAAATTTGCATATTGATGTTGACTGGTGAAGCTCTCACACTAAACATTCTTTTGTATGATCTCACATTACACAAGCGTAAAATATAGGCAAACGAAGGATATCTTATTTGTTTTATGTTGTGCATTACAGGAGAGTGATGTGAAGTGGGCATCAAGATGGGATACGTATCTCTTGATGAATGATGATCAAATCCATTGAAGTTTCTCAATTGGCGAATTCACTGTGATTGTCCTTTTCCTCTGGAATGGTGGCCATGATTATGTTGCGTACACTTTACCGCGATATTTCCAGATATAATGATCTCGAGACGCAGGAGGAGGCCCAAGAAGAAACAGGATGGAAGTTGGTTCATGGAGATGTATTCAGACCCCCAAATAACTCCAATTTGCTTTGTGTCTATGTTGGAACAGGTGTACAGTTCATCGTCATGGTACTCGTTACTATGATGTTTGCTGTTCTTGGTTTCCTTTCTCCTTCAAATCGTGGTGGGCTGATGACAGCCATGCTTCTACTCTGGGTATTCATGGGAATTTTCGCTGGGTACTCAGCTGCACGCCTGTACAAGATGTTCAAAGGAACAGAATGGAAGAAGGTTGCTTTAAGGACTGCCTTTTTGTTCCCAGCCACTGTCTTTGGCATCTTCTTCGTTTTAAATGCATTGATATGGGGACAGAAATCATCAGGAGCAGTTCCCTTTGGGACAATGTTTGCCTTGTTCTTCTTATGGTTCGGAATTTCAGTTCCACTCGTCTTTGTGGGCAGTTACGTTGGGTTTAGAAAGCCAGCAATTGAAGACCCTGTGAAGACCAACAAGATTCCTAGACAGATCCCAGAGCAGGCTTGGTACATGAACCCCATTTTCTCGATAATGATAGGGGGCATACTTCCCAGTGCCGTTTTTAGCAAGAGCTGTTCTTCATCCTGACATCAATCTGGTTTGAATGGTTCACCACTACATCTTCGGTTTCTTATTCATCGTCTTTGTGATCCTCATTATCACCTGTGCCGAAATATCAGTTGTCCTCTGCTACTTCCAGCTATGCAGTGAGGATTATCTATGGTGGTGGAGATCATACTTGACATCAGGTTCCTCCGCACTATACCTTTTCCTATACGCTGTTTTCTACTTCTTCACGAAGCTCGAGATCACTAAGCCAGTTTCCGGAATGCTATACTTCGGGTACATGTTCCTCGCGTCCTACGCGTTCTTTGTGCTAACTGGTACCATTGGCTTCTATGCCTGCTTCTGGTTCACAAGGCTCATCTACTCATCTGTGAAGATTGATTAATTCATCAATTAGCAAGATGCAGAGAGGATAATCTTTTTTGGTGGTGAAAATCATTTATTCAAATACTCCATAGTAGACTACTTGTATCTCATCTAGATGTAAACAGTTATATTTGGCACTTTTGGAAGTCACTATCATTGAGAAAATTACATAAAGTGATGTATTTCAAGTTGGGTAACCCGTTTGCCTATTGTAATTTTGTTATCTTGTCAAGTTGCCTCCTAAATTTTGGCATCTTATCTTTATGCCTGAACCTACTTATTTTTGAGTGCTCATAGGTGCAAAGCTCTTGTCGAGTTGTCACTCGATTTGTTTTTCGCATTTTAAAGTCAAATAATTGTTTTGAATTGAAGTGACTACATTACCCTTTATATGATCGAGATATTGCCTTTTTGCTTTAAATTAAGATCCTTAGCCCATTATATTAAATTTCTTTTCTTTTCAATTACAATCAACATAATCAAGAAATTAGAAGTCTTCATCTTCAGTCTCTGAACAAACATAACAAACCCTTTATCTTCAAGCAAAATTCTTATTTGATATTTCGGCGTCATAGTGTCGCATAGGAGCCCAGCGAAAGAAAGAGAAAAAGAAGATGATAAACCTGAATATTATCCCCATAGAAAAAGAAAGGGAAAAGTTGTCTCCTTGATCTACACCCGTCACTACGTACGAAGGAGAGTCGGCCTACACGTCGTGAGGAGGAGGAAAAGGGAAGGCAACTGAGTTTAGCGTCTAACCTGCACCATTATACTACAGCGAAAGGGAGGAAGCAGGCTGCCAAAAGAAGAAAAAAGAAAATAGGATCTACTAGGGTAGAAGAGTAGAATCTGATTTGTAAGATGTTTATTTTATGCTTATTTATTGAATCACGAGACCTTTTTTAGAACTAAAATGTAAGCGATTTAGATTGGTGAAACTTTATGTCTTTTGATTGTGTGGCGAATTGGCCAATGGGAAGGTTTTGTTTAGTAGTTCTGGTGAATATTTATGTCTATTTAAATGCCACAGTGAAAGAAATATTGTGTCTTTTCATACCCCGTATTATTTGTCTTTACTTTTGGCTATAAATTACGGCATTTTGTCTTTGTCTGATGTAATTTGGCATCTTGCATCTTGGTGGAAAAATAAAAATATAGGAGGCAAAGTTCATAGGGTATACTTTGGAGAATCGAGAAACAGGGGTAAGACAACAATAAGAACCCCAATATGACGCAATTCCGTTTCATTGCAGCGTTGCAAAGGTATAGTTGCTAAATTCAACCTTGAAACAAAGCCATAGCATTCTGATCCTTGCGTATTGCATCTACTTTCAAAACACGCGATTGGCTAAATTGCCCGACAAAATTAATCTAGAGAACAAGGAATTGGCTATGGCTGTGATTAGGTGCAAGTGAAATCCACCGGCCTTATTATTTGAACCAAACATTAAAAAACACAACGGTTGCCATACAAAACACCAACAAAACACAAATCGAAACCCTCCGTTCATTGTGGCTCTCGCCCATAACATATCGACAATAGGAGGGAATAGGTTAAATCCCAACTTGACTCGAGTTCGCTACGAACTAATCTGGCGCCTAACAAACGCCTTTCGGTTCTTTCAAGTGAAACTTCGCCTTATTTCAATGGCGTATCTTCAGCTTTGGCCTTAATATTAGACTCTTATAAAATGCGGGCCCATTATAGTTCATTCTGAAGCGAAATCTTTGAGATGGTAATTACTTTCGATTTAGAACTTTGATTAATTTCGGGGAAGCGCTAAAGAAAAGGCGGTATGGGAAAGCCGCTTAATAGTGTAGTTCCACTCAAAAGTGTAGTTGCAATTTACCTCGGCTTATTCATAGAGTGCATTCACATGCGGCAATGAAGAGCCATTTTCTTGATTTTAGGCTTTAAATGTGAAAAAATGGGTTGAGGCAGGGCAATCTGACAGAGTGGGAGTTTAAGAGGGACAATCACGGCAAAGAGTAGAGTTTAAGGGGCGTCCAGGCGATAAGATGTCAAAGTTCGGGAGCGGCTTGTGAATAACGATAGTACGAGGGCAACGGCCAATTACCTTCCCGAGTTCACAAGATTCTTTCTAAAAATTTGAAGAGACTTGTGTTTTTTATTGTTTCTAGAAATTTTTATGCGTGGCGAGGAATCAAATTTTTGTAGAGATGAATAACTTAATACCACACAAATAAGAAAAAGTATAAAAAATTAATAGGGGAATTAAAGAATGAATATAATAAATTGATATTTTATCTCAGATACTTCATTTTATCACTTAATAAAGTACTTTTTTGTTTCATGATTAATTAAAGTATTTTGATAAGGAGGTATTTTGGGATATATTAGTAATATTAATCAAGCTCTTAATAAAATACTTTTTAATTCCATGATGTAGTATATTGGGACGGTGGGAGTATCAATTAAGTTGATATATAGTTTAATAAAGAAAAGCATGCATGTGTTTCAACTATGTATGAAGCTGATGAACATATAGAAATTGAATTATTCGTAATCTCAGTTACAAAAAATTGAATACTCCGTATTTGGTTAGATGGATTATGTTGTACTTCACATTTCTAGTTTAATTAATTACATCATCTAAATTCGAACCACATATGATTTAACTAATTTATTATGAATAATATATATGTGATCCATGAATCAGATCAGGAACTATATTCTTAAGTTTTTTAAAGAATCGAATCTAAGAAATAAATGGATAATACATATTTGCATTGACAACATTTAGGTGAAGTTGTTGGATTTTGTCTAATTAATTTATTTCAAAACTTCACTTCGTATTTAGTTTCCATTCTAATAAGGATGACATTATTAATTTAACGGATAAAGTGGTTCAAGAATTTTTAGTTATATGATTGATTGAAAAAGAATTTTTAGCAATGGGTGATGAAATTAAAATGCATTATTTTTAAAACTCTTTTAATAAGAAGTAAAAGAGTATCCATTCTAAGAAATAAGCAAAATATATATATTGACATCAAGCAATAAAAGAGCAATATAATAAGTACAGCAGAAATTCTAGTTAATGAGGATGTGTGTCCTCCATTCCTCTGTATTCTTTGAGTCATCTCCCATTCTCATATGTATGTACATGTTTCTGTTTTTTCCTTTGAATTCTTCTAATTGAAGAGGGTTCATTATATTGAGGTTGTTTATGCTTAGTGGCTTGAGAGCTGGGATGTATTTATATTTATGCTCTTTACATTATATTTAAGGTATGCTCGTGATATAATGTTTTATTTTTATTATTAAACTAAATTATAAATAAATAAAATAGATGCATGTTATAATCTTAACATGGTATAACTAAAGTAATAGGGAGTATATAAAATGCAACAAACGACCATTCTCTAGTAGGAGATATTTGCATGGTGATGATGGGTTGTCACGTTCATTTAATTGAATGCAACCATGAACTATAGACATGTATATATGTGTCATATATCTGAGTTTATTTCTAAAGGTTATGAATCGTTTTTTTACAATTATTTATCGATTGATGTCTGATGATGTGTTGATTTTTTGTTAGAGCTCAAACTTATTTTGAGAACTTATATTAACAACAACAACAAAATGATAAAGAGGAGCTTGGTATTGCACAGAACTGATTATAAAATAAGAATTACGGAGTAATAATTGTGCCTTAGAGAGATGAATTTTGAATATGATTATTATGATCACCAGCAAAATCATTCAAAAGTGATAATTAAGGACTCATTAAACATACAATAGCACAAATGCCTTTTATTTGTCAATCAATTGTACAACGTTTTTTACGTAAAAGAATGTAACTGATCCTCAAATAGTCAAATGGTTGCTGAATCACAATTGTCATCAAACACATAATAATGAAATACTCTTACATATGGTTTAAACTTCTTCCAATCTAATTTAATTGATTTTTTCAATTTTTGATATTTTAAATTTTGATCAATAATTAGTTTTAATAAATATGAAATTTATTTCATTAGATCCATTTTTATAATTATTTTATTTCATCAGATTTATTTTTATAATTGTTTTCTTATAAGTTTCATATTATACTCCATCCATTAATTTAACTCGAGATTTCTACAATTTTCATTAAAAATCGAATTAAAAGTCAGGAATCCTTCTTAAAAAAATAAGCTTCGGACAAAAGAAAATTTAGATGTTACACGCGTTATTTTATTATTTGTATATAAAGGTAATTATTGACTTGGTCCCAATCAAGTTGCAATTTAGCCTAATATAGTTATTATATTATTTCATATTAGTTCTCGAAAGTGGTACAAATGTTATACATTTCTTTATAAATATGACAAATGCTGCATATTCACCATGTTTTTAAGGTCCTTAATTTCGTAAATCAACTGCACCATTTGTGCCATTTTCGAAATTAATCTGTAATATAACTACAACTTGATCATATTATCTAAGATCTAATTAACAATTATCGCCTTTTATAAAAAAATAATTATCGCCTTTTATATACCATGCGTTATTTTATTATTCCTATAATCGCTGCGTCTGACGATGTGACATTAGTCAAATTACTCAAATCTTTAATACGGACGTTTCTAAAACATTCCGTCAATGGACAAAAATAGAAATAAATCTATTCCCATAATGATTGTCCAATTAGAAACCCCCCCAAATTAATTACTCATTAAACGGCTAGTTTATTCCTCTTGCACCATATAAATATGTCATTTCACTACAACATCTTCATCATTTTACTATCTTGTCCCAAAATCATTGTCTATTTACCATAAAAGTATAGAAGGAGTTCTTATTTGTGTTGAAGCAACAATGACTACTTCTTTCACTAGAGGTTTTGGTGCATCTTTGATGGTGGTGCTCATTGCTTTGGTGAGCTTCTCTGAAGCAAGGCAACACTTAGTTGGAGGCAACAAAAATCCTTGGAAAATCCCACATTCAAAGCATCATGATTCTTTTAATAGATGGGCTTCATTGACAAGGTTCCTCATTGGAGATTCACTTGGTACATTTTTTCTTCAATGTTGCAATCTTATTTATATGTCTAACAACCCTTTTAAGAATTTAATTGAGTGGTTTAGTTTTTGTTCTTTAATTGAATTTTGTGGAAATGTGATGGATCAAAATATTTGCAATGTTTCAAAATTTATTTATAAATTCAACAACCCTTTTAAGAATTTAATTGATTGGTTTAAGTTTTATTATTTAATTGAATTTTAAGTGTTAATATATGATTGATCTAAAGACAATAAAGAGTTTCAAGCTTTAGTTATTCTATAATTGAATTCTTAGTTTGGAAATGTGATGGATCAAAAGACTTGCTAAGGTTAAATCATTATTTATATATATCTAACAACCCTTTTAAAAATAATTGATTGGTTTTAAGTTTTACTCTTTAATTGAATTTTTAGAGTGGAAATGTGATGGACCAAAAGACTTGCAAAGGTTCTCTTTAATTATAAATCTAACAGCCCTATTAAAATTTAATTGATTGGTTTAAGTTTTATTCTTTAATTGAATTTTTTTTAGTGTGGAAATGTGATGGATCAAAAGACTTGCAAAGTTTCAATCTTTATTTTATAAATCTAACACCTCTTTTAAGAATTTAACTTGTTTTTTTCCTCAAATAATTTTACCATTATCATTACAAAAACTCGAATCTGATACCTTATTATTACAAGTAATATTGACCACTAGCCTAATCCTAGTGATTAAGAATTTAACCGATTGATTTAGCTTCCAATCTTTAGTTGAATTTCCTGGTTTAAATTCTAATCTTGAATTGAATTTTCAGTGTTCAAATATGATGGATCAAAAGACTCAGTTCTTCAAGTGCACAAGGAAAATTACATGACATGCAACACCTCAAGTCCAATTGCATCCCACAATGATGGAAACACAGAGGTGAAACTTGATCATTCTGGTCCATACTATTTCATCAGTGGAGCAAATGGACATTGCAATAAAGGGCAGAAAATTATTATTGTTGTGTTGGCTGAGAGACATGCAAGGGTGGTTTTGGGTGCTTCTCCAGCTCCTTCTCCTTATGCACACCATCAACATCAAGCTCCAACTATTGCTCCTGCTATGGCTCCTGCTAGCAATGCAGCTTTGTTGAAGGGTACTTTGGTTGCTACTTTTGCTCTTGGTGTTGTGAGTTTTCTTTTGATGTGAAGGATTCTTTGACATTTATATATTGATTTCAACCAGAAAAAGGGATTAATATATTCAGAATAAATTATTTATTATTTATTGTATTCTCTACTTTTATAATTTATTGTCTTTTCATTTCAATTAAATGACTAGCTAACGAGAACAATCTTTATATTTATACTTCATCTTGTCTTTAAAGAGTCTGTTGTTCAATAAAATTTATTGTTGTTTTCAACTATTCATTTACTTTCTTAATATAATTTTTTATGTAACGTTGTTTAAATTATTATAGGTAAATAGTAGCGTCCAAGATATAGCAGAAGGGCGCATACCATATTTGCTATGAATAAGTACTTAAGTTTGAAGTCTATAGTCTTAGTGTTGAGACTTTTATATTTTTGGTTTTACACTCCATTTGAATCCATTTATTCTCGTCGACCAAAAACATCAACACCATTTTAGAACATCATTGAGATTATCCCTTCTAGATTAATTTTTAAATTTTATTTTCTCCTCAATTATCCAAATTAGACATATGAGTACCATTAAGCCTTTTCTTCTTATTTGAAGGAAGAATTGTTAATAATGTAAGTGTACAAATGGGGAAATAGATGCAAAATCAAACAATGAGATAGATTGATTTTTTTGGTTGAAGACAAACAAGTATAAAAGGTCTCGGAACGAAGTTGAAAATTGATCCCATAAAACTTAAAAATTACAAATTGATTCCGAAAAGTTCATATATACAAATTCGTGGACTAATAGTGTACTAATACAAATTCTATGAACTATTTATAAAATTAATTTATAATTTCAAGGATTACTATTACACTTTTTAATTCCAAACTCCAAAAACACTTTACACAATTATATCTCCTCTGATGATCAGTTGTCATTTACTCCATCATTTATCATTCCCGTACATATGAGGATGTTCTTTCTCAAACAAAGGTCATAGTAGTTGTGCAAATGGCACCTCCGCCTTTTATAATATCCTTATAATATCATCATTCCTCATCAAGTATCTCAGAAAACAAAACAAAAGGCAAACTAGTAATTTAATTAATAAAGAGAGTGGCGTATAAATGGGCCCCACCGGACACGATTCATCAAGCTTTCTGAATTCTTAGACCATTCATATTTCATAGTATCAAATTTGACAATTTATGTTACCAACCACGCCATCAATAGCGCCATTAGCGGTGTTATTTATTATTTTAGAATATTAAATTCTTTTCCATAACTTAACTTTTTAGCATTCTTGCGTCGTATCGCCATGTATTTTTCGTTTATTTATTTATTTCGTATATATAATTATTAAATGTATAATTACTACAACAATTGACACTAATTACTTCAATTTGACCCCTAAAATTTAGTTTCAAAAATCCATCATATATTAATACAATAATAATATATATTTTTAAAAAACCACGAGATCATATTATTAAAATACGCTCGATAAAGCAAGCATCACTTGAAAAGAAGGAATAAAACGGTATGTACAAAACTCAAAAAAATTTGGTGTCCGAATGGCGCTTAGGCTATTTATAGATGCGAAAAATAAAAATAATGTGTATTTTTTACTTAGTATTGTGCAAAAACTATTTAAAATTGTGGAGGAAAAATAAATAAACTGATCACGAGCAGCTGCACAGGTGGAGCTGCGCTGCAGCTCCTATTTTTGCAAAGGTCAAGCGTGAGTGGTTGCTCAATTTTTTTATTTTTTTTATTCGGTGGACCCCCACAATTGAGGTGTCAAAAATTTAACACCGAGAATCAAATTTTTAATCAAGGATTCGCCAAGGTGTTAAATTTGGCATTCGATTAATTATTTCTTTGTAAGTCCATTTAACATCTAGTGATTCATTACTTTGGATGATTTTATAATCATGGATGCATCGCTCCCAATTTTGTATATTGCAATCACCCAATTCCTTGTGGATGGATTTATAAATACCATGGATGCACATCTCCCAATTTTGTATGTGCAATCACCCAATTCCTTACAAAAGATAAGCCAAAGCCACAACAAAAATATTATCCTCAAAATCAAATATTTCCATCAATCATTTGCTAGAATTTCCCTAATTAATTAACTTGATACTTCATATTTCAAAATTTATCCATGCATGCATGTATGTAATTGTAACAATTCAAACTGAAGTTAATACTTTTTTTTGGAACTCAAATTTTGCTATTTTATTGTTATACCCTTGTGTCTTTTCACTTATAATTGATCCTTTTTAAAAAAAAATTATTTACAGGCAAAAAGCTTTTTAATTTATTTCCTAAATCTTTGGAAGTAATTGAGAGAGATGATGTCAACAGTCCTTGTGAGCAAGAAGTGTTTACTTCGGCCAACTATAAAACCACTGAGGAAGCTTCAGAATCAATATTGAGAAGCAAGGTATAGTAACCATTCTTGAAATGACATTATCAAGATTATCAGAAATATATATATTTTGAGCATTGATATGTAAAAAGTGTTTAAGGCCTGAAATATTATATAAAGTATAGGCATCTTTCTTGGAAATAGGTTTTGTCTTCTTTAGAGGACTCTTTCTACTGATATGTCATCAAAGAATTTCTTGTCCCCAAAATGTGTTGCTCTCCATGAAAATTGCTTCATCTGAAGAACTTGCGGCCTCTTCAACGCCAAAATTGGTCATGATCAAGAAGATGTCCACAACATGTCTGACATGATAAATTTGGAGGAGCAATTCAATCACAGAGGAGAAGAAAGAGGTCATCAATCCCACACAACTGACACAGGTAATAGTGGTTTTTTAGTTCAATTTTATCTGAAAGCAAACAATGAAACCAACAATCTTCCACCCACCTTATGTTCATCCTCTTGTCAAAAAAACCAAGCACTTTCAATGAAAAAGCCTTAAGATTTGCACTGAGCCTTGGTTCAGAAACTAGCTTTGATAAGATCTGCCCGTTGCACCCCTTCAGAAACTGGTGATACAGAAGATTGCAAAGAAGAAGAAGCAACTCAAGAACCAAAACAACAAGAAAATGAACCCCCAAATGCAAACTTGTTCCTTTGATGAAGAGGTCAAAAGTTGCAAAATACAGTATGATCCTAGTGAAAATGGCTCCTAAAAGCGTTCCTCCCCTCTTCCTTCTGTCTAGGAAAGATGGCCCCTCACTTCATATGCAATCTTACAGAACAAATGGGAGATTGGTTCTTGAAATTTTTTCTATCCCTCAAATGGACTCTGCTTCCAATCTGAGTGCCTAGAAAGCAGACTTGTCCTCACTTTATTCAATAGCCCTGATTCTCAAGATTCAATCCAGGAATCCAGGATGATAAAGTTGTAGATTTTGAAGAAGTTTTGATAATTTTGAAGAGAACTGAAGGTGGCCTTGAAGCTAAAACAGATGAAGATGACTATGAGGGCAGAAAGAAGAGCGAGGATGATGGTAGAAGTGAAATGGATGAAGAGAAGAAGAATTGTGAATCAAAATGGCATGAATGAAGCCAGGCATTCTTTATGGAACAAGAGTTCATCAAGTTTACCAACAAGTGGTATACTAAATGTGCATAGATCCTTTGATGATGAAAAGCCTAATAGGGTTAGGCAGCAGAAGTCAACATGGTCAAACAAGCTAAACAAAGCAGTGGAGTTGATGAAAGAGCAAGTGGTGGCAGAGCTCACACAACCACCAATCCCACAGTCACTTCCACCTCAACAACAGGTGGCTCGTCTCTCGTTCCGAAATCATCAGCAAAACCATCAACACCACTAGCTGCAACCTCATTCAATGCTTATGAATACTTCTGGAGGAACAATAACACCACTACTTATGTTGATCAAGAATACAGCAACCTCAAAGGTAACAATAACAAGGTTGTTCTAGCAAATATCAAATGATCATCAAGAAAGTATGGTTCTTGTTAAAGGCAACAAATGTGATTACTTGGTTCCATTTATCAAATGGTGGAAAGGGAACAGGAGGTTTCTTTTGTACTGGCAATCACACTGCATTGCCACTTCTTGATGCTCACCATTAACAAGTCCAACCCTCAACCATTTACAATTTATCCATTTTATCCTTAATTGGTTTCTTAATATATTTATATATATGAATGTATAAATGAGTCTCCTACTATTGTAAGAAAATGTACTATTATAATACTCTGCAAAAGGGTTTATGTAGCCAAATAAACATAAGAAAAAGGTTAATATTTTGGCCGAATGGTAGAGAGCATCAGTAACGTTTCGAAAAAATTCGCTTATATGTTTCAGCGTTTGAACTGCAAGTATATGATAAACAAATGTTTAAAAGGGCCGCGCTTGACAGCATAATGAAATACTTAGCGTTCGTTGTTGAGATCCGTTAGTTTAATAAAGGGTAATTTGGTCAGCACATCAAAATGCTTAATTTAACACTTGCTACGCGTGCGGTTAGACTGACAAATAGAAACAGCGTCAAGGTTATAAGATTTGAAAAACTGCTTCACGCATCTTTTCGCGCGGTATTTGCGAGAGAAAATATTTTCCCAAACACCCTCCGTTGCGGTATGAGCGAAAATAGAAAATGAAGGAAAGAAATTGAAAGGTTGAAGAAGAGCAGGGAAAGTGTAATTGAAATAAGATTTGGCGTTTGTGTATAAATAAATAAAAGAAGATTTGGAGGTCTTAGAAGTTGCAAAATGTGAGGTGAATTTAAATTATAACCCCGTTAAAGCTAATGGATGCAACCGATGAGCGATGTTATTTTTGACAGTGATGGTGGGTCTCTTTTTAAACATGGTAGGTAGGTATGGTGGATTTGAAGCATTGAGTGATAAATGGAATTTTTGAAATGTTAGTGATATCACTTGCTATTAAATCATAATATTTTATATATGTATGAGTGATTCTTTACTAATACTAATCAAAATATTTGCTAACATCTTTGACTTAGGTGGAATGTCTAGTCTTGATGTTTATAGTACTAGAACCATTATGTAATGGATCTTTTCCCTTTTGAGAAGCTTTTGGTATGATGACCAATGGTGTTCAATAATTGGTAATTGTCTGATCTGTTTGGACTTCATTTAAGGAACATCATGGTCTATTTTATGCCTCAAGGGAATAAGATCAAATATGTTCTTGACAAATATGATATTCATAAATTTATATTTTGAAGAGTTAGAAGATTGATGTTCAAGCCTCAAGGAATAAGATCAAGATATAAGTTTTTTTTAATTAGATTTATGTAATTATAGAATATTCATGTATATAAATAATAAATTATTTAAATTTTCAATTGAGTTGAGTTATTAGATATTTATTTATTTATATTTTGTATTAACTAAATATTTATTAATATGCAATGGTAAAAATCATAATAGATTTTTATATTTTTTTTAAATATAAAAAATCTTTTGTTACGTCCATCATAACATAGGAAATGAAGCTTTTGTTACTATTGAACGACATGTAACAAACAATTTCTTTTGTAATCTGGCAGCTTAACAAGAATATTTAATCTGAAATTAAATTAATAACTAATGCTTTTACGATGTTACGGTCGGGAGTTTTATTTTAATTATGTAATATATTTAAAATGTATATTCTATATTTATTTTAGTTCATCTTTCTTGTGAGTGTTAGAACTTAAGATAATCATTTGATTGCAATTGAGATGGGAGTTCCTTTTTTTAGCTGAAAAATTGAATTTTAAATGTGAAAAAACGAGATGAGGAGGCAGTCGAGAAAAGATAAAAAGTATAGAGAACATTGCAAAAGATAGAAAGTATAGGGAGACGGACGCGAAAGATCACTAGTTTAGGGGTAGTTTGAAAATAAAAACGTAGTTCATGAGGCAAACGGCTAATTAGCCAAAATATAACTACACAAGAAAGAAAAGAAGCAAAAATATGACTCTCCTTCAACATAAAATTTAACATAAAACAAATAATTCACAAATTTCTCTGCTTCTTGAACAGGGTTTGTGAATCTAGTCGGTCAAATTGATAGGCATTAGGAATAGAGGTATTATAACATATCTAACAAAATTCCTATAAGATACTCTTTCCATTCATTTAAATTGATATTTTCGTAAAGAAACTAAAATACAAATCTTAAAAGCTCAAGCTTTTTAAATTAAGTTATGTAAGCTACGCCGTCATATTACAATATGACACTAACAAGGCAACATGTATAAGAAGATAAGGCCATTTACAAACTTAAGAACATAGGGAAAAGCTAACATTTACTTCCTTCAAATATTTCTCAGGGAAATTTGCAATTAGTGTGGCAATCATTAAATTGTTTGAATTTCAAATCCTCTTCTTAAACCCATTAATCCAATCACAAACCATAGGGAGTATATCTACAAACTTAAGAATATAGGGAAAGCTAAAATTTATGGCCTTCAAAAGTAATCATGATAGTTTGATGAGGCAATAGGACAAAATGAAATACATTCAACTGTACAATACACAAAAGAAAAAAAGAAAAGGGATTGGGGGGAATAAATAAATGTTTGACATTTGTTTGAGTCCTTGAAATGAAATCCTCTATAAACAATCTCCAATAACTATATATTACAAAGACAGTAACATTAATGACAACAAAAGGAGGCTAGGGGGTGGGGGTGGCTCAAGAACATGGTCTTCTTAAGCTCAGGCCAAATCATCTGTGCATTAACCACTAGCTTGATTCAATCTCCACTGATTTTCAATCTTTCTCGGGATCCTCGGAGGTAGATGGATCCTCGATGAAAGGTGCCTCTGACTTAGCAAACGGTTTCTTGAACTGAACCAAGATCATAGTCATGTTGTCGCATCCTTCGCCACCTGAAGTAGAAGGGGCGAGGCACTTGTCTAGTATCTTCTCACACACGGCAGAAAGCTTGGTCTCCTGTGCAATGCTTGGTATATCAGTAAAAAGACACTTAAGAAACAAAGAAGCAGCAAACTTGTGTTGGAAGTATCATATTTGATCGTTTGGGCAACTTCTCTTATACATGAAAGGGCAATTAGTTTTTCTCTAATTTTTATCGCTTTTTAGTACAGAGAGAAAGGAAAGTGTTGGCATAACTAAAGCTGTTGTCGTGATGTCCCACACTATTATTTTTGTCTTGCTGTGACCAAAACCTAGGCCTTGTAGTTATATTATGCAAATTTTACTTACTATGGTGTACAAAAGACTAAACATTTGAAATGTAAGCATATGGATCTAGGAAGGAACTTCAATCACAATATGAGGAATCACCTTTTCCAATTGTTCGTGTATCAAATCTACGAGCTGCTGGCTAGACATGCAATCCCTGGAACAAATTTAAAGATGGATCAGGCGCAAAGCAGATCTTAAGTCATGCACTTCAAAAGGCAAAAATCTCTAGAAAACATTTGCATGCAAGACCAACTAGTCTATGTCTGATCAGGAGACATGATCGATGAGTTCAGGCATGTTCCATACTTCCATCTAGAAAAATCAAATCCCAACCAACAAGTTCATCACAAAGAGTAAATCCTATTTCAGAATCTAACTGTTGTTTTTAGTTTAGAAAAGGAATTTATATCACAAATACTTTGGCTCAAAATATATTATCATCCTGGGAGGCACTATATGTGCTGAGGTAAAATGAGTAACATTGTTGGACCAGAACATTTGAACTTTTGAAATCTCAAATAACTAAACTGTAATAAATAGTTAAGGTATGAGACATACCAAATACCATCACAGGCCAAGACAATGAATTCGTCATCATCACAAAGTTCAACCTGATCATCAGGGTAAGAAAAAACAGGGAATTCAACAACAAAGAGAGGAAATAGGGGGGAAATAATTATAAGCAGAATATAATGAATGTAGACAAGTTGAGATGTTCTTCCCAAGCTGATCTGAATCTTGTGGGTAGCTGACTAGCTGTCTCTTTAATACAAGGAGTCTAAAGAGAAATCTTGTTGTTTTATAATTTATTTTTTGGATTTTCTTTCCATGTTCAATGTGAAGAGGACTTCAAAATGATAAACATGGTACAAACATTAGAAGATACTTACCGTATTTATATCAGGATTTGCAGTGACTATTTGTTTTTCTGCAGGTAAAAATTTGTTCTGCTTAAATTCCATGTCACCTGCACCATTAAAATTTAAAAGATTATTCATTTAAGAATAACTCCGTTGTTTCCCATCTTCCCAACACTCTCTTTTGCTTCTTCCATATCTGTGCAGTGATGGAAACCAAACAAAAAAAGAATCATAGGAAGCCATCTCTTGCATCAAATACAGAAAACACTGTGCGAGAGGGGAGGTAAGGCAAGAGAAATACGCCTGGAGATTTAGTACCTATCGCTCTTGCTAAATTTAGACTGCCATTTACACGTCCAGCGTGGATAAAGCCTCCAGCCTTCAGAATCCTTTCCCTCTCTATCTCAAGTTCAGGCTTGTGGTCCCTCGAAAGATTGTATGCCTATCAAAAGAGAGCCATACCGATGTAGATATACTTTGTCTCGATATTGTTGAGAGTACAATAGAAATTACTCATGCTAAATCCCGATAATTTAAAAAGACAATATAGTAGCATGTGTGTGAACATTTTTTGAACCAGAACAGACTAATTTCCTCTTTGAACCAGAACATACTCCGTACTAAGTATATTACCTGGCCCTTCCTTGATATCACACCGCGAGAATCACCTGCATTTGCAACAACGAGATGGTTGCCTCTTATCATTGCAACACAAGCAGTACTCCCAGAAGTTGGCCCAGAGAAATCAGAATGAGGCCCCTAATATCGGTACGAGCACTTATGAGAAATATGTTAACCAAACAATGGTACAATGAAAAGCACACTGTACTACGTATAGTCTTGTAAGGCATTAAGAGCCATCAGATCTGGACATAATAAAAAAAAAGTACAGGATGCTGGTATACAATGAGGATCAAGACAGCTATGTTACAAAATCCTTTCAAAGAAAGCGTACGCACAAGATACGATTTAGTTTTTTAAATTATTATCCCCCGAGGACCATGACATGTTGTACTTGTGCAAAATCTATAAAGTTTTTTACCCAGTTCTTCTTCAAACACTACCAAACAGTGATTTATCGAAGATAAAATAAAGAGAAATCCTGACAAAAGAAATCAGAGAACTGTAAAAGTGTAGTCATCAGTTCCTCGATTTAATAGAAAGATTGAAGTTATCACTATATTTGGCACTCTTGAGATATTCTGTACACATCAAATACCTCTTCAAATGCCCAATCATCAGGCTGGTCACTTCCCTCGCCAGTCTTTGGAGACCATATCAGGCCCTCAATCATTCCAGTGAATTTGTTTATTTTATCTCCCAAAACAGCTAATTCTCTCCATCCTCTCTGCCCACGCATCATTTCATCCATTCTGCACCAACAAAGAGGTCATGATGTCAACTGATGCTGATTTAAAATTAAAAAAAGAATGCAAGAATGTACCAGAAACATGATGGAGTAAACTAAACAAAAATATCGATTTAGTAACCTGAAAAAGGATTTTTGGAGTGAAGTTCCAATGTCACCCATTGAGTATGCATCCTGCTTGAGCACTTGTTGATGAAGGAATTTGGCACAGAACTTAGCAACCACCTTGCCTGAGATCATGGAAGAATTACAGAAATACGCGTCATTGAAGGCGATATCTAACAATCAGAGACTGTTATCTACTAACTTTTTCGAGAACCAACAGAGTAAGATTGGTGCTATATAAAATAAAACTTAAAAAACTACCATCTTCGAAATCAAATCAGAAACTGGTTTCCATAATCTCAGCTCATTAAAATCATTCAGCTGACAGTGATTTCCAACGCAAATGCAGTATTATACTTGGTTGGGAAGGATAGGCATGGCATGTAATAAAACATTGAGCGATGAGCTACATGTAATTTCCTGTGTTAGGAGGTGAAGATTCTCTTACTGACCTCCATGACCATCATAAACACCAAAAAAGGAAGTAGATTCATCCAAATCGGGAAGTGCTGCATGCTAGTGGGGCATGAAAATAGAAAGGATCAGTATTTTTGTGATATGGATAGAAAATTATATTGTCAAAAAACGAACACTTCTAAAACTAGACCAGACTTTTTCCAGCCTTAAATCACAAAGATATTATCAAAGTATCCTTTATAAGGAATGCAAGCTCTTAAAGAGATTATAGCAAAAGAAAACTGCAGATTACAATACGTATATTGCATTTTTATCATAGGAGTAAACTTAACAGGACAATTGCTTAACAAGAAAAGTGGAAATATCAAGATATTTATACAGTCCATCACAGTGATATATATTTATTTAAATTCCAATTGATTGAGACATCAGGATCATCATAACACATCTTTAAGGTACTTCATGGATCGTTAGAAAAACCATGATATATTAACTATCAGAGTCTGATTCGCCTGAATTTTCAATTGTTGCCATAAATGACTAGGACAAAGTTACGAAGGAATATATGATTAACAAAAAGAAAGTAGTTTGCTAACTTGCTTATCTGTATAATTATACTACCAAAAGTATACCGACACTCAAGGCAGTGATTAATGTCATCCAAAATGTTGACAACACATAGAAATTACTCAATAATTACCATATGCTCATTCATGATTTAATAAATAAAGTAAAAAAATTGGTTGAGTACTTACGGCATCTTCCATTGTGGCACGCCATCCTTGCATGGAAGACAACCCATACCGAAGCCTACTATTCTCCCCGTCTTCGGAAAACTTCTCCGTTTTTGGAGAGCTGAGGTATATACCCATTCCTATAGCTGTAAGTAAATGAACAGAACTCTGATCTCAGATACAACAAATAGATTCAAATATTTCGGCACATAACTATAACCAAATCATAGAGAACTCCACCAACTCTTCAAATCAAAAGGATAAGACTACCAGTAAGTACATTAGGCTGTTAAAAAAGGAAAAGGGAGATATTTCTTAACTTTCAATACATAAATCATCATTAAGTAAAACTAGTTAGCAATTACATATTTACTTATTTAGACCAATTTTGATATAACTAGATTGGAGTGTGTACACAGAGGTGATCAATCATGATTGTTTTATTACAGACATGAAGATAATTAACTACAGATAACATAACAACCAACAAGATCAAACAGCAAAATCAAGAAACAAGTAATAACCAATTAATGAACTAATGAATCCATATTTCATGCCGATGGGTCAATATGACCCAAACTTCCATAAGAGATCTCGGGTTCTACTCACATATTATACTTTATTTGTAGCACTTAGTCTAGGAATTTCAGTGTTCGTAATTTCTAATACTATCTAATCGTACTCTTCATCGCTAATTTAGAAAAATGAATCCATATTCCATCAAAACCTAGTACACACAAATCTTGCAAGAACAAGTAGCTAAAGTTGTTTTTAGAGTACTACACTAACATATATATGATTAATGACTTATTGGGTATCTCTGAAATCTTTTAACAAAATTGAAGATATGGTTATAACTGATTTTTTTGTTACAAAGATTGAATCTTTATTTCAAAAACTTAGAATCAAAATCAGTTCTATGATCAGTAAATTGTTGGGTATCTCTTAATAAAAGGTCAGAACTAGTTTTTTTTGTTAAAAAGATTGAATCTTTATTTCAGAAATGAAGAATTAAGATCAGAGTACTTACATATATGTTGAGTGAATTGTTGGGTCTCTCTGAAATCTTTCAACAAAATTATATAATTTGTCAGAACTGATTTTTTTTGTTACAAAAGATTGAATCTATATTTTAGAAATGAATATTCAAGATCAGTGAATTGTTGGGATTTTTTGAAATATTTTAACAAAATAAAGAAAAAGGTCAAAAACTGATTATTATTTTTGTTATAAAGATCGAATCTTATTACAGAAATGGAGTATAAATCACTTTTTTGGTTATTACATAGCAATTGAGAGTTTGATGTGAGTTGATGTAATAGAAAGAGAAAATGAAAATATAAGTTGGGTGGATTATGTGAGTTTGTGGCGTGGTAAGGCTATGTGTTGGATTTAGATACATTAATATTTTATAGATTGAATTAATAGCGTAAACACACAATGTGGGCGGTAATTTATATTTATTACGTGATGTAATACATCTATTGGTAATCCACTAATTGTAAGTCCCATCACAAAAGAAAATGAAAACATAAAATTGAGTGAGGATTTTGATTTCGCGATTTTAATTAATAAAATAATCTTTTCAATCCATTTAATTGATTTTATCACATATCTAGATAAATATTTAATTTTTAATTATATTATTAAAAATTAATATTGTAAGTATTTTAAGATAAATTGATTATATAAATTTTATATTTTTTAGAATAATTAATAATTGATGGTCAAAATTTAATTTCAAAAAAATTAAACGATAATTAAATTGGATTGGAGAGAATAAAGAAAAGGATGAATGTATGAGATCTCTTGGGATAGAGCAAGTGTCTGGAAAGATTCTGATGAAACACTGCTTCATCCACAACAGACAACCAGTACAATGTAAGAAATAACTATGAAAAGGAAAATTTGTAAATTATTGTCCTACATATTTTATTAAATTATTGTTGTGTATTTTTTTATTATGTTTTCCATCTTGGCATGAAATATTTGAAAAGATCATTGATTTCATTTTGTATATTAAACTCGATTTGGATCAAACTTATTAGTTATTCTTACTGTTAATTGTGCTGATAGATCGATGAAGTTGGCAATAGAGGTTCACATATGTTCATATTAGAGTATTTAAGTCCGGGCGTAGCTCGGTGGTAAAGAGGCGAGAGAGTGTTAAATGTCGTGTACCATAATGCTTAAATGCGGTATGGGTTGAGTAGCGTAAGTGGCGAGAATCTCGTATTGAAGTGGTTTAAAGGAAAGGCTACCGTCGCAGCGGGTTGAGGCAGCGTCGCGATCGCCTCACTACATGGAATCCCGAGGCAGAATATAGAAATGTCTACAAGTGTGACGATTTCGCTACTTTTTATATTAAGAGCATTTTAAATTGAAATAAATCAATTGGTTGTTGAGGAGAAGAGATGAGAGTGAGTGGTTGAGGCAAATGATGTTCTTAAACAATTGGAAGTTATTCCACATGACATGCAGTTGCAAAGAAGGGCAGAATGGTATGAAAATTGATTGTGTATTAAAAATGTTACAGGCATGATGTATGAATAGACTGTGAATGAATTCAAAGTTTTTTTTTTATGGATATCATGCTTATCTACATCTTTTTTTTTTTCCTTCTCAAAACCATATGCAGATTTTAAACTATATTGTCTTGAGTCAATGGACATACATTACACTAGATCACTAGTGAAGTGCATACATATATTGTTATTCGATAATTTCAATACACATCATGATACAGAAATTGTTGGAATGAAAATGGGAGGTGTATGAACATTGAATTAGCACAACAATCATAAGAGAAGACCTGTCTGCCTTTCACTAAATTCTCCTACAAATTCTGCTTGGTATTTTTAACAGATGAAGAACACTGATTCCACAGAAGTAAACAACTACCAAAAAAATAAAGGTACCACCTTCTGTATATTGAGTACAACTAGCTCACAATCTATCATATCAAAGTTGTGATCTGATACTCATCTTCCAAGAAAACGAAAGGGTGGGATCCAATTCATTTCAAGAATCAGGGTCATATTACCCTTCATCATCATCAAACAGAAATCCAGAACTAAGTTGAGAACACCAATGGCAGACCATTACTCTTTCCTTCTAACCAATGTAATACTGGAAGCACATCATTTAACCCTTCTCCTGTCCCTCTCCCGGGCTCTATCTCGGTCCTGAGAATCCCTTTCGCGGCTACCAATTCTTTCACGATCCCTGTTCCTTCCCCGATCAGTCTCTAGGTCATGAGTTCTTTCCCTGTCTCTGTCTCGGCGCTTGTCTCTGTTCATATCACTCTCCCTATCTCTGTCTCTACTAGATGACTTCCGCAGTGGGCTCCGACTTCTACTTCCACTACGGCCACGTTTCCTTGAACTTTCGCGTGAAACGTCTCTCCTGTCCCTCCCTTCTGAGGACGACCTCTCTGCAGGGCATGAGAGGAATGAGCTCAGTATAATAGGATTCAAGGGAAAAAATTATTCACAGGTAATCACAATATAGAGTCTAATTCCAAGTCATACTCCTAGAGCCCACAATAAGTAGCAAGCAATCGAATGAATATCGAGTGAAAAATTCTTGCATAATTTAGATTAAGATGTAGGGGATGCTTAGGCGATCAGCAATTTACGGTAAGGAATAAATGAAAAGCTCCAAGTTCAGGTTGTTATGAAGGATGCTTACTTCTATTCCAAAGGAATATCAGCCAATCACTTCCCTCAAACACACAGAACTACCAACAACAGAAAAAGAACTAAAAACAGAAAGGCATAACGAAGTGAAATACAACAAACATAAACAAGGAACCAAGGGTAAGGTTATATAAAACTGTGCTTCGTAATCTAATGAATTGATTAAGTATTGAGTATGCAGCTGCTATGTGGAAACAAAGTTCAAATACCAACTTTTTCAAGGGTTAAAATTTGACATGAAGGCTAACTATAGTAATCAAATAAATCACTCAATAAGACTCTTCAAAATGACACTATTCACAGACCACCTAGGACTTATCATTCTTTATGAGTTCACTTTACTTGACTAAGGAGCATTCAGCATGACAGATGATTTGAGATGAGAGACTTCTTCAGGATACAAAAGAGTTTTAACCAGTTAGTGTCGTAGAAGACACTGGCACTTACTCTTTCCTGAAACACCCTCACCAGGAGTCAATAACCCATATTCTAATTGTAACCTTCTTCTGTGAATTTCAACCTTCTTCTCTATTTCCTCCAAGCTTTTTATCCCTCGTTCTTCCAATGATTCACGATATTCCATCAAATCAACCTCCAAACGCCTCAACTTTTGTCTGAAAACAGATAATATATTGTTAAAGAGATGCCAACACTACCAAAAAAGATATCCACTTACAGTTAGAGAACCATTTACTCTCAAGGATCGAGTGCCTAAACCATGAATCTTATACCGGGGGAAGCTTCCACTACAACTTCAATCCCCATTTGCAAGGAAATCAGTACCTTAATTAGTCAGAGCACTCTAGTAGGAAAATAATCCAGATCAACCTCTAGAGATTTTGGTTTCAAATCAATTAATATTTCTGGAGAATCATATACCTCTGTTCATCATTTATTCCGGAATCAGTATGCACCAAGTTTCTAACATCAGTAACTATATCAGCTTCTTCAGACTTCCTACGACCATCTCCAGCATTTTCACTTCCAGAAGATGAATAGGTTAGTCCCAGCTCCCTTTCGTTCCTCTTGTCTTCATCATCACTGTCATCATCTTCTCTAGCCCACTTAGAGGCTGGCAAGATGGGCTCATTCTTCCCTTCAATCTGCAAAACTCCTCTCTCATGCTCTGGAGATGAACTGGTATGAGCTAAGGAAAGTGATTCTCTGCCTCTGATCTGAATATCATCATCTGCATAACCATTCCAACCTAATGATACCTTCTGATCTGCATCTATATTTGCTTCCTTCCTGCTGTTTGGATGTCTGGAAGAAGCAGAACTACTCTGTGAATACTTCAACTCGTCATCAAGTTCAAATGCCCTTTGCTTTTCAGCATCTTCTAAGTAAAGCAATCGGGCAACCATAATTTCTCGACCACCAACAAGGGACAATCCATTGTGCCTACATCGCCTTTCCAGCTCGGTTAGGGGAAGATTTAAAAGCTCTCTCATGGCAGCTCCTTTCCCTATCGCCAAGGCAGTATCTTGGGTATTCTTATCTCCACCTATAGCGACCTCAGAGCTAGCTTTCTGCTCGACCTCAGGTGCATCGCCACAAAGAGAATGAAACGGAGCAACACCAGAATTACCAGATCGAAGAAAGGTGGTTCGAAGTCCATTCACATATGCATCCGAAAACAAAAACCAGTCAGCCCATACTTGAAGGACTTTTAGTACTCGTTCCTGCAAAATGTAGGTCATGAACTTCAGAATATAAAGCATAAGCTATTGAAGTATGAAACAAGAAGAAAGCACAAAACATTACCTTCAAGGCCTCAGCAGTTATCCGTCCTGTGACACTACGATACAAGTCATTGAAGCTCTCCACTATATCTGGTAATGTCGCTTCAAATTTGGTGCGGTATGCAGAAGCATTTTTCACTGGAGCACTACTATTGTGAAGAATATCAGAAACAAGCATGAGTCTTGCAACTTTTGTAGGAATAGGAGTCTCCTTCAGTGTTAGAGACTCCGTTAAAACTTCAACTACCTGAAATGCCAGTGTTGAATGAGTACCTCCAAATTGCTATCCATACATCTCAAAGAAATACAGTGATTTCTCCTTCCCAATTTAATCGGAAGGTTTAGAATTTTTCTACACATTATTCACAGAATTGAAGGTAGTAGTCTAGTAAGAGTTTACTAGATTAAATAAAGGCATAGTTTTGAGAAATAATAAGCAGGGGAATCTTCATTTAACTTGGGATGGAGGGAGTATTACAGTATGCCTCTAATATAGATGGGGAACTTATTGGTACACGGTACATGCAAGAACGCTAGTACTTAAGCATATAATTGTGTAAACGTCATAATATATCATCACCTCTCCAGCAGCATCAGCATTATCTAGTGCAAAACCCATTGCCTCTTTAATCCGACTTCTCTCTAATGTCAATGAACGAAGCATATCTTCAAATTCATCTCTCTGTTCATCTGTCAGTGTCCTTTCCACCTCCACACGCTGCAGGGAAAAATCCGAAAGAACAGAAATGTGTTCTTAGTTAAGGTAAAAGGAAATAGCAGCATAAAATAAGATCATGGAAATCACAAGTTTGAAACGAACCCTGCTCCTTCCTGCAGCATGTGTACTAACAACCTCCTTTTCATTTTCTTGACCTTTTCCTGTTGGCAGAGGCGGTGGGATCCATCTAAACACATACATCAAAGCACATGAATACAAACACAATCACCAAACTATGCAAGAAGTTGAGGACACCACTACTCTAAAAAAACCTAGTCATGCATACACTAAACAAAAGCCAGAGCTAACATTTATTAGGTTTAGTTTAAAATAGAGGAATAAGTGAAAGGGGGAAAGGGTTGAACAAGAGGAGGAAGAACTTGAAATTTATAGGAAGTGAGAGAAGGGGAAGGGAGCATCAAAAGTCAATCATCAAATATCACCCTAGCAAGATTGGCAGAGAAGTGGGGGGGAATGGTGGGAACATTACAATGAAATAGAACAGAGAGTGACTGGAAGTGTTGCAGCAGAAATAGTACCTCCCACTACCAGAGATCATGATGAAAGGCTCAGTTCTCCATCGCTGAAGAGCATCACCCTGTTATAAACAAATTTGAAGAAGGAATAAAGCCCGAGGTAAGAGATCTCATAATATATAGAATACTTGAACATTTGCAGAGGATTATACCTGAGCAAAGGAATATAATCTCCAGACATAGTAAGTATGCTCCTTTGACCCAAGCTCAAACAGAAAACTGAATAAGGGATTCCCACGTCCTCGCTCCATTATAGCTTGCTCGAATGCACAACCACCATCAAGAACATACAGAGCCATTGTATCAATAACATGACGGAGATGGCCATTTTCAGGTGGAAGGACAGTGATGTCTTGTACATTTGGTGTGAGAACCTGGGTAACCAAATAGATCTCACCTAACTGAGTTATTGATTCTGCTTGCTAAAGTAGAAAGATTCTCAACTGAAGTACATTCAAGGAGGATACCATAGTTTTTCATGCATTTTCAAAATATTAAAGAGATACACAAATAACTCATGGTGGTGTAGGTCTCTTTCTCTTTTACTCAACCGAGAGATACTTCTTTTGGAATGAACATGCACCATTATCTCAGTTAATGATGACACTAATAAGATCCATAAGACTGGAGGGCACACGTAGTACAGGAGAGCAAAAAGAACAGAACCTTTGTCTCAACTTCACAAATGTACAATAATAGCTCTACACTATCAAGGCATTGAGAAATTCATTAATACTGATTGTTAAGAGAAGCAACACAAATTTTAAGTACACAAACCAGCTCGGAGTTTTGACTCGGAACAGCAGTGACAGGAGGACCCGATAGGCCTGATAAAACAACAGTAGCACCCTGGGAAAAGAAGAAAGATTAGGAGCATAATTCTTTTCCTGGAGCATAATTTTTAATATAATAAAATATATACAAAAAATTCTGTATAAAGGAAACTGAAAAGAGATAAGAGGTACACGAGACACAAGCTTCACAGTATTCAACATATAAGACTTCTAATAAAATAAAGCAACTAACCTCTTTGCTCCTAATTGCCATATGCCCCGGAGGTGGAGCAGGCAGGGCTTGTGATGGAAGTGAAATAGATTTACCCCAGCCAATTTTTAACTCATACTCATAAACCACAACGCCTGCATGAAGAAAATCCATGTAAGAGAAGTCTCATTCATTAGCCCTATTTTTTTAATTCCCAGGCAAAGCATGCACCAAGAATTTGAAAAAGTATTTGCAACAAGAAATTACCAAATTATCACATCTTGCAGACTTTGTATGGACAAAGAAACCACCGCCAGAATAGTTACCAAGTCATGACTACTTTTCAATCCCAATAAAAGACAGTAGCTCCATTGTAATTAGAAGGAATGCCTTTTGACTTGGCACACTTACTTATGTGGAGGAATGACACAGTGAATGATTTAAACATATATTAATCAAAGAATTATAGGAAAGAAATGCTAGCCCCATATAGTAACCTTTTCTGAATATGGTAACAAGGTAAAAGTTTAGGGGATGTACAGAACTGTTAATTAAAAAGGATTATGATAAACAGCATCAGTGGTACTGAGAACTAGATAGCTGCATGAAATGGGATGAAAATGAGATGACCATATGGAGAAGTGTCAAGGTCGGCATGACAGGTGAATACCTTTGGGATCTTTACAAGATGCCAATATGACAGAATATCATCCGTACATGTGTTAGGTTAAGTATCAATATGTCCATCGGATAATAGCCACGGAGATGAGAATAATTTGGCTTGTGTGAGTAACAAAAAGGGGAAAACTATTCAAGGCAAAACAGGGGTAGCTTTCCGCTTCTCGCTGATGGTAAAAATAAGGGAGAGAACTTGAGAAGATTTGGATGTGTAAAAGACCGGCATATTCACCTGATAGAAATGCAAAGGTAAGGAGATGGGGGGTCAAATTTTTATTGTCTGATAACACAAATCTTGTGAGGACATGGAACATAGCCGAGCTGAATAGCGATATGAAAAACTCATGCACCTCCTATGAATCAAACCTAGAACCCTCAGAAATCATTGCAGCGGTATTTACAAAAGAGAAATCAATGTTCTCAAGTCTCAACATAAATAGCATCATATCCACATAGTAGACTGCCCCTGGAAGGAAAAAGGTTTGGAGGGTGTTAAGCTGATCTTTTTCCTGAAACAAGTTGCAATATGCCACCATTCTGAACCAAACCTTGGACCTGAACCTTCTCCACAGAAACCTTTACTACCTTAGTTATAAGCTACTAAAAATAGGTCATCCAACCTTCCTATTAATCTTATTTTGTTTAGTTTTACTTGTAATTTTCAATATACATACACCAGTTAGGTTATAACAGAAAATGAAAGTGTATGGATGACCAAAGAAGTCATTCTAGTGAACAACTAACAGAAAATGAGGAGAATTCCTCATAAATGAAGAAAGAATAAAGGCTTATTCACACTCGCCTTTTAGATCAACTTTTGAAAATGAGTAAAATACTATAAATTGCCAAGATCTAATAGTGTGCAAGTCTCGAAACCTATAATACCAGCATAAACATTGACTAAATGCCATAGAACAAAAGTAGTTTATCATTCTCTCAACAAACCCACAACTTCTCTCCTGTGTTGAGATTCATACGAACCAACTTACTTTATTTTCTCAATTTGCAAGCAATTATCTATTAGGAAATTACGGGAATACATTACTAATCCTGTTTTCAGAAACAAATATTGAGAAACAAAACGGCTCTTTGGGGATGTTAATAACACCACAATCTATCAACTACCTAGGACACTTGCAACTTTAATGAGCCATAAAAAACATTTAAGGATGCGAAACTCCTGCATTATGAAAACCACATAAAAAATAAAAAAAGATATGAAAAGGTTGTAACCTTGCATTTCATCCTTTGCTGCCTGAGCATCAGGCCTGTTCATAAAAGATACAAAACCACAATTTCTTTGTCTCCTTCTTTCCTCTTCTGTTCTGGGCCACATGATCTTGACACTGGCAATTGGACCAAATCTTCCAAATGTTCGGAGAAGAAAATTCTCATCAACCTAATTTATTTGAAAACATGTACATCTAAAGTGTGAGAAAGTTTCATTTCATATGGATACAAACTGAGTTAAATTACAAGAAGTTAAAAGAAAGATAGGTGGGGGGAAGTGAGTCACGGAATTATACTTGAGGTGCTAAGTTTCCAACATAAAGATTTGTCGTCTGCGGATCTCCATCGTCAAATGATCCAAACTTCCCCATGGGATCAAACTCATCAGGCAGCTCATCAAATCGGGTAGATGGCTGAGTAATTAGTAGCTTCATTTAGATACGCATGCCGAAAGTCAATATTCCAAACAGAAATTCATGCAAGAAAGAAAGATACAGGGATGATCCTTGCAATTGCATAAAATAAAAAATGTGGATGACAAATGATTTTGAGCTAAAATGACTCCCCAAAGTTTCTAGCATATTCATATGGGTTCTGATATAGAAAGTGCAATCCAATAGGCAATTTTGCTACTACCTTGTCAGATACTGTTGTGTGAACGTATTCAAACAACAGAAGAAGATCAGAATAACTAGTTCTTGTGCAGGGAGAGAAACAATAAATATGAAGTGCAATTGAACTTTCGCGAGTAAAGTACTAAAGAATAAGGTGATTAGTCGATTCAGAATATTAAATCTTGGGCATGAGTAAACAACCTGTGCTTTGGTATGGACCAATAAGCTAGCATTATCAGTGTCCGGTTCCTTACCAAACATATCCATAACTAGGCATGTAAAGGAGCCGAACCTAGAAATCAAGCTTGATTGGGTTCGGCCTAGGTTTGTTGAGGTTTCAGTTCAGGTTTGTCTTGATAAAATTGTACTATTCTACTTAGGTTTGACTTGGTTCGAGAGGGTAGAGTTAGGTTTGTTCGAGAGGGTAGAGTTAGGTTTGTTCAAGAGGGATTAGAATATGAAACATATATCATAACATTTAAATTTATGTACTAAAAATTGATTATAAATAATACGAGTAATATATTATGAATTATTATTTACAAACCACCTCGTATGGTTTGACATACTCAATGTAGAACAGGTCATCCTTCAATATGAACCCTCAACTATAATAGACTATTTTACAGGCATATTCATACCCCCCCACCCCTCAAAAAATCCCTTCTTAGCCACTTAAGTTTCTCTAATCAAGTCTTTTACTTTGGACCATATCCTTGCACTAGCTAATGTAACATGCACTATCATAATAGAAAATGGGTATCTACATACCGCAGAATTGTCACTGGGACGCCCTTCACGCCAGTGTTCACGTCCTTGGTTACGCCTTTCCCTCATTTCCTGCTCCTGCTTCAACTCCTCCATGAAGTTATCAATGTTACGTGGCTTTCCTTTATCCTTTTCCTTTGATTTTTCCTCCTGCAAAATAAGACAGGAAGAATGAAATAAATTTTGGTAGTTTTAACTGAATAACCCCTTAGACTTAATGCCTGCTACATACCTTCTTCTCCTGATCTCTACTTTTGGTTGCCATAGGAGGAGGTAAAAAGGATGGGACATACCTGTAAGCAATGGAATAGGATCCAAAAATCTTCACTAATAAAAAGAACTTGGCAATCATATAAACTAAGGCTTATATTCAGCTTTTCCACAGCAAAATTACAGAAATCAAAAGCATAAAGAAAAGGAAATACTCCGTCCATCGTTTTTTCTAAGGCATATTTGACTTTTCAAATTTGTTTCTCAATCTTAAATTTCACTAATTTTAATCTCCACATTTAGTCAAAATGAGAATGTAACATGGGATTTCCTAAAATGACAAAAACTCCCTTACATTAAGGGATGGAGCCATGGAGGGAATAACAATTTATTCAGATATACAAGGAATTGTTTTATCATAAATATATATTCATGCATTTCAGTAGTGTGTGTCTCCCGTATGATACTCATATTAAACTTTTATGAAATAAAACTAATCACTTGTATTGAAAACATATATGCTGGTAAACATGCAGCAACAAAAGAAAAATCTGTTTGCAAGAGGTGCACTACGTGGGAAGTATGAACTAGAAAAGTCTTCACACATAAAGCAAACTGGAAAACAGCAAAAGTTCAACTCATAAGTTACAGAAGATGTGTTACACGAGAAGAATGAAAAAGCCAACACATACCATTGTTACATGATCAACAGTATGGACTATGGAGCACAAGTTACAAATCCAAAAACAGACGCAAACTTATAATGAGAACATGCAAAAAAGCTAAGCTAATGTCAGGAAGCCACGATCATGCAACATTCACAATGAGACTGCTTTTTATTATAATAGCTACATGTCACATGAAATTATCATCAAGGCTAATAATAGTTGTTGTCTAAGAGTATTTAACATTCCTAACTCAAAATCTCAGTCAGTAGTATCAACACCAATAAAGTTGTCAAGAATGTAACATTCATAACGAGAATGCCTTATCATGGAAGCACCGGAAGTCGATTAATCAAAAGCGTTGATTACCTACTCCCCTTCTTTATACCAGAACCCTCATCTTTGGAATTTCCACCTGCCATCCGGGAATGATAGAAAGGTCCATATTTTTATTAATGCATCCATGTAAAAGGATAAAATAATCATTCATTTATCCACAGAGTTAAAAACGAAATACAAATTAACTGTGCAAAAACAAAACAAAATTAAGCAAACAATAGTTGAAATAGATGCTGAAATTCCAACGGACCTTCAGAATCAGGCTTGAATTTATCATTGGGAGTGACCAATCCGCCTCTAATAAATATCTTAGACCCTGGTGTATCATCAGCTTGAAATGACTCCACAAATTCTTGGTATAACCTGGCTGTTTCATCTTCAGCTCTCTACACAAATACACAACGAAATAGCGAAAATGAAAGGTCGAAAAAACTGAAGTACCACAGTAATGCTATTTGCTTTTTTTTTTTCTACCCCCGTCCAAAAAAAGATACTCTGGTTTGACTTTCAGTGGTCTAAATTAACAAACTTTGCAGCAATATGTGACGCACATAACTTTGATTTGAAACAAAACTATCATGTTAATAGTAAAGTAAGTTTAAAATAATATCTATTGATATATTATTCACCAAATATTATACAACAAATAAAAAAATACTTAAGTTCAAAATTCTAATCTTTTCTAATTGGAGATGGAAATATTTCTTATTTTACAAAATGAAAGCATCAAATCGGAAAATCATTTACTTTCTTCTTTGCTTCTTCCTCCTCTCTATGCTTCTGAAATGGTGTTTTCTTCCGCGAACTCATCCTCTCACACAATGCATATACTAAAAACCTGTAATTAATCATAACAACCCACAAAAATCAGAACTTTTCAAAACCCTCATTAAATCATTGCTCAAAACTGAAATTATGCATTTAATCAAAACAAACCAAAAAATTCAAAACTTTTCAAAACCATTATTAAAAACACTGCTCAAAACTGAAATTCAACACAAATTAACATTAATTACCAACAAAATATGAGTTTAATAGGCCAAAAATCAAAACTTTTCAAAACCCTTAATTAAATCCTTGTTCTAAACTGAAATTCAACACAAAATAAATTCAAAAATCAACAAAATATGAGTTGACTAGGTCAAAAAAATCAAAACCCTTAATTAAATCCTTGCTCAAAACTGAAATTCAACCCGAATTAAATTAAAAAATCAGCATAATATGAGCTGAATCGGTAAACAATCAAAACTTTACAAAACAATTTTCAAATTATTGCACAAAACTGAGAAATTCAACACAAATTAACTTCAAAATCGTCATAAACTCATAAAAATCCAAAAAAACAAATATGGGTATTATTAAAAATACAAAAAAATGAACAAATTCAACAATAATACAGCAAATCAATTTAACTAAAATAATCAAATAAAAATTAGGGTTTAATGAATATGGGTAACAAACCTGTAAATTGAATAAAAGTGGATATTGAATTATAGCTAAACCAGTTATTGTAATGCATCTATTGAGAGCACAACAATTTAGTATGAAGACTTGTGATGATAAATGTGATTTGGGGTTTATGATATAAATTTATATTTTTCACTTTTTTATAGATTGTTGATAATAATAGATAATTTTATTTAAAATTGTTCGAAAAGTGTAATTATCTTTTTTTATTAACATTTTGAAGTTTATTAGGATTAAAAAAAGAGACGTAATGAAGTTGAGTTGAAATAAATCGAGCTTAAAGTTAATTTTGTTTGATTTACATTTTATCACGATGAACTTACGAGTATATTTTTTAAGTAAAATGTTACTAGCAAATATGGAAGTTCGAGATGAAGTGTAGATTATGTTCGATCTTTTAGTATATAAAAGATTGAAATATCGATTCCAATCTTAAATTTTTGAAATGATTATAACTAAAATTGAATTTTGTTTTAACATTGAATCAAATCGGACTTTTAAGTCATATTTCATACTAGGAGTATTTCAATCAACTTTTGTGATGTTCGAAAAAGTTCGACTCGTTACTGCCAGTAGCAACTAGCAACTCCGGTACTAATTGCCAAGTGTTGCTTGACTTAAGTCGCCTGCTCTCTCAAATTGCTGCTCTTCCTCCAAACAAAAACCATGGTAATAATTTTCTTCCCTTTTTCTTTTGCTGCTTATCAATTTGGTTTATATACTTTAATTTTCTGATCCTATTTAGGTTAGTTAATTTATTTATTTTTAGATTGGGTTTTGTTTAAAATTCAAGAAAAATTGAATTATTGTGCAGTAGAGTAGTTGTTTGCAGTAAAGATTGAGTCTTTTTGCTGAAATTGACATTGGGTTTCTTATTTATTTTGTATACTATTATGCAAACAAAAGAAATTGTGATTTTGTTTAGTATGAGTTTCAATGGTCAAAAAAAGCAAATTTCGTGGCATTAGTTAACACATGTAACTTTTATTTGTTAAGGTGGTTTTGTTTAAATTTCAAGAAAATTGAAGTAATGTGTTGTAGAGTAGCTGTTTGCAGTAAAGATTGAGTCTTTTCTGCTGAAATTGATATTGGGTTGATTCTTTGTTTTGTGTAATCTTTTATGCAAAATGAATAAACTGAGACTTCCATGTCTTATAGATACTACTTACAAGTTACATCCCAAAAATTGTATAGTTTGATTTTAAATGGTCAAACTTAGCAATTTTTTGCGGCATTAGGTGACGGACATGACTTTATTTGAATCAAAATTATCATGTTCATTTTTCGATCATATTTAGGGGGTTTTGTTTTCGATTTCGAGATTGGGTTTATTTTGAAAGTCAAGAAAATTAAAGTGATGTGTGGTAGAGGAGTTGACATTTGGCTAAATTTGATATTTGGCTTCCTATTGTTTTATGCACTCTTATTCTGCAAACTGAAGAGAAGGCGGCTTCCATATCTTATACTCCATCCCGTTGAAAATATTATTGTCAAGTGTGATTTTCAATGGTTAAAATATTACACCAATCTCATTGCATTTCTAAATTCAACGTATTTCTTCCCCTAAAGGGTATTCCGTATATTTGTTGTATTTAGACCAGAGATAAAAGGATGTTGCAATAACCATTATCGTTCTATGTTGGTTTTTTTACGATATGAAACACATCTCCAATGGCTCTCCATATTTAGCCACTTCAATATTTAGCTCTCGGATGTTGATGCTTCATCAACATCGACAACATGCTCCAATGCCTCTGAAGAGGCTCTCTTCTAAGCGGAGTCACAATAGATAAGAATCGTAAATATTGTAATGAGCCATTTTTTATTTATTCCATTATATCCATGAGCCTAATTTATGTTATTTCATTCTTCATTGCTATGTGTTTTGTTAGAGTTCAAAGACAGGTTACTCCTCTTTAGTCCTGCTTCTGTTTATCCTCTCTCTTGAAGTATCTTTAACGATTTCTTTACACCTCAATTTCAGGCTAGACAGCACACCATTATTCTCATGCAAACTTCTCAGAACCGAGCAACTCGCACTTTTATGGATTTTGATTCAATGTATTATGCAATGGATGGTATGCATCCTCATTGCCGAGACTACATTTCTTACTCTAAAGTTATCTAATACATTTCCAATATGTCAGCAAGATCTCTTGAATATGATTCATGTAATACACGGTTAGCATTTGTCAGGACCTTGGCACCTTTGTGATGTTCCAAGTAATAGTTTCAGTTGCGAAATGAAATTTGCTTGTACACCTTAGAACTCATCTTACTTTTCTTTCCTTTCGAGTATACATCTTGCCCCATCCAACAATAAATAGAGCTATAGGCTTGTAGATGTTACTTCACTAGACTGAAACTGGATGAAATGCCGAATATTCTGAAGTGGGCATTATGATGCTGTCGATAAGCACTGGAAGTATCAGTAGTGTCAAATCGAATGGAGAATATGTTGCAAAACCAATTTTTTTGTATAAGATAGATGCATTGTTATCCCAGATTGCGTCATCTATTTGTTACCTCTATGCTATATGTTTAAGTTACATCAAGATTCAAGACAGGTCTAATTTTCGTCCGGTTCTATTTCCCAGGAATTTGTGGGCTATATGAAAGGAAACTCAAGGAGATAAATCCTGCGCTGAGGAACATTAACTATGACATTTCAGATCTCTACAACTTTATTGATGGCCTTACAGATTTGAGTGCCCTAGTGTAAGTACCAGCTCATTTGCGCACTTCATTACAAGTCATGCACTCATCGTGATGCTACTGTTTCTAGATTATCGTAACCTACTCTCTGCAGTCACCACAAATACATGAGTATCACGATACTTAAGAAATCTATTCAATTCTAGTTTCATGATACCTAGAAATCTTTACAACTCTAGTTAATTCGTGTACATTGTTGTCCACTGTAGGTATGATCATTCCATTCAAGCTTACCTGCCATATGACCGCCGATGGATAAAACAGAAGATGTTGCAACACCTGAGAAAACTGGCACAGTAAGTTGCATTCCAGACTTACTGTTTCTAGATGGTATTGAAGCAAAAGACGCAGCATTCCATTGGCATCACGACGCTTTAATATATCCTGAAACTATCTATTATGCTATATCTATGTGGCCCTGTTGAGTATGTAGTTTGTCAATTCGAGCTTGTTGCCTGTAAAAATAACATTTGATGCTTAAAGTAATGATCCATTTTATCATTGAGCTTCTGATGTCAGTCTTCATTCTTTATAGCACCTAAAAAAATTGTAAGAAAAGCTTTGCATAAGTATGGAGTGGTTTTTGAGATTTTTATCCATATACAGAGTATCAAGTTTGCTTTAGGTTACAAATACCATTACAACCCAAACATGAAAAGTTCCTACTTAACTTTTCTTCCTAGTGTATTAATCAATCTCCAACTCTGTAATGCAATCTAACAATGACTCAATGAGGTATGGCTTGTCTGACAATCTTCCAAACAGCCTACAAGTCCCTCTTCTACAAGTAAAAGGCTTCATTTCTCAAAAGCAAAAACATTAATTAAAATGAGATTTCATAAAAAGGCTAAGCAAAGAACTCTAATAAATATGCATGGAAATACAATAGATTGTAATAGACGATGAAATCAACCCCGATAGACCTTCAAGTCATACGCAATGGTAGAGGTTATAAGAGACCAAAGGGGACGACTCGTCCCTCCCCGATTTGGAAAAGTTCATAGCCTATAATACAATTATAAGTTATTCACACAAAATATAGTAATTAGTTCCCAAAGTAATGAAAAATATTTTATTTGAGTCATAACACTTTTGGTTCCTCCTCGAACTCGAACAGTTGTCCTTCAAACAACCTCTTCAAATTAAAACAGTTGTCCAACAAAAATATCATGTTCATATTTCTTAATAGGCTACTTAAAAAATAAGATACAACATTATAGCTAGATAGCTACTGTTCAATAAAAAAAGTCATAATAAATGGAAGTTGCTATATTATCGGCAAGGGTAACTTGAAAACCAGCACCCAGAACGTTTATTAGGCTCTGATCAAAAGAACTTCGCTTGCTGCTTAAACAGGGGAATAAAGATCCTCGATGGCTCCTGAGTGATGCTACAGACATGTGCTAAGGAGGGTTCTTTCATCTAAACGATACATTGTAACTCCAGCTTCCATTAGCGCAGTGGAAGGCCACCACCAGAGTACTCGACCTCCTGAAAATATGTAACAGTTAAAAATACTCATTTCAGAAAACAATAAAAGAACTTCGCTAAAAAATTATCAGAGGCAGTTCTAGTTGAACCAAGATATCTGTAAAGAAGGGATCAGTCACTAGCAAGAACACAGTTCAAGTCGCTCATAAGAATTTATGGCATTAGTCTAATAGGCTGATATATAAAAAGAAATCACCAAAAGCCGTCCCAAGAACTTGAATGATCAATGCTTATGCTTGATTCGATATAGATGGATAAACTTGGGCGTCCAGCTCGTCAAGCTTAGACTTAGACGAGCCATAACCTTTGAAAGATTTTTTCTTTTCTTTTTTTCTGGAAGAGGGGGGGTGGTCTGATACCTTCAGATCAATGCTACACACCATTGATAAACAATGGTTAAAGGAAAGGAAGAGATCAACTTGGAAAGGAGGTTTAAGCTCTTAATTGGCAGTATATATGTATGATAAGCACCTGCTAGTTAATTAGTTACTCTAATGAATTTAGCAACTGAGAATCGCTAATGATTGTAGTGCTTGCAAGTACTTTCTATTTACATTTTTGGTCGTCAAATTCGACTTTACACAATTACTCGGGAAATCTTAAAATTCCTTCACTCTCTTTTTTTCCCTCCATTTCACCATCTCACATTTTGGACAAAATAAGTGAAGTTTTGTGATGAACCAAAAAACTAAAACATGCCAAAGAAAATGGGAAGGAAGGAGCAATAGTAGCACTAGCATGTACTGTCCCCGTGCCCTTTTCCTTGGGAGAACTTAGAAAATCACATGTCTCACTTTACTAAACTGTGATATAGTGAAAAGGAGAGAAAAGTCGGAATGAGAGAACTTCAAATATTCTTAAAATTTGCCCATGAGATGATCTCCCAGAATAATTGGAAGGTGAGAATAGCATATAAAAAGGTAAGTAATAACTAGGCATTAATTGTAGTATGAACCAAGTCGAGCCTTTGTTAGTGACTTGCTTAGTTATCGAGAAAGTTGGCTGACTCGATAACTTTACCAAGTCAAATTCAAGACTTACGTTTTCATCTAGCCAATCCCATTTCAATAGAACTATCAACTATCCACAACAACTTTTAAATCATTCAAAAATGGTATAGGCACCACATCAAAACTCTCATTTTTCGAGGTACAACCAGATCAAGAATGGAAGGACAACCATTCTGCCAACCTCTCCCATTTATTTAACATTTAAGAGCTAAAGAGTATAATATTGTTAATAAATCCTCTTCGCTGAAACCTATATGAACTTACAGCATATCGGCTTGGGTAATCTATTTTTTTACCTTTGTGTCAGGGTAAATGCAACACCAATTAATGGATCTAAATTATTGTTAAGAGGTATTCAATATATCATATGCAATTAATGTTTGTTCATTTTCTTTAGTTATATTCAAGCATTACAAGTTGACAAGTTATATTCAAGTTATAAATTGATCCGGTCAACTTGTCATGTTTGAATATAGCTAAATAAAATGATAGAAATACTGTATACTACTGAATCCAAAACGATCGACGCCGCACCTAAGTAGCTTTGATCATCAATTATTCTTGAAATATATTTTCAAAAATCATAAAAATAATATTATGAAACTATTTTAAAAAACGAATCTTATTGTACAAATTTTATATTTGTTAATACCATCAATTAAGAATTGATAAGAAAAATCCAACCTCAATATGAGAAAACCTCAATCATTTTGGATTGGAGGGACTATTATATTCTCAGCAACAATTTAAGTATATTAATTACTTAATGTGTGCATTTACCACTATTATCATATGCTTTAGGGAAGAAGATAGAAAAACCGTCATAAGAATAACGAAATTGAAACTTTGGTTTACATTTCCTACTTCTTGAAACCCGAGAAACGACATCTCGGGCGGTCAAGTTCCTCACAAATGTTCCGCTGGATCGGAAATGGGAATTTGGGATTTAACGCAAAGCTTAAATTTTAAGTTTGTCCCGTTTTGGATTCTATTTTTCATAATCACCTAGGTTAAATAATTCACCTCGATTCACACCCCATTTTATTAACCCATAAATTGGGGTATAGTATAGGTGATTGGTATTTTTAGTTACACTTCACCTTAGTTTACCTCCTCGATTCTCCCTCGTTAACCGCCTAGGTTAATTTTTGTAGAAAGCGACCCATCCAAACCGATCTAAGAGTCTGTTTGGAAGGAGAAAAATCACACACAGGTTCCAATAATCCAGCCACTTTCAACAACAGAAACAAAGAAAAGATTGAATAATGAACCTGAGCAGGTGGTAAAGAGGAAACCCAATCAGAAGCATGAGTAGGAAGAAGGCCCAGTGTGTTGAGCTGCCAAAAGTAAATTAAACTGTGAATAACCTGAAAGAAACTAGGAGATGCTAAGATCTTAATTCCTTGGGGAAATAGTTCATGAAGGCAACATACCTTCCAAACGCCGATCCCGAGACCAACCAAATTGAGGGCTATGTATACTAGCTTCGGCAGAAGGAGGTCTACCTTTTTATCCTTGAAAGGCTCGAAAACTACAAAACAAAATTCAGATCAGTCGAGAAAGATAAGATCAGCATTCATAAGATTCGATCAAGTAAGAAAGAACGGGTGATTAGTCAGTCCTAGTATAAATGATAATAACTCATGCTCGCTTATTTACGATGAGAAACCCAAAGAGACTAGAGTCACTAGACATGAACTAATAGAATCCTAGATAGGAGATGGAGCATGTTTCTGCGGAAATATCAACAGTTGGCAATAGCGCCCTATTCGGCCAAATACAGGACGGAAAGCTCAGTCACCAAATGAAACTTATAGGCTCATCTTAAATAGAATAAGAAATGGGGCATTGAAGAAAAATGGAAGATGACAGACACTATCTCAGAGATTCATAAAAAATATGCAGTATACTATTCCTATAAAGGCATAAACTTATTCAATTGCAAAGCTTGCTAATGGCAGTGGGCCACACAGTATTCCATGACAATATAACCTTAGAAAACACCCATGAGAAGAAGCAAACCAATGAATGCACTGGAGAAACACGCACCTTTCCCTACCCCTTGAAGAGCACTTATTGGCTGCCAAAGAGCTGAAAATGTGATACCAATGCTAAATAAATGAACCGTGCTTCCAGCCATCCACATCATGAAACCCAACATCATCAAATTTTATAGAGTCGTTACCCTCTATGCTTTCTATTGTTGCAGAAATAAATAAACTGCATATCTGCTGGGGTGTATCACAAGTATCCGAATTGAATAAATCAACAGGCAAAAAACTGTTAAGTAACTGCACTTTAATCTTCCAGAATGTCTTGTATTTCCTTTTTAACAAGTCGATAGTCCTTCATGAACTATACATCACTTAAATAAACCATGAAGCTTAGAAGAAGATGAAAATGAGGTCTGATCCAGCTTTTCTTATTTGCCAGGTGATCTGAACTTTGAAACTCTAAAGCAAGTAGTGAAACAAAAAAGAAGAGACTTATCAACAGAATATGAGCACCCAACTATTATTGGCCACTCT
Organism: Lithospermum erythrorhizon; assembly: GCA_019722365.1. Taxonomy (NCBI): domain Eukaryota; kingdom Viridiplantae; phylum Streptophyta; class Magnoliopsida; order Boraginales; family Boraginaceae; genus Lithospermum; species Lithospermum erythrorhizon. The sequence continues at coordinate 553,344 of JADFUC010000514.1, forward strand.
CATCAACATACTATTAATATCAATGATATGAAGGGACAACAAATCCATTTGATTTCAATATCAACGCCAAAAATATCAACTTTCAGCAAGACATCTAACATATAGGGTGTAACTATATATTGCTCATTTAGTTATCTACCCTTTCTATCAAACTAACACCATATAGATAAACCCAAAACAAGATCACTTAAAAACATAAAATTAGACAGAAACCGCGATCATTTGTAAATAACCAAATTAACTGGTGAAAAAATTAGGGACACCTCGAATTGATATTTGCTCCATACTGACATGGAAGTACTTTATAACTGGAATCCGAAAGCTCGACAGTGTACAACATGGAAACAAAGACAATGGGGTGAACCAAAATCTTAAAATAGACATACTTGAGTTTCCAACTGCTTTCTCCCAGATCCTTCTTTTGACGGCTTAAAGTTGAATCATCCTGCAATTATTAATTAACACCAATATCCAATTCTCCAATAAAATGCTTTTGATATATTTTCACCAAATATTATACAACATATAGAAATGTAAATTGTAAAAAGACCAACTATCAAAATTCCAAAATGAGCAATCTTTTTGGAATGGATGGAGCTGGTACTTAAAACATTGTCCAGTTTGTTTTTCAATGCTCTAAATTAACAAACTTTATAATATCAATTGACACACATCACTTTGATTTGAATAAAAAAGTATCATATTAACAGAAAAGTACATTAAAAATACAATACGTTGATATATCTTTCACCAAATACTATAAAAAAACATGCAAACAAAATTAACTTCAAATTAAAAAGTCAACCATCAAAACTCAAAACTAGACAATCTTTTTGTCACATATGGAGCATACCAACAAAACCAAAATATTATACAACATAAAGAAAAAAATTGACTTCAGACTAAGAAATCCAACCATCAAAATACAAAACTGGACAATCTTTTTGGGACAAATGGAACATACCAACAAACCCAAAACACAATAAAAACACAATTATAGTGTTACCTGATCAAGGGTAACTCGAGAGAAGCCAGGAGAATCAAGCACATCACAAGATGAATTAACAGTTGAATTGAAAATACAATCTTTTCATATATTTCCCAACATAAACAAAAAATTAACTTCAAACTAAGAAACCCAACCATCAAAACACAAAACTGGACAATCTTTTTGGGACAAATGAAACATACCAACAAAACTAAAATACTGTAAAAAATCCAACCATCAACACTCAAAACTGGACAATATTTTTGGGACAATGAAACATACCAACAAAAGCAAAACACCATTATAGTATTACCTGGTCAGGAGTAGCACGAGAAAATCCAGGTGGATCAACAACATCACGAGATGAATTAGCACTTGAATTATCAGAAAACTCCACGGCCCATCTTCGGCCCGAACCCATTACTGATTTTCCTTTGTACATGATAAAAAATTATCCAATTGGGTATTGATTGAAATAGATAAAATTGGTGAATTTATATTAATTGATTGGAGTTCGAGTAAAGATGTTCTTGAGGTTTTGGTTGGATTTAGTTTAATATATTCCGAAAGACCATCTACCTCGTTTTTGTATTTATTTGTATGATTTCATTTTAAAATTTTATGTACAGAGTATTATATATTGAAAATAGCATGACTAATTAGATATAATTGATGTTTTGGAAACCCCGAGTCCACCCGGACTGAAAAAGTTCGATTTGAGTATTCACTCGTAAAGTTATCTGACATGTTCTAGTCCAATTTTTTTGTTTATGGATAGTACCGATGATGTAACGGTGCGATCAATACCCGATCCGAACATGACCGATAACAGCAAAATTGTACCAAACTCAAGGGAGCGAGGGAATCCAAGTTGAAAAATCATGTTCGAGTATCCACCCGAAAATATTGGCAAGCACAAAAACTAGCATCAAATTGAGAATATTGTGAATTAGGGTATTTATTAGTACCTATTTGTTGTGGGAATAAGGAAACGAGAGGAAAGTATGTGAATAATATTGGGGCAAAATTTGTTGTATAGTTGTTGTAATAAACTAGCTTGGATACTTACATAGTTATATCAATTAGTGACACGATTATAAGTAGTGAGTAGTTAATTTTATATCACAGAATGAAACAAGTGTATCATGAGTCCACACCTAGCTTCACCACACAATTTATATTAAAGAGAGAGAAAGGATACATAAAACAATATCTATATGACAACGAAAGAGGATCATAAACACATATTTATCAAGAGAAAAAATTTTAAAAAACTTCCTTTCAACTAAAAAAAGAAAAAAAAAATTATGCATGAAGAATTTAAAACATTATATGATTTGAACCTTGATATAGAGATCTGAATTTCAGATCACAAAAATTTACAAGTCACAACAAACTTGCCCAAGAAATTGTAATTTCAATCCACTGTTCTAATAGCTATCGACGAGTCCAAAAAACATACAGGTGCAATGTTGACACGAACCAAAATTACATTGATGATGGATCGTCTAGTTAAAAATGGAGTCAGTTAGGATACACGAGGAAGATCAACGAGGAAATAGTGATGAATATTTGATATATATTTAACCCAATCAAGTCGTCAACAAGAGCATAAGTGCATCGCTGATATAGTTAGTAAGAAATACTACACTGGAACAATGGTGATGGGAGATCACAGTGGGAAATTGCTCTGTTCCATAGCTTAGAGCTAAAAGTATAATATTATCAATGATGCCAAAATTTTGAAACACTAAATTCTCAAGTTGCACAAGAATAATTGGGTACCAAAGTTCTTTGTCTGACCAGCTCGTGAAGGTCGTGGACGATCTTGAAAACAGCATCAGGCTTTGCCAATCTCAGTGAATTCTGAGACATGGCTTTCAGTTCATCTTGTCTTGGACCAAACCATTGTGCTACTATCCTAGCTATCTCTTTCGGGGACTTTGAAAACTTCCCACATCCATTCTCAACTACATATGGCACATTCCCAGCTTCCTGTGATACATTTCGAGAAGCAATATAATTCGAAAGAAAGAATGATATTTTAAGTTTTACTATACAAATAGATTTTGAGAGAATAATATATCACTTTTCTCAAGGTTTTCATAAGATCTAACTAGCTGCTCAACCAATCAAAAATTGCGAACCACATATCGTCGATGTTAAGACCTAAGCAGCAACTTTGTAACAGGTCGAAGATCATTTGTTTTTTCGACATTAGCCAGTGTTACTATGGTATTGTGTTTAAACACCCACTTTTTCATTTCCCAACACTAACTTTAAAAAAAAAAAATCTATCTTCCACATGATAATTCAACATTCACACTCTCCAATGGTTTTGTTTAAACAAAATTCTATCACTCCCCGCTCACCAATCAATATGCAACACTTTGCTAATATCATGCCACATATATGATACAATGAACCCGCATGTTATCCTTTTTAAGTGTAAACATCTTGAATTTCAACACCTGTGACTCAACTCCATCTCATTCAATACAATGTCTAAACAAGACATTGCAACCCTTCAACGCCCATTTTCATGTTGAAGCACAACCATTGTACATGGTCTTGCACCAGAGGTAACACTGAGAAGCTCTTACCATCTACAATGGTGGAGTTTAAACCCAAAAAAAAAAAAGGATGTTGAATGGCTACAATGGTGGTGTTAAAAATTTGTTAAATGATGTAGATCAAAGTAAGTGTTGAATTTTTTCAACATGTCAGAAATTCAAATATGGGATCATTGTGTCATATGAATGAGTTATTAAAATAAAATAATAAATGAAGATAAAAGATTCTGCGGTGTGTATTGGTAAGTTGGGACTTGGAATAGAGAAAATTGTGTAAACAAAACCATCGTAGATTGTAAATGTTGAATTGGTGTTAAATTATCATGCGGAAGAGAGATGAGATTATGTGTAGTGTTGGGAATTTAAAAAAAAAGTGTTTAAACACTCCGCCATTGTGGATAGTCTTATTACTCGGGTCAATTTCGGAAAAAACCTCTTAAGCAGAAACATGAAGGCAATATATTCAAGAAAGAAGTGCAAGATGTCATGGTAAAAAAGGGGAATCCATCAAACTGTCCATGACACTCCATTGAGAGAGGACTTTTTCAATAATACAAGTGAAACACAAATTGTACACAGGATATCGAGAGAGCACCTTACTAGTGCTCGGCAGAAGCCTCCGTCTTTAGGAGAATATATAATAAAATAAGTACGCGATTTTCTGACACGAACAAATTTTCCATAATAAACCCTTTGTGATCTTACATATGTTTAGTTGTTCCGGTACTGAAAATTCTAGCCGTAAATCTCGATAGACTAAAAAGTCGGATTAGGGGATTTAACCAATGAAATCAAACACCAAGTAGGTGAAAGGGGGGAAAGTAGAGCAGAGTTACTAAACAAAACATAGAAAAATAATTAAGGCTGCATATCGGTGATACCTGGCCAGCGATATAACCATTTAGAATTATTGGAAGGCCTTGAATCATAGCTTCTGCAATAGTTCCAGGCCCAGCCTGTATATATAACAATTAATTAGAAGGATGATTACAGGGAATAGAAAAACTTTCCCGCTTAATTATTTTTTTTCACTCGTAATTTTTAATGCAGAGCAAAAGGTTTCAAATCATCAAGAAAGATGCTGACCTTGGTAATTATGCAATCACAAGCACCCATACATTCCTCCATTTTTGTTATGAAACCCTTTACCTGAAACATTATGGTATGTGTATATTTTAGATCATGTCACTATGAAAGAATATTAGTTTCAAAGGTAAAATATTAAAATTATTTGAAGAAGTTACAACTGACAAATTCACAACATAATCAGGCCTGGTTGTATATTAAAAGACATCCATCAAGAATAAGACTATCTCCGTCCCAATGTGAACTGGAAAATTTGCTTCAATTCTCAAATATTATCTGATTTCTAAAAAGTAAATTAAACTGCATTCACATGCAAATGAGACTTGAATTTCCAAGCAGTGTTGTGATTGACTAAGGATTCAGAAAGTTCGCAATTTTCTTGAACACGGTCACACACATTTTTCGGAGGCTGACATGAGAAGAACTTCCATACCAGATATTTACAAACACATCTAGTGGTCAACTTAAGATGTAAAGAGGAATAGGCACATATATCAACATCTATTTTACTCAATAATATCTATGAAGAGAAGCGGCATCATAAAAGGATATTTATTGAGATCGAGAGGAGAGGGCGAGAGGCTCTCCCAATTTATTTTGTTTTCATGACTATAATTGTTTGTCGCAAAGCAAGCACTATAGGCAATATGCAGTGACTCTTTTAACACTGATATTTACTCTGCATTATGCCAAATAATTGGCAGAACCCGTGGCAGCTGGAGAAGAATATATGGCATCATAAAACAGTGTAACTATGAAAAGTAGACAGTAATTAAGCAAATACCTGAACAGGGATCTTCCAGTCAATTGAACTCAATCTACTAGCAAGTTTTTTATTGCGGCCACAAATCACAAGAATTTGACCTATTGGTTCCCCGAGTGTCTCGTCATACAACGCATCTCCAAGTGCACGAGCTGTTGATTCGATAGGTCCCATCCCTTCTCCACCGCCCATCAACAGCACAGCAGGGAGTTGTTCATCCATTCCAAGCTCCCTCCTCAACTCATCCTAACAGTGAACACATCACTAAATTAATAGGTATATTGAGTTCATGACTCATACAAGAAAAAACAAAATGAGCAATGTATTAATCATAAACAAAGGTAATGCATAATCATGTAAAATCAGCAAATCAACCTCTCAACAATTGACTCAAAATGTTCCATTCGTACTAATATTCAATATGCACCAAACAAAGTAAAAAATACTCCATATAAACTTCAGATAAAAAATATATAATATGGACTTTTACCACACAATCATAAACTAAAAAGAAAGAAAAAAAGCATTCTGAGAAATGCATAGGTTGCAGGGTAGCCTATCTATTTCAATTGAATAGGTACTAATAACTTCGAAATTATGGACACAACAAAAAACTATATGGTAGATCATGCAGGATCTGAAAATATACAAAATTAATTAATCTGTATTCTGGGACAATATGAACAGTTTTAAGAGTATGAATGAGACCAATCATCAAATGGATTGTAATCATAACACAGGCTTCATTTTCTTTCACAAATGGTCTGATTAATAATAATCATGTAGAAGAAATGATTAATAAAGTCTGTAGGCATGATTAATAAAGTCTGTAGGCATGATTAATAGGCATGTTTTCATATACAGATAAGCTGTCTGATGCAATTTCAGCAGGAACCGATTGACCCTTTTTTTACAGTCAAATTATGGCTCCTTCATCTTCTTATTGCCTGTAAATCTATTATTGATCATACCTTGTCCAAAAAGCTAATGCCTAGCATATGCAAGAGACAACAACCATTTGACAGTGGGAAAACCATCATCTGCACATTCCAAAAGAACAAAGAATCAATTAAGCAAAACCAACCTTAGAACGAACAGGCTTGACAAATGAAGGTCGGACTGGGAGGCCATAAACTTTAATTTGAGAACGCTGGAGGCCAGCTTTTAGTGCACGTTTGGCGACCTCTTCTGATGGGCAATAGCATCTGGTCACAAGCTTGTGAAACCTAGTAATGATTAATGAAGCACATAAATATTCACGAGCTATTGTATATCTGAAAATTGCGTCTAGAACTTACCATGTTGGGTGACAAGTGCTTAAATCTGTTATTACAGTGGTAAACACTATCTTCTGCAATAGACCTCTTGCCCTCAAGATTCGGAGAGGAACGTGTTGCATTAAAGGATGTACACTAATTATAATGTCTGGCTGATACTTTATTATACCTTTAGCAACCTCCCTGAGTGAAAGCAAAAAAAAAATGTTACACCTAATTACGTAATCAGCTAAGTAGTTCTAGCAAGTAACAAACAGAAGAAAAATATAAATAACAATGAACATGGTTAGAACAATCACAGCTCAAAGCCAAGTAGTAGATACCAGAGAAAGAAAACATGGAAATTCAAGAAAGAATAAATTATATCAAGCGGAAAACAGGCCTTAACCAGCACACCATTTACGACTTGCTAAGTAATGTGACAATTGCCAGTACTATATGTGAATATGTGATAAGCATACAGAAAATAGGAATGGTGAAACGAAAAGCTAAAAAGCTAGGACCGTCTTAACAAAGGACTACACATGTTGGCCTAAAGAGTATAATCGGGATAATACATTGAATACGCCTACAAAGGCAGAGATTTATGAAACATGATCGAGCAAAACCACAAGAATTCTTAATTGTTATTCCAAAATTTAACCAAAAACATGAAATCGTTCAGAAACTTGTACCAAAAAGTAAAGATGTTCTTAAGCACATTTAGCAGACTGAAATTATTAAAAGGATCTCCATACTAACAACCTACTGAAAAGGATCCAGATCCATCTTTCACTCGCATCCTCTGCAATAATTTCATTTATTGTAACAAAAGATAAGCAAGATGGCATAGTAGCAAAAAACAAGATCCTTATCAACCACTTTATTAAGTTTACTAAAAAAAACTAATGGTCTTTTAATGAACCAGGTCTTACCGAGCTATGAATGTAGAAGTGGCAGCGAAGTTTGTTTGATGAACCAAGCGTGGAGCGGAAGCATGATATGCCATTTTCCACAGGGTCCCATGTTTGACCAAGAAGTTATAACTCCGTGGCAATTGGTTGAAAGGCCAGGGTGTATGCTCTGTCCATAAATCAACTACAAATACCTGAAAAAGCAATCTGTTCTCAGAAATCACAAAATTTAGGGCCATCATCACGACGTTGACCAACAAAAAATGATCAATCCTTCACATGGCAATACTAAAACTCAGAGCAGTCCACCATTTATCACTGTTGCATAATGAAGGCACACCGAGATATGAATGCATAAGAATAAACGAACAACGTTTCGCATGTTTTTCGATACTCTATTAGAATAATCCCATTCAATATAGAAAATATAAAAATATCTACCATCTATCAACAATCTATAATATAACATGATAGAACCTCAAAATCAGTAACAATCGTGAATTAAATGCAAGCTAACCTGATATTCGTCTCCAAATTGCTCGTAAAAAGCTGACTTAATAGCTTCAGCGGAAGCCCTGTGACCTCCACCAGTATCACTCATCAGGATTAGAACTTTCTTACGACTATCAGACACAACACCATTAACAGGCAATCCTTCACCTTCCAATACACTATTCTCACTTCCTCCCAATGCATTACTCTCCCCAGGATTAGCATCAAGAGATGCAAACCCGAGTGGGATTTTCTCACAATGAAACCTAATAAACTTATTGAACTGATTATAAAGTTTCCTAATTTGCCAAGAACCACCTCTAGGACTTGTCAAACTCAAAAAAGGCGCTACTTTAGCCTTGTTTTTGCTATACTTTGAATCAAAATACAATTGGTTACTGCTTTGACATGAATTGATCAAATGGGGTATGCAATAGCCACTAAACTTATTGGAATTATTACCAAATACATAAGAACCCAATTTAGATGCTAATCCAAAAGGATTAGTGGGTTCTTGAGATGTTACAGTAGAAGCTTGCATAGCTAAAAATATAACAAAAACTCTTCAAATCCACAAAAGGGTATTGAGTAAACAAGAAAACAATTCAATTTACCAAAAAAAATTGCATTTTAACTATTACTGAAGAAAAATTCATCCAAAAAGGTTAGTGGTTTCATGAGATGTTACATAAGAAGCCTGCATAGCTAAAAATATAACAAAAACTCTTCAAATCCACAAATAACCACAAAAGGGTATTGAATAAACTTGAAAAAAATATCAATTTACCAAAAAATATTGCATTTTTAACTAGTAATGAAGAAAAACTAATCCAAAATGTTAAGTAGAAGCCTGCATAACTAGGAATACAATATAAACTCTTTAAATCCACAAATAATCACAAAAGGGTATTGAGTAAACTTCAAAAAACAATCAATTTATCAAAAAAGATTGCATTTTTAACTACTAGTGAAGAAAAACTAATCCAAAAGGATTAATTATAAAATAAAAACTCTTCAAATCCACAAACAATCACAAAATGGTATTGAGTAAAATTGAAAAAAAATCAATTTATCATAAAATATTGCATTTTCAACTATTAATGAATTAAAAATGACTGTAACTTAACATACCAATAAGATATTATTGAAGATAAATAAACAAATAGAGAGGTAAAGAGAGTGATAGTGAAGTGTTTGTTATTATGGCTGAGAGAGTCTATGGTGCAAAGAGGGAAATTTGAAGGATGATCAATAGCCACAAGGAGAGGATTTAGGAAGGAGATTGCAAAGTAATATGCTATTGCTAGGAACAATATATTCTCAATTTTGGGTATAAAATGATGCCTCGGTATGTGTAAATAACTCGAAAGCTAAGTTTACCACCGAATTTTAAATGCGGTGGAGTTCGAATCGCGTAAAGTGGCAAATTTTATATTGGAAGTAGTTTAAGCAGTACCGAAATCAGCTACCCAGGTTGGGTAATTTAAAGAGAAGTTTAAGTACGCGGGTTAAGGGCAAAGTGATTTCACGCTACGTGTAAGATCGCACGATTTCACTCCTGCATTAGCTCAAGTGCATGGAAGCTGACGTAAGGTCTGCGTGGGTCGGGGTTTCAAGCTTTTTTCAATTTTGGGTATAAATATACAAAATTTATTATATAGTTGACCATAAAAATCTCCCCCACGTCTATATAAAGAACACACAAAAAACTTTTCCTGGCAAACTCGCTTTTTTTGTGGAGGGAATAGTCTCTTTTTGTGGTTTTTTCCTTTGATACTTTATTTTTAATAATCTAAAGTGTTAGATCTTGTTAATTTAACATTTTTTACTGATTGAGTGTAGTTTCTTTGTGTGGATTAATATTAGATGCTTCGGTATATTTAGCGATTGATAGTTGCTTTTATCGATCTGGCTTTATTTTTTCGAGTGTGAATATATCTTTCCAAGATGAAGATTGTATATCATGCAAGTATATTCGAGGCTTGGAAGCCGGCGCGTTGTACTTTTTTATGTTGAGGCTTGGAGGCGGTAGCGTTGTACTTTTTAGAATGAATATTTTGTGTTTAATGCAATATTATAATTTTTAACTTTTGGTATTCATCGATATATGATTACATCAATTTTCATCTGATTAGTTATCTTTTTTGGGAATTATTTATGTTTTATTAATGTAAAGGAAAGTATTCTCTTGTCGATTGTATGTAGTAATTACGGTTTATGAATGAATGTGTCGTCGTTTAAATTCAAAATATATATATATATATACACAAAATTAATTAATTCCGTCTATGTTATTTTGTGTAACATTGTCGGACACAAACCGAAAGGAGGGTTACTTTGTGTACCATTGGTGATCCTAAACCCGAAAATGAGGACGGATGCATTGGGTCTCAATAGCCAATGTAAAAATATGATCGAAATTGTATTATGAATACGACAATTAATGAATCAATAGTTTGGATATATATATTTTTTAACAGTTTGTATTTATATAGCATATAATTATTTAACGGGATAAGTTTTGGTTGGACAAATACATAAAATTAATTTCACAAAGTCACCTCTCTATCTAGGCTCGTGTTGCATTGCATTTTGGATGCCGGATTACAGGAAGTGTTTGTTATGTTGACCGATGAGAAAAAACATTGATTCAACCGACCAACGACCATGCACGCATGATACTTACAACTTAGGAACTTTCTTTCCTTTGTCTTTCTTTTCTTTTTATTATACTTTTCTTATTCATTTGAGTATTTGTTTTTTGTTATTTCTTTGTCAGAAGTCAAACAAGTAAAATGTGAATGGTTTTATATTTTAGTTTGGCTCATGTAACACTTAAATACAATGGGGGAAAACATATATGAATCTGCTATAAATTTATAAGTAACTATTTTAATCTATATTTTATTTCATTTTCTCATTTCTCCAAATTTCTTCACAAAAAAAAATATAACATTGAGGCTTGAGAGTTGCTAGTTGAGTAGTTGTAGTGTGTGTATTTAGGCCGATAATGGATTGGGCGGTGCTAGTGGATGGTCATAATATCCTATTTGCCTTTTGCCTAAGTGGGTTGTGCACTTGTTTATTTTTGTCTTTGTAAACTCATTCTTTTATCATGTTTTACACAAGGCCGGTGGTTGATTGTTCACAATGGTTCTACAAATCCAATAGTGATAATGATCTCTTAAGAGCTTTCCGTCCAAGTGGATAGGAGTAGTCGAGTCTAACGGGCCAGACTGACCGCCCATAAGCAACGAACCGGAATGACCCACGTTAACATGTTCGACGGGCGAGCAGTTAACGAGCCAGGGTCCATCAGGTCAGTTAAGGTAATGGTACTTATTGAGTTCGAGGCCGTATATCCGAGGCCTGCAGTGAGTAGATTTGATTTATTGTACCAGCGTTACAACTATTATAATATTATTATTTTTGCCTAAACGGTACCATGTTGGAATTTAATAGTATCATTTTTTGAGCATACAAAATTTAGTTAAATTGAAACAAGAAAAATAACATTTACTTAAAAATTGAGCAAAATAACATTTAATGAAATAACTTTTTATTAATACTTCAAAGAGCTATTTTAAGATACATGCGCTTTTCTCGCAAGCATTCATACCGTACAAATGGACAACGAGACAATATAATGATTCACGTTCGGAGTCACTAGGGATGAAACACGAAAGTTACAAAAGTCGCTGACAGTTGGGTTGTGACGTTCATAAGTCCGATCCACCCATCCATTGAAGTAAGCGTAGATTGTGTTTAAGTAAAACCAAATCTCCGGACGCTTTCATTTTCGATTTTCACGTTGCCATACAAATGCGTCAAATTTGGCTTACAATCACCTTGCGAAAAAGGAAGTTGTGCGCCGAACAAGGCGGAGGTAGCTTGATTTTTTCGGCGTTTGGATCTATGATAACCTTGAAAAATCCTCTTTGCGTAGCTGACTCGCAAGTTCTTCTCTTGGGGAGACATGAGGTGAACTTGTGATTTGTGAACTTGTTATTAAGTTGATACTTATGGTTTGTGAACTTGTAAATTGTGATTATTAAAAGAAACATGAAAAATGGTCTATTTATAGATGAAGAAAAAATATTCTGCGCACATTTTACGATACAAACGGTATACCTTTAAATGGGCAGTACCCGTGATGCGCTAGCGGATAGCTAACGACTCACTATGACATAAATGTGGTACGTTTGGATGAAAGCGGTACCACGTTGGCATATTCAGCGGCTACTTTATAACGAAATTTTATGATCGGAGCGGGGTACGTTTGAATTATGAATGCCGCGGCCCAGTTTCTAACGACTACTTTTTATGAAATTACGATCACCACAGGTACGTTTGGTTGAGGCGGTACCCGGCTCAAACCGGATATAATTGTACTAAAGTGGTATCGTTTCATCGCGGTACCCGCGTTTGAAATCCCTGATAAATCGCCATTTCGCGCTCCTGATAGAGAATCTATAAAGAGGCGGCGCCTCCGCCGTTCTCGCAGCTTCGCAATCGTTTCTTACAAGCAATCTCAAAGCAACAATCACTTTCTAAGCAATTCTGATATTCATTACTTGTTTGGTTTGGGCTTAGATTGCAATCAACAATACTTACCTTGCTCCCGTCTCCGATCCGGTATTATCTATCAACTTTTTATAAATTTTAATATTTTTCTTCTAAATTAATGGCATCAAAAGCGTAACTTTATGGTAAAAATGTTCAAAGTGATGGGTACTAGTATGTCTAATGATTTTGTTATTTTAGAGGATGATAATAAATGGATGAACTACCCATTATTAACTCACCGATTGATTACTACGTACCTTATTGAAAGGAAAAAAATTTCATGGATTTAGAAATATTTTCATGGAGACCATGAAAGAAATGAGCACAACTTGTTTAAAATTGTAAGAGTACTCTATCATGGAAAAGCGAGATTGGGGGTAAAGGGGGAGCAGGTCATCTTGCTAGACAACTTAGCGGTGTAAGATCACTAAGATGAGTGGTGGAGAGGGTGGTACACAAGGAACTATTGATACCCAAACGGCAAAACTTTTTAGTATTTTGGCTTATATAAGGATTGAAGCTATGAAATTGTAATCGGTAGTTAACAAGCAATCATTGTGATGGATAGCGTTTCTCTAAATGGATTCAAAATATCGTTAATCCCGAGCGTCGTATCCCGTCTTACTTCTGAACTTTACGCTTTTAAATATTTTTAAAATGAAAGAGATCTTCTAAGAGTAAACTCTTACATGAATTTGCGCTATAAAATGTGTTTGACTAGTGATATTGTGTCTTTTTGGTTGATATAATGCGTGTAACATGTCATTTGATCGATCGTGATTAGATGCTTCAAGGGAGAATAATATATTTTAGATCGATTGGTAAACATAACTTGATATTCAAATTTCGGAGGTATACTCGCGTGTGCTTAATGATTACAAATGTTTGAATAGGATTACTTCAATTTCATTCGATATCGTCCGCTAATACCGTTTCAATTAAAAAATTAAAAGATGCTATTAAACCCGGATTTTTAGTGAACTTTCATGTTAGATGTTTATGTCCGTCCTTCAATTAGTTACTAAGGAATGGAATAAAAAGTTGTTCGGGATGAGTTTATTTTACCAATTAAATGAGCCGTTAATTTTGTTGTTAATAGGCGGGGTAAGAAAACATGAATATAAAAAAAGAGACTGGTTTAAGGCTTCCGGTAAAGGTTTAAAAATTAATTTTGGATTGTGATACTAGATGGAACTTCACGACTTACGATCTCTTGTTCGTGCGTATATGTATAAGGAGGAAATACAAGCATTTTATAGGAGATGCATGCTCGATTGGTTGAAATATCAATATGTTCGCTCACATATAGTAATTGGAAATATTGTTATGAATTGCCAAGTTTCTAGAGCCACTTAAAAAGATTATACTAAAGTTTTTTCAACTCGATATAGACAAATATTCATCTTTAACTTTTAGAATGTGTCGTTAATCTTTCCCCAAGATTCGTATGACTAAAACGTAGATATGGTTATGTTGTTAGAGATATGGTTTTCGAATATGGAAGCGTCTTTAAAATATTTCATCATACACGTATATGCAATTGGTATAATCTTGGATAATAGCAGCTAAATTACGTCATTTTAATTTCTATGTGAAATGTCGTATTATGGCATTAGTACCCTTGCTTTATCCCAAACTAAAGAGTTTGATATTCGAGAAATGGAAAGATGGAATTGAAGCATTATATATATAACATGCATAGCAAATACGATCAATGTGGACAAGGTAAGGCGATACTTTTTATAGTAGTGTACAAAAGTTTTAATGTGTCGGAGTTAAAATATGAAGTCAACATGATCACCTTAGAAATGCTTTACAATTGTTAGGTGAAACTAATCAATAAAAGCTCAACAAGACACTAATGGAGTTAACTCAATATTTAACGCTACTAACTTTGAATCGAGTCGATATAATGATAAAAATTCTTTTGATATACTAAAATGGGTGGGTGAGTAAGGAAGCATTGTTTCGGTATTGTCTAAGATGACAAAAATATTTTATATACCTATGTCTACAATAGCTAGTGAATCCATTTAGTATGGCTTCTAATACGCTCAAAGGCCGGTCGAGGCACCTGGCTTCAGCGATTGAAGTATGTGTGTGTATGTCAGCGATTGGGCGGCCGCCGACCATAGGATGCAAAAGCAAGCGCAATCATGGAAGGAAATGAAAAAGATATGTTCGACGATCTTAGTGACATTGAGAAAGAAATTGAAGAAGACGAAGAGAGAAACACAATAGAAAGATATTCCGACAAAGAAGAATCCGAAGATGAATTAGTTTATGATGATTAGATTTGTATAGTTTATGCAATTTTGAGTTGAATGAAGCTTCATTAAGCTCCTTGCCTTACAGTATAAGCGTAGCGCTTAATAATAAAATATCTATTTTGTTTCAATTTGACAAGTGTATACATTTTAATACCTCTAAATGTATTTAAAATGTCCTTACCCCCTTACCATGCTTGATGCAGCGCTTTAGTTAAACGTGGTACCATTATTATCTTACGGTACCACGTTTAAAACAATAAATGACTTCTACTCTCTGGAAGTTAAACGGCCTACCGTTTGGTATTTTAATAGAATTACCGTTTTGTTGAAAGCAGTATCCGCGTTGACTTTATAATCTATGATAAACTTTATGTAAGTTAAACGTGGTACTGTTGGAAATCAAACGGTACCACGTTTATATCAGTTAAAGGGTTTGAAAGGGCGCGATTTTTGAACTTCATCTAATAACTTCCACAATTTTTCAACTTTCAAACCAAAATTAACCTACAAATTTCTTCAATTATTAAGTACATCAACCCATAAACTTCTTTTTAAGTGTTTTATTTACAAATCTATTGTTGATTAACACTTCAATTTCAAAATGGCACAAAAAAACAAAAAAAAGGGCAACCATCCACACAAGGCCAAGAGGAGGCACAATTACAACGACGATCTAAGAAGAGGGCTAGACATGTTATAGTTGAGGAAGAAGAACCACAATATGAAGAACAACAACATGAGGAAGTCGAGGAGGCCGAAAATGAGGATGTTGGGGTTGTCGAAAGTGGAGCCTCAAATGCAAGACAAGGAATGTATCTCGATGAAAGCGAGATCAAACAATTTACGGGTAACCTCTTATTCCAATATTTAGATGATGCTAAATTAAGTGGAATTTGTACATTTAGTTGTGAATGGTATCCGAGAAATAAATGAATTACCAATTCTATAAGTCTATGGGCATGGATCGTAGGCCGAACTAGATAATGAGAGCCCTATGATAGGACTTTTACATTTTAATGTCAGCGGTGTACAGAGGGATGATAACCGGAGGATTTGAGAAGTGATTTTTTTTATGACAAGGGCATGATAATGACGATGGATGTATATAGGATTATCCGACTAGGGAATTGGTGTGTGAGAATTGGCCCATAAAACAAGAAAGAATGTGTTAAGATTCTTAAATAATGTCGTGAAACCCGCCGATCGAGTTAGTTTATAAGTATAATTTAAATGGGGCAGGGAAGTTTGTCTCGAATGTGGTCCAAGAGATTTTGTTTCCCACTACTAGTCAAGCCACAGAACTTAGCGCAATACAAATGTTCGCTACTTGGGCGCTCTTGAATGATACCCGAGGTTAAATACCCTCATATTATCCTAGAACACATTTTTTACCATAAAAATAAGGCTCCTGATATGATCTATCTCTCATTTGTTGGTGAATGTAAAATGTCCCTGTTTCCCAGAATGTAAGTAAGCGTGAGGTTAATAAGAGGTCGATTGGGAAAAGCTTCAATAAATTTGAAGTTTATTTGTGGGAGAGGGCGTTGCGATCGAAGTGGGAGATTTACGAACAATTTGAGGAGGTTAGGCACGAAGTTTGGAACTTCAATGGATGCAGAGCCCCGAAGGCGGCTCCAATAGGGTGGGTACAAGTCTATCCATTTCCTCAAATTGAGGCATCCACCTACACTTAAAAAACGAGAGGCCACGATATTGAACCTCACGAATTACTAGTTGATACTTTAAAGAAGTTGCTTGAGAACATTTAAATTTGAAGAATAAGGTGAAGCTCGATGAAGCGGGGAGGTAACCGGGTTGCGCCAAGAAGTCGATGTCATGAAGGACCGGGAAAAGCAGATGATGAAACGATATGATATCGATGAGGATCCACATGGGTGGGATGTCTTGGGCGATTCAGAGGATTGCACAAAATTTTCCCCAACAACCTAGTGACAACTCCCATGATACCCCGCCCTCCTCGGGCCCTCTTGATGATGCCCCGACCTTGATCGTCGAAGAAGGACGTGAAAAAACACATGAATGAATGTGTTTATATATTCATATGTATGATGTTTATGGTGTTTCAAGTTTGAACAATGTTTTTTATTTACGTACTTTTATTTATGTATGATGGTTATGGTGTTTGAGAACGATGATGGTTATGGTTATGTTTTTTATTTCACCGATACTTTTATTTATGTATGATAGTTATGAATAATGTTTGATATGTTGTGTGAATGTTGTGAATGGTGTATTAGTGAATATTGTGAATGGTGTAGTAGTTTGATATGTTTGATATGAATGGTGTAGTAATAGTTTGATATGTTGTGAATGTTGATATATTTGATATATTGTCAATGTTTGAATGTTACTGAGTGTAAGCTTATTAGTGAAATTACGCACTTTTACTCTCACATAAATGTGAATGCGTTTGGATGGAGCGGTACCAAAAGCAATCACCGTTTATGAGAGAGAAAATTTCAACTATCTTTGGTATTCGCGTGGTACGTTTCATATGGAGCGGAACGCGTTAATAGAGACTAGAGAGGACTCGGAGCAGACCCCGTGCGAATATGGAGTGGGCTCGGGCCGGGCCGAGGCCTTGGGGCCCGTCCGACCCAGCTGCTTGAACCGGGGCGAATTCGAACCGGCCGGGTATTTGGTCGAACCGAGCTGGTGGGTGGGACCCTGGGGCGGCAGTGAGGCCCGATTCGGTGCAGCGTCTCTAGATAGGAGGGTCAATAGTAATATTTTTATTTTTGTGGAATATAGGTTTATTTTCGAATTAATTCAAGAATGAGGTGCAAACACTATCCAATATTACCTCGGATTCAATAATTGACGTTTCATGTCAAACTTTGGCCATTGTTAGACTTCGACTTTTCCTGTCGATAAATTGAATATGTGCTCCAATGAGAGGATTGAATGGATATTGAATGTGCTCGAAAATTCATAAATTTATTTACAAGTTCAATCCCGACATCTAGATTGTAAGCTACAATTAGAGTTGTTATCAAGTCAAGCGGTCGTGTCATTTCAAATAGCATACTTTAAAACTTGTTCAAATTTGTTAATTGGGTAATTCGAACCGATTACAATTCGTAACTCGGTTATAATTGGTTGGTTGCTCACTAAATCTTTTTAAGCAAGTTCGTTATTTTTTGTCCCTCTTACTAAACTTTCATACCAAATATAAGTATTAACTCTAACTAATAACAAAGTAAGGAATTCAAAGGCGATACAATTAATTCTGAGTATATTTGAATTAAATTTTGGGATTCGCGATACGATCAATTAACGAAGCCGGTATATGTAATTCTTTTTCGAACCGATTACAAATCACACAT
Source organism: Lithospermum erythrorhizon (assembly GCA_019722365.1). Classification (NCBI taxonomy): domain Eukaryota; kingdom Viridiplantae; phylum Streptophyta; class Magnoliopsida; order Boraginales; family Boraginaceae; genus Lithospermum; species Lithospermum erythrorhizon. The sequence goes on from JADFUC010000514.1 coordinate 571,599, forward strand.
CCAAATCGATTTTGGATTGCTAATGTGATTCAATTAATGAGTCGGTTATGCCGCGTTCTTTTTTAAACGATTCACGAACCACGTATTGAATCGGTTGTGCTTTAATCGGTCGGTCTTACAAATATTGAATGGATCGGAAATCGAAATCCATTTTAGATTCAGCGTTACTGACCATAGTTAACAATGTAAAACTTTAAATTATTTTAGAAGATTAATAAAAAGCACTCAAAATAATTTATTTGCTTTATGCAATGGTGCCATAAACCACAAAACAAAGTCGAGGCCGCTTTTGAATCTGAACATGGTTTAAGAGGCTGCCTTTCAATTCTAAAATGATTCGGGAGTTAAAACACATTTCGAGTTAGAGCAATAGAAATCGGTCGATTCGATTCGAAAAGTTGAAGGTTTGGGTAGAAGTTAAGTGAACGTTTAAATTTTAATGATAAAACATGAAAAAATAAAAAACAATTATAACTCGAGCTCGAGTCAAACTGCGTGTAACCGAACTTATACTTTGACGTTCTTGGCTAATAGTTGCATCATTAATCTTTCAGAAATTTGAACATTATTGAGTAGTAACAATGTCTGATGAGGAAGAAAGAGGCATAGAAGAGGAGCTTGAAACCCAACTTCAAGAACAGAGAGATTCCATTTCTGATATAGACCAAGCCCTTTCAGTTGATCCAACCAATTCTGACCTCATCTCTGTAAGTCATCATTGCCCTTTACCATTTTTTGCAATTATATTCAATCTATGTCCCAAAAATATTGTCAAGTTTTGATTTTTGATGTTGGGTTTTGAATCTTACTTAGAGGCAATATTTTCGGGATGGTAGAAGTACATTTATTATGTAATGCAAGATTATATTTTGTGGATGCATCATAGTTATTTTTTGGATGTATTTGCATTGTCTTTCACATTAGAATCACAAGTATGCTAACTCCCCTTCGCTCGGTCGTTCTATAAATTGTTAATCGTTTTGTGCTGCTAGTCTATTTCTTATTCCTGGAATTTTTAGTGTAGCAACCGTAAATTGTAAAGTAATTCAATTTTTGTTCAGGTTAATATCGATTGTACATAATTGTCATAAACTTGGAGTTCTTTAATGTTGGTTATGCTAGAAATTGATATAAGTTATGGATTTAAACTACTTGTTGTGAACTTGTGATAAAATTATGCTGCAGGTGCGGGAAGAGCTTGTCCAGGCTATCAAACAGACTGAGGAAGGTCTGTTTCATCTTAAACGTGAGAGGTTGTTGCGAGAGATTGATTCTTCTCTGAAACATTCGAAACAACCTGTTGTGGAGGAAGAGGTTAAGGCGGAGCCACTTGATCTATTTGGAGCTGAAACAGAACCTCTGGAGGATGTAGGTTATTCGGTCGGTTCAAAATGTAGATTCCGGCATACTGATGGACGGTGGTATAATGGTCGAATTATTGGGGTCGAAGGCTCTCATTCAGCCAAAGTTTCTTTCCTCATTCCAACATCAGAAAACATGCAGGTGGGTACAGAGTTTCTTTTTTCATTCCAACTACTGGTTCGGACATGTTTCTAAAACTATTTAAAGACTCAGTTTAGGGTAATAAGTTGATTGACATTGATAAAAGTTTCATTAACAGATTACTGCTTGAAGTATACTTGCTATTTATTCTTGGAGGTCCCATCATCAACCCCTTATGTCTGAATTAAAAAACTATGAATCATGCGGAATCATTGGTTACATAAGAACTCTTTAATAACCAGAATTAGTTTATTATGTAGAAGAAGTTAATTCAACTTATAATCCCATTCTTACTAGCTATCTTCGAGCTTGTACTGCCATTTATTACAGACCCCTTAGTGTTTGCAATTTTCTATGGAAGCATCAATGGTTACTCTATGGCTCTGTTTGGTTTGAGGGGAAAAGTGGAGGGGAAGGAAAATTTCTTAAAACCTGTATGCATTTATAAATTTGAGTTAGATTCATACAAGTGCTACAAGATTCTCATTCCTCCCCGCTTGACATCCCCCAGTCAGATCAAACAGGAGGTCAGAACACCATGGAAGATGGAACACCCAGTTTTAATTTTCTGTAAGCTATTGTTCGGTGTTGTGAAAATGTAATTATTTGGATGTTGCATTGTTTCCATGAAATTTTGTAACTAGTTATATTAGTTGTAGGTTGACCGGTCTATTTGTTCTAATATATGCTTTTTGGTTCGCTATGAAATTACTGCTTCGCTATGAAATTACTTTTAGTTGTCAGTAATCTAAAACCTTTACATATATGATTAGGACAGTGCCAAACTTTTGGACCATTTCATGTTAGTATTTTATTTTGATAAAGCCACAGCAAGCTGCTTGAGTTACTTTACTAATACTAAACCTCCCGAGTGCAGATGTGCAAGTTCTTTCTGCAGCAAAGATGTAGATTTGGTAATAGTTGCCGCTCATCACATGGTATGTTAAAGTGCATAATTATCCGGAGTGCAGGCACTCAAACTTAAATTTAGAAATTGAAAGCAGAAGCGTTTCTCTAATAAGTAGTGAATGATACTTCTTTAATCAATCGAGTATGTGTGTCTTCCATATATCGTGTGGAAAGTAGCTCTCAGCAGTGATAAGATAAAGTCCTATGTATATGAATGTTTAACTGCACGAGCATTTTGTTCCACCACTCTCAGTGTTATTTTAAGTGACATGTAAGTTGGTGAGAGGGAAAAGATCGAGAAGGAAAAAGGAAATGAAGTATGAAATAAATTTTTGCACTGTTCCTAAGTTACATCAAGTTTGCACATGTCCTCTACCGTGAAATCCTTGGCCAAAGTCTGTTTCATTTGGTCTTGAGGTGGCATTAGCATTCTGCCAATTCTGTGAACAAAATGTAATTTCTATCTTGTTGCACCAAATCAGGGTATCATAGTTTTTAGATGACTCTGTTCATGGGGATTGATCTCTCCCTCTTGTTCTCTGTGTGTGTATTGGCATTCTTGTACCTATTTGTCTGCGATAGGTGCACATATGCCTACCAAATTAAAATGGTTGAACTTTCACCGTGCAGGAATTGATGTCCCAATATCATCTTTAAAAGAGTATATCCCCATGAAATGGGAGCAATCGCTTGTGGGTTCTAGTATTTGGGCACTGTCGGATAGAAAAGCTGGCATTTGGAGAGTAGCTGAACTAGAGTCTTGGGATGAAAAACTAGATGAGGGAAATGTTGTATTCCGAGATGATGGGAGCTCTGCAAAGGTCGGGATAGAATCTCTCTCCTTGTCTGAATTTGCACAAGTGAGCGATGAAGAAGAAAGTTGCTCCGACTTTGATGAATCCGAAAACTCCGAGTTAAGCGACTCTGATGGAGGCATCTCAGGAGGCTTAGGATTTTTAGAAAGCACCAACAAACAAAGAGGAGTTCAGTCTGAAACTGCCATTTTCGCCAAGTGGGAGAATCACACGAGAGGTATAGCTTCTAAAATGATGGCAAATATGGGTTACCGAGAAGGAATGGGTTTAGGTGCAACTGGTCAAGGAATGGTGAATCCTATTCCAGTAAAGGTCCTTCCAGCGAGGCAATCTCTTGATCATGCTATGGAAAATCGGAAAGATGAAATTGGCAACGAGCAGAAGGTAAAGAAACGGAGTAGGGGTGGGAAGAAAATACGCGAGCGCAAGTTAGCAGCAGCAGCTAGATCTGCTGCGGAGCAAGAGGAACCAAGTTCGGACGTGTTTAGCATTATCAACACCCATCTTGCAAAGCATGGTCAAGTTGACACATCAACAAACAAACGGAATAAAGCTCCAACAGAAACGAGGAAAGAGGATAGGCGGAGTCTGATTGCTTACGAGGATCAGATAAAGGAGTTGAGGACGCGAGTGGAGAAGCTGGAAGAGATGGTGAGTCGGAACAGGAACGAGAAGGTTGTCTATGAAGCTGCCATAAGGAAGCTCACCGAGACTCGGAAGGCGCTTGCTGAAGCCGAGTCAGCGCAGGCATCTACATCAAATGCAGTGCTTAGGAAAGAAAAGGAGAAGCGATGGCTTAAGTTCTGAGATGAGGAAGAGTGACATTACAAGTATAACTTCATGTCGGACTATGATAATTCAAAAGTTTATGCATGACACCAACGTTCATAAGAGAAAAAACTTATAGTCCATAGGAGATTTTTTAGTAATGCACCATCTTGAATTTTAGTTCTCATTTACTACTGTCGTGTATCTGTCTTGCTTGTAAACTTTAGATTTAGTATTTTTTTTTATAAGATTAAAGTTACTAAACAAATTTACAAAATCTTATATAACCAAATTATTGAAAATGATAGGGTAGCATAAAATATCTCATGTTCACAATATAGATCACGTATCCCATTCTTCTAATCATAAAAGATAAGATAGATGACTATATGATAAAAGTTTAAACCTTTTTAATACCAATAAATAGTTTATAATAACTTTATAACCTGCATAGATCATCCAAAGTAATAGATGGAATTGTGTATTGAGGAAGTTGCTAAATTCAAAAAATTGAACACTTCAATAAGCAAACAGAATTGTCTTCTACAAAAACTTTTAAAAGACTATCAGCAGAACTTTGCCCATTAAAACCAACCAAAAGTAGACCAAAATTGTCCAGGCCTAAGGTTGAATCACCAATACTAGTGAATAGGCAAATATAACTCATCAACCGTCTTCGAATTCCGACAGAGATAATACATAGAAGAAACATCCATATCCATAATGGCAGGCAATAAAAACAGGAAACGCCGATACAGCCGAATAATCCGAGATAATACCATAATTCCTGGAGGCGCACCATTATCAGAATATAAGATCGATGTCTGTATCTGATTAATCGTGACTTTTCTTCTTCTTTTTCTCCTTTTTACTAGGAGTTTCAGTTTCTTTTTCCTCGACTTCAGCATGTTTCCTCTTCTTTTTCTTCGATGCTCCAGTATTTTGATCTTCGGCTTGCACCTCCACATCCATAGCTTGCCGCTTCTTTTTCTTCTTTTCTTTCTTATCAGGCTCGTTTGCTTCAAGTTCTACACCATTTTCTTCAGAATCAGCCTTCTTCTTTTTCTTCTTCTTTTTCTCTTCACTGTTACCTAGTGCTTCTGGTTGTTCCCCGACCTTCTCTTCCATGGTAGCATCTTCAACGGCTGATGGCTGATTCCGCCCAAGGGTGGAATCCGCTGATGGATTGTATGTCTGGAAAGATATATGAGTTAGTAATATTGTATTCGCATGAAATAACTAAATAGAAAGGGCATGCAGAACAAACCTTGGCAGGTGTTATGAATCCACCGGAACCCTTCTTCCTATCCTTGTCATATGCCTCAATCTTGGGCTTGCCTTTAGTTGATCCAGCAGAACGGCCAAGGTTGACACCTTCTAAGCTCCTTAATCTTGCTTCCAGCTACGTAAGTGAAATAACGATTTAAGATTCAATAGACAAAGAATAATAACCAGTGATAGACACCCTTGAACTGGAAATACCTTGAGCCGATTCTCCAGTCCCATAGAGTTGTCCGGGCTATCTCCAAGTGCATCACATCTAATTGCCAGTGCTGCTTTCGCGGCAAGTGACCTTGAAATTTTACCTTTGTGCTTGGCTGCTGCCTGACCAATTAATGATGCATGGTAGATGAGCCCATACTTGGGAGTTGCATGCTTCGTCTTAAGAGCTCTGAAAAGTGCCTTCTCAGCACCAAGAATCTGCACAGTACTACCTGGCTGCTTTGCAAGGTTAATCAAACTTCCTCCATGAGCAATAAGACGAGCACCAACTAGTTCTCCCACAAGAGCAGTAAGATTTGGGGCAATAGTGTTCATCCTACTCTTCAAATAATCATACAACTGGGCTCTGTATTCAGAAAGAGAGAGAACTTGATCGCAGAGTTCTTTAATGTTAATCAAATCGAGTTCACTGACTTCAGTTCCCATGGATATCATGCATGCCTCTTTTAGTTCTTTCTCAACATCTTCATCCAATATCTGTGAACCAAAAGGGGGGACAAAGTTAATAGTCAACTTATGCATTGCCAACATGAATCTTCATAATACATTCTCAAAAGAAGAAGTCATAACAGCTCTTTCTAAAATCCAAAACAGGACTAGGATGTTGGTGTTCGCACTACCAGGGAGAGGCAATATGCAGTCTCACAGATGACTAGAACATAGGATGAAGACCATACCATAAAGAAATGAGAACTGTTACCTCAGAAAAATCAAGTTTTGCAGCATTTGTGCGATCACCCATCAACTTCACTGATTTGGCGTAAAGGATGTTGTCTGTTATAATCTTTGCAAGCTCAGGGAAATGCCAACCATACCATTCTCTAACTCTCATTGCATATGTGTTCAACTCTTTATCAAGATCATCCAACAAACTAATGGCCTGAATGATCATTGTATCCACCTAGCAAAGCATACAACATGGAACAGTTTACATGATAGATGCAGGGAGAAAAACAATAATACAAACTAAATGAACTAATAATGGTTGTTAAATGATTCCTCCATCACCACTATGAAGTCTCGCATCAGACTCCAATCACTGTTAAAAGTTAATATAATTAACTCTATAAACATTTACAAACATAATTGTATTCTCTCGTGAGGCCAGGGAATCAAACCATCATTTAGTTGTTGTAAACATGGCTATAAAAATTAGTATATTTCATCAGTGCTCACCTTGTCAGGGCTGAACTTGAGCTTGAACCGACACATGCTATGGGATAACCCCAAGCTCATTGGTGCCAAATCTTGTGCAGCCAAACCAGTAATGAGCTCGTCGGACAGACTTCTAACTCCCCTCATCAACTCCATGACAGCATTGTTGTGAACACATTCAATTTGCTACATGAAAAACACGGATAATTAAAGCAAGCAGCACAAACTATCTATACAGTTTTACAAAATATTAAATTCATATAATTCACTGACCAGCTTCTCCTTAATTGCATTTCCGAGTTTCGAATCAGCCACGGCCAGTGTCTCATTTTCACAATGAGCACGCAAGAACTTGCGCAGACCTTTGCTAGGCTTGCTCTCAACCAACAACTGTGCCACTGAAAGCGCATCGGCCATGTTCTCAAACTTAGAGAACGCTTTCAATTTGACAACCTGTTAAATTATTAAACTTCATATTAAAAATTTGCCCAACATAGCTAAAAATGTTACTCATAGACTCATAGTAAACAAACGATAATCTCAATAATATTTCAACTAATTTCTTTTTCTAGTATATATACAAACATATTCCCCAAGACAAAGTTGAATTAACTATACAATAACAACAACATATAACGAAACACAATAAGTAAATATATGAGCCAAGATAACATTAAACATCAAACTAAACATGCAATAAGAAACAAGCATAAAAATATAGGTATAAAATTAATTAACAAACCTTTTTGGCGGAATCAATTTTGCTGAAGTCATTAGCCAAGTCCTGAAACATTAATCAACCAAAAAACCCAACTTCATTAAACACCAAACAATCAAATTATGAAGCATTTTTGTTCCTCAAATATCTTGGTATTCCCAAAATCAAATCTTTAGAAATAAACTCATTATAAAATATATATATATATATATATATTTATATAAAAACTAATTAAAAATTAAACCTTTAGAAACAAACTGATTACAAAATCAAATTTCGACAACAAATAATATATTGGGTATGATTATTACCTCAACTTTGGATAATTTTCCTTCATCAAGGACTTTGAATAGGGCAAACCCTGCAGAGGTTTCAAACAACAGCAACATACTGATAAACTAGGTCTAGAGTAAGAGGAGGGGGGGGGGGGGGGCAGCAGGAAGAAAGGAAGAAGAAAGGGGTCTAATGTTTATATAGACTCCAGATACTAGGGTTTTAACCCCACCAAAAACCCATGGGTGCTTTAAGATCATCCCAAACAATGTCAAAAACATGTGAAATTACTATTTTAGCACCAGTGTAATGTAGACAAGTTTTATTTAGGGGTAAAATAGTCATTTCATAAATTTTTATACTGTTTGGGTGTGCTTTTAGTCCCACTCCAAAAACCCTCATATATTTTTTTATTTTTATTTGATGATATTTTAATTTTTTGGGAGTTTGAATAAAGGGTTAATGATAGCGGCAATTAATTATATATTTCACAGATATTTTTTAGTCGATTCATATGTTTGAGTATACCGACATTCGTATCTTTGCGTATTTTAGTCGATCATCCGTTCCGTCGTGAGGCAAGCGTGACACGTTTTACGTCTTTTCACTTAATCGAGCGGGTGGTGACTTGAATTTTTCAAAATAGGTGATCGATTGGAATAGTTTAAGCAATATGTCTTGTAAACATAGGTCATCGTTTGGTAACATTAGGTAAATATAGTGGAGTTAATTTAGTCAGTTCAATATTTAAATATTGATTAATGGCAAAAATCACCTGCTTATAGCATTTATTATTTTCATTCTCCCATGATTACAATCGCTTCTAATTTATTTCTAAATTAATGTCTTAATATTTAAATGCTTATTAAATACCAGTTATTACATTTCCAATTTGAATATTGAACTCTACCGAATCTTGAAGTCAAACCAGCATGACTCCGTTTTGAGTATTGCAAGATGGGAGAAATAAAATAAGTATAAAATTTTTAGGGAAACCAATTTGGTTATCCATTGATATGAAAAATTGTGTCTTAAATTGAAATATGAGAAGTAACAAAATTTGAGAGGAGAAATGAGTATCGAATATTACAATAGAAGTGTTTTGGGTCATTGAGAATGTTTAAATATGAAATTGACTAAATTAGCTCCGCTATGTTTGCCTATATTTTAGCAATATTCTGGGTCAATCGCTATATTCTCAATGTTCAGGTCGATCGCGTATGTTTCAAACCGTCTCGGTCGATCATACATCTTTTAAAAAGTTCCGGTCGATCACGGATTCGATTAAGCGAAATCTGAAAATCCCTTAGTAAAGTCACGTGTTCCTCACGTGGCCAGATGATCGACCGAGCGTTTTTAAAGATAGGTGATCGATAAAACGATTTAAATTATAGAAATCGGCCAGCTGCCATCTTTAATAACATCAAGTAATTGCCCTACCATTAATCCTTGAATAAAATATTACTTCATCTCAAATATTTTTTAAAAAAATATGTTGAATTTTGGTGTTCAATTTTTTAATTTTGTTGATTATGTTTATATAATTTATACGGAATATAATATTTTTGCATCATTTCTTATTAATAAGTTTTAAGTAGATAGCGGTCCTAAGAAATAATATAATGGAAGACATGGTCAAACATATGCATTTTCAGATGAGTCATTATCTAACGTATTGGATGAAGTATACATGACCACAAGCAGCGTCTTGGAGGCAAGCTGTTGGAAATCAATGAGAATTGATTCCGTTTATTATGCCCGTTGCGACAATTGTATCGGTCGTTCTAGGTTGGGTTAAATGTGATTATCGGAACTTAGTGTTCGAGCTTAGTAATTGTATATTCTTGGTGTGAGTTAAAATGATAATTTAAGGGGGGTTATGAAGCGATTCTTCCAGATCTTACTCATTAATCGTTATAATAGTAATTAGTCAATTATTATTATTATACAACTTCTTATTATACGGCGCAAGTTGGCATACATCTGGTGGCGTTGAGTTATATTTAAATTATGAAATTAAAGAGAATATATAATTGAAATGTATTTCTCAATTACAAAAGTTCCCCACATTTATGTAGAATATCGATTGAACAAATAGAATCAATTAAATAGTTATTTAATTGGTTCGAGTAATTTTAGTATTTATCGATAACTTGAAAGATTATTGATATTGACTCATTACTATTTAATTAGCTTAATTAAATAGTTCAACTCATTAACAACTCATTAGTGTCTTAACAAACTAATAGAGTTAGCAAGTGAAATAATACTTAACGGGTTGCTTATGCGTCGCTTGTTTTAACTGTACATATAAGCGAAACTTTAAGTTTAAATGTGGTTTGTAAAAAGCTTTCATGCCTTGCTGTGGCCGCCCCCCCTTTGGCCAAAATTCTCCCAAGAATTTTGGGGTTTTCTGATTTTGTTCGTCGCTTTGTTTCTTAGCGTAGATTAGTTCTTGATTGACCCCTCACGGTGTGGACTAATTAGAGATATAAATACGATTGATATTACAACAAGGGCTGAAGAAGTCAAATTCAATTTGAAGGCGTGTGGTTGAGTGGAATTTACTCCCATTCTTATTTGTAAGTCACTCTGTTCATATATTTAATTATATGTTTTGTATAAATAAATGTAGTATGCTTTAAAGATCGCGGAACTATGGATTTGTATTTATACTCCCCATATCCATAGTAATTTTCTTGATGACAAAATCCACGTATGCGTGTCCCGTGGACAATCAAAGAAGCCTTATCCGCTTTTTAAGGAGTCACCGTGAACACTTCTGAGTCCACCATATCAAACCTCCGTGAACATACGGAGTCCACCGTGCTCGAACTGGCGTGTCAGTGAATGATCGACAAAGGTGATACGTAAAATGAGACATATGATATCAGCCACATATGCGAAAGTCACCACTTATGCTTTCTGACTTAGAAATTAATGTTAGTAAAATACAAGATATTAGAAAATTGTTCATTCTTATTTATAAGTATAATTTATGATTTTGTAAAAAATTACATTAAATATGATAGACATCATAATATATCGTCATTATCACTAATAAGTCCATAATACATGTTTTTGAAAATGTACCGTCTCTAAACCTATAAGATCGTTCAACTTATTTTTTCTGTTGTTCAAATAATACACATTATGATGTTAACAAACACACACAACTTTCACCTAAATCAAAATTTTCTTGTTGATATTAAAATAGATTGAAAATACTACATTTTGAGCTAAGAATTGTGATCTCAACCATTAAATGATTTTTTTTTGTCAAACGCGGATCAAGTATTTCTTTTTTGATCGATGAAATTATTCATTTACCCTTTTGTAATAGGATACTAATAATCTACTTAGTGGGCTTGGTTGGGGGGTAGCCTGAAAATTTCTTACTAGCCTCCTGGAGTCATGGGCTCAGCTCATGACTAATAGTGTTATTACTTATTAGTTATTAGTGTGTAATGGGAGCGGACCATCTCGGATATCTCCCGAGTGCACCCAACGTATAAAAAATCCACGACTTTAAGACAAATTGAAAATAAAAAGTTTAGGGATAAATTAAAAATTCATAATTGGGCAGTAGGATGAAATTAAGCAAAAAATGATATATGTAGACATCGTCAATATTTTACCTGCTGAAAATATTATATTCGAAAAAAGGAAGTATTAATAATTAAATGTCCTAATTTCATAATCGGACAAAGAACAATATTATCGCGTGACTATTGATCTGCTAGGTAGTTTATAAATGTTAATTATAACTAAATTTCTGATGGTAAAATGAAAATATGTATTAACACATGATGATCTTGTACATAATACATCAATTTATACTACCAACTCATAATAATCATTAGTTTGTTGATTTTAATTGTTAAATAAATCTGTCTATTTTGGCCAAATAATACAAACTTATCAATATAAAACTAAAAAACTATCACTCACAATAATTTCATAAACAACCATCACCATATACAAACCTAATGATTTAAGAAGCTAAATTCAATTAACATAAATAGATGAGATGCACGTTTTGGCTAAATGCCGCTAAAATTTAGGCAAAAAACAACGAAAAATTCACTGCCAAAAAAAAATAAAAAACCCAGCCTCATAAGCATACAGAAGGCTCGTGTTGATCCTTAGTAGCTCAATAGTAGAACAATCCATTGTTAACCGATTGGTTATAGATTCGAATCCTATTTAAGAAAATTTAATCTAAATTTAGAATTAAATTAAAAAGTATGACCGATTTGAGGTAGATGATGATTTGTGCTTGTATTCATCCCAATTCATTATTTAACACATCAGAAATTGGCGGACTCGAATTACAAATTGAGCTCAAATCTAAACCCCCCCGCGAATTCCACTATCCTAATTCGTAGCCTCACATCACGAACACAATAAACCCCCTAAATTACCCTCAACAAAACCCCTAAATCACACCTTAAACCTTCAATTTCCCTCCAATTCCCATGCCCATTATCGTAATATCACACATCGAATAATACACTACACTCCATAATAATATATATACACTATTTTCTTCAATTCAGATTACGTGACCAAATAAATCACATAAACAAACAAAAAACCTACTCAGTGGTACTCATTTTTCTCTCAATTTTATTTTTTTATGGATTTAATTTTAAATATTTAATTCATTTATATATATTTATATATATATATATTTATTTAGTTGATTTATATATGTATATTTAAATTTTGATTATTGATTAGTTTTAGTGTTAGTGAAATGATTTTGAGATCTGGAAAAGGTTCTAGATCTTATTGTTTATTATCCAGGGTTATGCTAGTTTTATTCAATTTAGCTTTTTTTGTTGTTTAATTTTTTAGCTTATTTATTTATAGCTTATTAGTAAAAAATTGTCGAGTTTTGAATTTTGATAGTTGACTTTTTTTTTAAATTTTGAACTGTAATATTTTTATGTGTTAGTATTTTAGTTTATTAAAATATATTAAAATATGCTATTTTAAATATATTTTACTATTAACATGATAATTTTGATTGATTGTGCGCGTCACGGTTTGGTAATTTTGACTTTTTTTCAAAACAAACTGGACAACATTTTTGGGACGAAGGTAGTGTTTGTTTTGTATATTTGGTGAATTGAGGTTTATTGTTTGATTTGTTAGGGTTTGGTGAGTTCTTGCGATGTCGTTGATGGAAACAGTGAAGGAGGTGGAGAAGAAGCTGATGGAAGCTGGGGAGAAGCTGCTTCAGCCTCCGGCTTCTGTAGAAGAATTGCTAACTTTATTGGATGTGAGTGATTGTTGATGCTTTTATCGATTTAGAGGAATTTTGAACTGTATTTATTGGTATTTATTTGAACTGAATCGAATCCAACTGTATTTGCTCTACGTAAGCTGTAATTGTTGATTTTTTAAGGAATTTTGATGATTTTTTAACTGTATTAATTGAATCGAATCTAGTTGTCTTTAATCCACGTAAGCTGTAAATGTTGAGTTTTTAAGGGATTTTGATGATTTTTAACTGTATTTATTGTTATTAATTTGGATTGAATCGAATTGAGTTGTCTTTACTCCACGTAAGCTGTAATTGTTGAAAGGAATTTTGGTGATTTTTTAAATGAAGTAATAATCGTTATTAATTTGAATTGACTCGAATCGAGTTATCTTTTCTCCACGTAAGCTGTAATTGTTGATTTTTTTAACTGTATCGATCCCTATGTATTTGAATTGAATTGAACTGGATTGTCGGTACTCGATGTAAGATGTATTGTCGATTTTCTATTTTATTTTAGAGGAGTTTGATAATTTTGTTTTTTTGCTTGTATTGATTTATGTGAATTTAGATTTAATTGAATTATATTGCGTATCTAGTTGAGTGATTATACATTTGTGCCACTGTTTTTGATTTGGAGAAAATCTAGTTATTACACGGAGATAATAAATACGGTGAATTGTCTCTTTAGTGCTGGTTGATTAATGCTGATTTAGAGAGTTGATCTTTTAGTGATACTTTAGGGGTAAGAATCCGATTCCATTATAATGCTTGAAATAATACCATGATCCTTACTCTATTGAAAAACAATGTACATCCCAAAAACATCATCCAGTCAAAATTATCTAATTTTGTAGCTTTATGAACACAACTTCGATTTTAATCAAAACTGTCATGTTAATAGTAAAACACATTGAATTGCTATATTTTGATATATTTTCGGCAAATATTATACATCATATATAAAAATATCGAGTTCAAAAATTAAAAAGTCAACCACCATTATTTAAAATTAAAAACGGACGACCTTTTAGGAATTGAGTAATAAATGAGGTCTCTTTTACTTTTACAATTGTCGTTCCTATAAATTTGAGAAGCATTGTTGCCAACGAATATTGGTTTTTAGATTGCTGGGATATTTTAGGGATTTATTATGGTGCCTCTTTGGTGTCTGTCATTATGTCATCCTTATATTTTTATTTTCTTTAAATAATTTTGCTAGTCATTTTTGTCACTGCAAGAAGATTGGATTAATAAATTCGTGACCTCAAAGGGTCTAATCTCTAAAGTACCTTCGATTTCTACGTTGCTCTCTTGTGCAGTTAGCGGAGCAGTGTAGCTTTAGTTTGTCTCTTTATTACATTTTGTCGTCCATCTCTCTCTCTCTCTCTCTCTCTCTCTCTCTCTCTCTCACACACACACACACACACACCCACACACACCCTGTTTCACTGGAATTGATATCTCAATTTTATGCTGAAAGATGAGCTTGTGCCGTCATTCTGTCTGAAGTTGGTCTCTGTTGGTTTTGTATGGAGTATCATAGTTGATGTGTCACTTCAATAGCATTAAATTTTGGTTTCTTCCTTCCTGTTTTAAGAACCTCTGACAAAATGGGAATATTATTACCAATATGCTATAATTGTAACTTTTTTTTACTTCCGATTCAGTGATGTGATCTCTGTTTGCTCTGGTCCTTACTATCTTTGAAAATTATTTACGGAGTATTTAATTTCCTAAGCTTGCCACTCTTCTTCTATAGTGTACCAGAGAGTTAGTTGTGTTTATATTATCTTAGATACCATATTTTTGTTTTCTTCTGAAGTAGCTTGTTTCATCTTGAAGCTTGCAGAGAATACTTTAGGAAAAGTGGAGCAGTCACCGGGCAAATCAATGCATGATGCGCTTTCATCATTGAGGAAGGCGTTGGTTTCTGATGAACTCTTAGGGCATACCGATGCTGATGTAAAAGCCTCTGTTGCTTCTTGCATAAGTGAAGTTACTAGAATTACAGCACCTGATGCCCCATATGATGATGACAAGATGAAGGTACTTCAAATCTATATGTTATGGTTTCATTCAACTTGTTTTCATTCTAAGAGTTCCACTGCATATATGCGCAGAAAGTGTTTCAGTTGATTGTATCATCCTTCGAGGATTTATCAGACGAGTCCAGTCGATCCTACAAGAAAAGAGCTGTGATTCTTGAAACTTTGGCAAAAGTTAGGTCATGTGTCATTATGTTGGACCTAGAATGCGATGATCTTATAACGGATATGTTCCAGACCTTCTTTCGAACTATAAGGTACTCTTGGCTTCATTAAGTTGAAGTTTGTGTGTAGCAAAATCATTTTCTTCGAGCTTATATGAGTTTCTTTTGGAAGTTTTATGACTATTTGGTTTAGGCATAACAAAGTATGACCATCTTACCTGCAGAGATTATCATCCGAGTAGCATTTACACATCAATGGAGACAATTATGAACCTTGTCCTGGAGGAAAGTGAAGAGGTTTCTACTGATTTACTCACCACACTGTTGTCCAGTGTGAAAAGAGAAAATGAGGTCATCATTAGATTTACCATTTTGTAAAGTGTTCTTTCAGTTATTTTGAAACATCACTTTTAAAGCGATGTTACATGTTTCAGGAAGTTCCACCTATTGCCAGAAGATTGGGAGAGAGCATACTTGGAACTTGTGCTGTCAAGCTAAAGCCTTATCTGACCCAAGCTATAAAGTATTCAGGCATCTCCCTTGATAATTATAGTAAGATTGTGACTTCTGTATGTGAAGGAACTGTTGGAGAAGATGCTAGTAATGCCTTAATACAGCAGCCGGTACACACTCGCTTTCAAACTACCATGATCTCTCTGGCATTTCTTATTTCTAGAACATTACTTTTTTTTTTTGAAATCTCATTCACCTACTAATATGTTTTTAATTTATTACTCCCTCCATCCCTAAAAGATTGTCAAGTTTGCCTTTTCATGGTCAAAGATTAATAAACTTTACAATTTTGATTGACATTCAAAACTTTGATTTGAATCAAAATTATCAAGTTAATAGTAAAGTATGTTGAAAATACTACATATTGATATATTTTTTCCAAACAAATATATAACACATTAAAAGTTATTTGAGTTCAAAATTGAAAAAGTCAACTATTAAAATTTAAAATGTGACAATCTTTTTAGGGATGGAGGGAGTAATAAATTAACGGTAAAAGCTTCGTCTTGAAAAGAGAAACCATCAATTAAAAAATAGATGGGAGTACTTTTTTTGCCTTTCAACGTAGGGATCTAACTTCTAAATCGCTCTTCTGTAATGGTTGAGCATGTTAATTTACAATTATGGAATGATCTTACTTTTAAAGATCTCATTTTTGTGTCCCTGCTTTGTGCTGTTGTTCTTATCTTACTCATCTGTAAGGCATGTTGACTTCCAATTAAAGAAGGATCTTACGTTTAAACAACTAATCTTTGTGTCCCTGCTTATACTATTGCTCATATCTTGTTAACCATTTATTTAGTTTAGCTTTAATGATATTTTAATGATTTATGTGGTTTGCAAATAATGTCTCCCAATTATTTCCCCCGACAAGCATCGGTTTTTTGGTTGGTACAATCTCTAGCTTTGTTGATGTCTTTTGCTCGGCTTCTGAAGTGCAATAACTGCTTGTACCGTCATGTCTATCTGAGTACCTTTCAATTTCATAGACTCTCCACATTTGACATTGCTTCTAAATTTCTGATTGGCAGTTTCTATGTAACTTCTAAGAGTATTTTCAATGTTTTGATTGCTCAGAGTGATGGGTGTAAAGCTGCTGCTGTATCTATTGAAGTGACTCAAGAGGCAAGTGCTTTATATGCCATAGCTTCTTCTAATTGTTGGTAATCATCATGTATCTCCTGAATAGCAATGGTATTTATTATGTTGAGATTATTTAGGGTGATGGGTGTAAAGCTGCTGCGGCATCTTCAGAAGCTACTCAAGAGGCAAGTTTTTACATGTCCTGATTCTAAACTTTCGTACATCAATCTCCATTTATTTTCTGTTTCCTATAATATTAAAAATGTTTATAATCTACAGGGTGATGGCAGTAAAGCTGCTACAGCATCTTCCAAAGAGACTCAAGTGGTAAGTTTTTACATGTCCTAACTCTAAATTTATTGTGGAAGTATATTGAACTTACTCTGAGTATTCTAGCTTTATTGGAACCGGTAAAGCTTTTTTGGGGTATGGGTAATATAGTCCCATCATCCCAAAAAACGAGTGTTATAGCCGTCATCCAAAAAAATGAATACTATATCGGTCATCCAAAATGACCTATGTTTGAAGTCTTTGTATATATTCGTCATCCTTTGGCTTGAGCTTCGTTGTCCCCTTTTCACTTGGGCTTGTGCATATGAAGCTTAAACAATGTTAATGGTGAGTTTGACATCTACTAGATTATTAGTACAACTCAGCTTTTGTATTTCACAGTAACTGAGCTTAGTTATCCCTCTAGTTAGAACTTTTAAGTTATCTGGGCAGGTTATCTCTTCTCTTTTCCTTTCCTCCTTTTTGCATGTTTTATTTTGATCTAAGAAGGCAATTGGTGAAGTCCTAAAATGTCTATGTTTTCTATACTCAGTCATTGGGTCATGTTATTGTTTAGTGGTAAAATGATGTTTGTTATTGTTGATTAGCTGTAGGAATGAAATAAGTTTGATTTCTCTGCAGGATGTGAAAGATGTCAAGAGGAATAGCTTGGGAGATAAATCTCCTGCTCCAAGGTTGTCTCTCAAGATAACCATGAGTAATGGGACTAATTTGACAAGCATAGAGAAGACTTCAGGAAAAGTGGAATCGTCTCAGAAGGGGGAGACTAGTGAGAATGATAATAAGTCCATTAATGACGAGGCGATACTTAAGCCTGAATCTCGTTCCTCAGGGGTTGAGAAGTCTACTCTATCTGCCTCTAAGTCTAGAAAGACTACGAAGAACAGACGGAAAAGGGCAAGTTCATCAAAAAAGTCAGAATCTTCAGAGCCTTCCCATGTTGATGGAGAGAAGGAAGCGAAGGTGCTTTCTGATAACTTGGATAGTCATGAAAAAGATGTTGATAGCTCCCTTGATAAAGATGTATCTCCCAAGGTTAAGAATGTTGAAAGTGATAAAGAGACTGCTGATATCGAGGCCCTTAAGGATGCAAAAACTGCTTCTCCATCAACAAGTCCTGGCAAAGCTTGTGAAAGTCTCCCTGAAAGAGATGGTCATCAGCAGGAAAAAGAGTGTGCTACTCAGGGGGATGTATCATCTACAGAGAGGGTCACCGAGAAGGAATCTGAAAGACCTAGTGATTCAGGAGAAGCATCTGGTGAGTCTCCTGTTAAAGTTCCTCAGGAGTCTCCTTTGAGAGATGAAACTTCTGTTGAGATTGGTACATCAAAACAAGATAGTGGTACATCTGACTCAGAGGACACACCAGTTAAAAAGCCTTCGAAGAAGTCAGATTTGAGTGATAATGATGATGATGATGATGATTCACCATTAAAGAGAATAGAGGATTCAATAAAGCGTGCTCGCACTAAAGCTAGATCTGCAAAGGCCACCTCAAAATCCTCAACTAAAAAGGACCTCAAAGTCATCTTTATATTTTTTCGGAGTTCATTTATTCTTCATAGTATCATTCAATTCTGAAACCAAGCAAATTGGTTTTTGTTCATCCTCAAAGTCATGTCATCACATAATCGAACTGCAAAATCTTCAAAAGTAGAAGAGAACGAGGGTGAAATTCTCTCCAAGCGTAAGCGTTCTTTGGGAAAAGGAGAAGTGAGTATCTTTTACCCTTAAGAAGCTTACCTTACCTGATAACTAACAATTGGGTCTGGGCCGTCTGGCATATGTGTCCTTTACAGTTCTTCCTTTGTGTGAAATTGTACCTTGTGACGTTATGTCTCTGGTTCATGCATTGTAATTGGCTGAGCCTTTTCTTTTGTCTTCTTAGTAAGGTGGGACTGTACAATCTTCACTTTTCTTCTAAAGTTATGGAGGCACTTCCCCTTCACTTTTCAAATTGATACTGATAACCAAATTCATTATTTGCAAAATATATATCTGGATTTGTATAATGAAATTAGGCAATCCATTCATCTGGAATATAGAAGCTTCTTTTCCCCCAGAATAGAACTGGGAAACATTAACTCATTTTCTTGGGGTGTGAACTGGATCCAATTTTTTTATCAACTTGGATTAAAAACCAATCAATTTTAACCTAGAGTCCTAGATATAGGTGCCTAACAAGCCATGGCTGCTGCTTTAGTTGTTTTGAGAGGTATCGGTGTTCTATTGTCAAACAATATGTTTTCTGGGATGGACTTTCTGATATATGTATATATATTTAATTTGTTTAAAATTACACTTGCCATTTCTGCTATTTCCTACTATCAAACTGTAATTGATGTGCAGGCCTCTGGGCCCGTGAAGTATGGCAAAAACGAGCCCTTGAAGTATGGTAAAAACCTGATTCGCTCGAAGGTTAAAGTTTGGTGGCCGATAGATAACGAGTAAGTTCTCTGCTACTTGTAAACAGACCTCTTAGAGCAGCATCATGAATGTCTTGTAACTTACATATCTACTATTCAGAATTCAAGCAACTCACCTGTTAGCAACTTTATAAATGGTTACATGATGTTCTATTGATATCTTTTAGACATTCTTCTCCATTCAATAATCTTGAATTGTTTATTTGGCAGGTTCTATAAGGGTGTTATTGTTTCTTATGACCCTGACAAAAGGAAGCATCTGGTCAGTCAAATATGGTTGCTTGCATGGTTCAGTCCCCCCCTCTCTCTCTCTCTCTCTCTCTATATATATATATATATATATATATATATCTATATATCACCCTCCCTTTCAGTGAATGGCCTATTTTTATAATATTTGTTGCCAAATTAATGAGCCACCTTCATACTTGAACAGTTGTACATATTTTTTTCACCTTTACCCATCATGCGCTAATGTGTTGCAAAATTTGCACCTTGTATTTGTTGTGTCATGTGCATTAAAAATAATATACTAACTTTAAACCAAGAACATAATGGTACATTTACATTAAGTCAACCACTTATGGTAATATCTGTCAAATGTCAAAGTAGGCCATTAAAATAAAAATGGAAGTACTAATTAATGGTATCTCTGAATCAGGTGGTGTATGATGATGGTGATGAAGAATTACTAAATCTTAGGAAAGAGAAGTGGCAACTTATTGGGGATGATTCAGTTATAGTTACGGTGGTTGGCTCTGTGATTATGATTATTATTTTTACTGATACTACCACATGTATACGCATTTTTTCTAACTTATTTTTGAACAGGATGATGATGCTGAGCCTGCAAGTATTGATGCCTCCTCTGAAATGTATACTCCCCCTTTCTTTAGTTGACATCTGTGAATGCAAGTTCTATCTGCGTATAGTTATTTAATGACTATAATCATTGCCTGATCTTTTTCTGCTGAAGATTTACGTTTCTTGTCCTAAGAGTCAAGGATACTGAAAAGTTATATGTATCTCTGCATCATGCTAAGCCGTTGCCGTTTCTATGTATTGCATCTTGTTGGAGAACTATCAGACTTCTCGCAATGTGTAAATTGGGCTCAGGGTGCCCACTGAGGAAGATAAATATGGTTTTAATTTTGTGCCCTCTTTTTTTATGTGATTGAAGCCTGCTTAAGCATTGATTATTAGTTGTTACTAGTTTTAAAGATTGATGTAGTTGGTTGCAATTTCGAGATGATAATGCACTTGCTCAAGCACTGCCAGCTTTGGGCAAGGGTAGGTCAGAAGCAGCTTAGAGGCTGTATTTGTTTATTCCTTGAGGACTGATAAAGTTTCTTCTTTCCAAATTATATTGGACATCTGTATGTGTCAGCAGAAGTTTCTGACATGCATAATTTAATTGGTTGGTGTAAGTTAGCTTCTATCATATAAAGTCTCTCAAAAGGATGCTCTGATACGTCAAAATTTCAGACTGAACTAAATGCTTCATCAGTATGTTGGTCTCTAGATTGAGTTGGGATTGTGGAGTATTCACTTGACTTTCTTTCCACGTTTACTTCCATTCTTCAGTTTCCCATGCATATTTTAACCAATTATGTTTTGTGGATGGTAAAATAGTGTAGATAGTTTAGTTTAACTTGTTAACATTTGTAACAGGCCGAAGAGTAAGAAAGCTAAAAGGACTGCCACCTCGTCTGTAAAGCAGCAGGATTTGGATGATGTTTCACCAAAGCGGTCAGTATATCTCATGTTCCTTGTTATATCGTTCATCTATTTTCGTAAAAGTATGAGCAATGATCTGTGAGGTTATGCAACCAGATTGTCCGCTTCCCCTAGTAAATCCAAGGGAAAATCTTCAAAATCTGATAAAAAGAGCGCCTCAAAATCTGGTGCTATTTCTGAGGATGAGAGCGGTAGCAAGTCCAAGACTCATTCTCAAAGTGGAAGCAAGTCTAAAGCTCATTCTCAGAAGTCATCTGGTAAACCCATCAACGATACTCCAAAGTCGTCTGGTAAAGCGAAAGATCTTGACAATGCAGCACTCAAGAGCAAATCCAAGCAAGATACTTCAGCTAGCAAGTCCAAAGAGGATACTCCTAAGATTGCTGTCAAAGGTAAGATTCAAGGAAGCGGCAGCAAGTCCAACGTTAATGGTTCTGGCAAAGGTAAATCTAACTTGTCAAAAGGGAAAGGCAGTCATGTTCAGGAAAAACGTAGCGAGTCTCCAGAAGTACCAGAAAGCACAAAGCGTAAATTTACAGATTTTTCCAACGAACAAGGAAGCTTGGCAAAATTTGCAAAGAAAAAGCGGAGTGTTAAAGGTTGAGATTGGTCACTTCCTCATTGCTCCGAGGCATCTTTACTGGAGTTCTGTTAGTTCTTTCCCCCCTTTTCGGGAACAGCGAGGGGGTGTGGGTTTTAGAATAAAAAACATAGTGTGCATCTTTTCCTAATAGTAGATGGAATCAGTTATTTAATTTTAGGCGTCTTATTTCTTAGTAGGTTGCCTCTATGTTATTAAGGGTAGTAGGTGACTTAGTTTATGGGACAATAAATCTGATATTTTCGTATAATTAGCAATGGGTGAATAGTTTAAGTCCTTATTTGTATGTATGGTTTGTCTAGATCAGTTGTTGGAGACTCTTATCAGGACCAGTGTAGGCCATTGCTACCATAGTATGTGTTTTATTTTGAATTGAGTTCATCTTAGGGTTGGATTTTGATGATACTAAACTTCAACACTTCGATCTTTGGACAAAATAAAACGGATGATTTGCATGCATTCTGTAGATAATCGAAATTTTTCTTACGTTACAATTTTTAATCCAATATTTCAAAAGCTTGATCAAATTATTTATAACCACCTTGAGTTGGTTGTCTAAAAAAGCTAATTTAGGTAGAAGCTTATTAGTGATTGTTAATTAGTCTTGGGAATTCTTGTAAGTTAAATGTGATCAAGAGTAACAAGTCTAATATTGCTCTAGATTTTTGAGATTTGCTTGATTATATAAAAAATAAGTTCAAATTTGGGAGCGTAACTCATGCTAACTTTTTGTAAATGTTGACTGATTGATCATTAGAGTTGGTCGGGATTGATTGGAGGCGTGATTATCATCGATTGGATGTGATCAACGTTGATCGGTCAACATAAAAATATAATTTTTTAATGTTAAAATATATTTGTAATTATTTTTGGTGCATAATTTAAATTTTAAAATATATTTATACATGTATGTAAAAATTTAAAATAAATTAAAAAAGAAAAAAAAGTTAATAATATATTTATATATATATATTAAAAAAATTTAAAATAAATC
The DNA here is from genome assembly GCA_019722365.1 of Lithospermum erythrorhizon. NCBI lineage: Eukaryota > Viridiplantae > Streptophyta > Magnoliopsida > Boraginales > Boraginaceae > Lithospermum > Lithospermum erythrorhizon. The sequence continues at coordinate 594,369 of JADFUC010000514.1, forward strand.
ACAGAAAAAAGTAAACATCGTAAAGAGTGCCAGTAGATAGACCAGGTAATAGATATACAATTTCATACTATGAGAAACTCATGATGAAGATTCCTTCCACCATTTACACTATTCCAAGAGGAACCACGAGTGAGATTGAAACCAATATACATATCAAAAGGTAAATTCGAAAATATCAATTAAAATAAATAAATTTAATATGTAAAATGTTAATTATTTTGAATTGGAAAAAGTATAATCATCAATCATAAAAATTTAAAAATATCAATTAAAATTAATGAATTCGATAATCAAGTTGATATGCGAAAATGGTAGATAAATTAAAATGAATGATATTAGTATTTGACAAGAAAGAGTAATACATAAACCCTAACCCAAAATGACACACAGACAGGGTCCATGATATGCAAATTCAGACAAAACAACAACAGCCACGTGTCAACCTCTCCTAGCCTCGTGACGTGTTATCCGCAACCGTAGCCTCCCTATATATAACCCCCCCTTTCATCCTCATCCATTTCGATCCTAACTAAACTGGACAATCATTTTGGGACACTTTCATCACAAATTAATATATTTATATAAATTACTATTTTCACATATTTTAAATATGACACAGTAGTGTGTATGAGTTTATTCAGCTGAAACTGGACAATCATTTTGGGACATTTGTATGTTAATTAATAGTTGTGATTTGAGATAACAAGCAATAGTGCGTGTTTGTGGATTTGGATTTGTGTTGATTTGTAGAAATCGGGTATTAAGCTCGATTCGGCTTCCTCTCTTGGCTCGAGATCCGAGCCGAGCCAAGACTTGAGGAATTTTAAAACATCGGCTCCAGTAGTAGGTATTTATAGTTATTTAATTTTTTGTATACGATCTTTTTTAATTGACGTTTTCAGTTTTTTATGTGTAGATGCTTTTTTTAATAGGAATAATTTTTTAATTTTAGAAAAAAAATACGTGAAAATAATGTTATGAAAATGTTTTATTATATTTGTTAGAATTAGGAATAAAAGTAATCCGATAAATTTAATATCTATTATAATGATGAATAAAAAATAATTTGTGATGGGAGTTTGAGTGATAATGTTTTTGAAAAGAAATTTAATGGTATTGCTTTATATTTGTTAGAATAATGAATAAAAAGTTAATTGTGGTGAAAGATTCGACTTCAGAATTGAAAACGTCAATTAAAATGAAAATTGAGTAGTATTTATCATCTTTTATGGGTTTGATGAATGTCGTGGCTTTTATAGTTGATATATCTGATTTTGCGGTTTACGACATTTATATCATACTTTTTGATGATTAGGAAAATTAAGAAAATTGAGAAAATCTTAGTTCATTGATATATTTATAGCTGGAAAATAAGTTGTTAGAGATGGTTGCAGAGTGGATTTGTGATTTGGAATGGCGTCGAGTGAGGGGTTCTTGAATGAGGAACAGAGGGAGAGGATGAAAGTCGCGACAGAGTATGCTGCTGAGGTTCTGTCCTCGTCACCAAATTCCCCGAGTCCAACTTCCTCTGGACTGCTGGCCGAGCACTTTCCGAAGGCTCCTGGTGGTGCAAAAGGCCCTTCAGCTGGTGTTCCTGCGAGGCATGTCCGTCGCACTCACTCTGGGAAGCTTGTCCGGGTCAAGAAGGGTAAGCAACTGGTGCACTTATTCCGTTTAGGTTTATGTATCTGTTATCCCTGTAGATTTTAAAGTAGCATAATGAATGGAGCACTTGAAGCAACTGGTTCACTTGTTCCGCTTTAGATCTTGATTTGATTGCTTTCATGGTTCTTAAACATCCATAAAGAAAGGTATGGATGTGGTGTTATGCCTGCAAATTTACGGGCCATGTGTTGAGAGCATATGCGTCCACTTAGGTGGAATTTAATTGACAACATTGACTATGTCTTCCGTGTGGAGTGTGGGACCGTGTAGAAGGACAATCACTTGTATCCTATTCCTATACAGCTGGTTTCTGGTTTCGTTACTCTAATATTGTGATGCTATCCTCTCTACAAGTGAGCGTTCTGAGATAGGGGTAAGATTAGAAACTACTTATGCTTTTAAACGTATATGCATCAAATATTTAGTAGGCTTATGTCTGGAGGATGTTGATCAGATATTTAATAGGCTTATGCCCGGAGGATATTGAAGATTACTTATTGGCATCCTATCATTTTTGGCATCTCATAATTAATCGATATTTGGGGTTTTGTGACTTTGTCTTCTGTGTGATACTGTGATGGACAGTTGTTGAGGTTAAATTGTGTAAGGAGACACGAAATTGTGTATGTGAATCATACTGTTTCTGCTGTCACAATTACGCTAATTCACTGTCTGTCATTTTTTCATTTTAAGAGCATTTATACTGAATTTGTACTTTTATGCACTTGGCAATGACTAGCATAATAAGAAATACCATTTTCCAAGATTGTGTAACCCTTCCTATTTTTGTATTATAATTATGATACAGATGTGTTTTAACAGGAAAGTGTGGAATTAATTCTGAATATTTGTTTCATAGTTCAGACACCTTCAGGATACTTTTGTTCTGGTTACTCTGTATAACATGAGCTGTCGAGCACTGATGTGTAAACTTGAAAGTGTGAATTAATTCTGAATATGTGGTTCCCTTATTCATGTCAAATTTAATTGTTTGTCATTTTTCCTTGGAGTTTGGTTTCTGTATATATATTTTGCATTTTAGCGTATTACTACTAATTGTAGTACTATTATTATATTATAACCATCAGTACTTGTCAGTCTTACTTATCCTGGTTTCAACAGATGGAGGTGGTGGTAAGGGAACTTGGGGAAAACTACTCGACACTGATGGGGATACACACATTGATAGGAACGATCCGAACTACGACAGTGGCGAGGTAATATTAATCTGTCTCGGTAATCTTCTATTGATGTAGTCCTTAAACTTCAGCTCTACTCACATATCCCTTACCTACTACTCATGCACTTTATTACATCAGGAGCCTTATGAGCTTGTGGGTACAACTCGCTCTGATCCCTTGGATGAATACAAGAAATCTGTTGTATCCCTCATTGAGGAATACTTTAGCACTGGTGATGTGCATGTTGCTGTATCTGATCTCAGAGAACTGGGTTCAACGGAATATCATCCTTACTTCATCAAAAGGCTTGTTTCAATTGCCATGGACAGGCACGACAAGGAAAAGGAGATGGCCTCAGTTTTACTCTCAGCTCTTTATGCTGATGTCATAAGTGCAGCACAGATCAGCCAAGGTTTTTACCTGCTCGTTGAGTCAGCTGATGACTTGTCTGTTGACATTCTGGATGCCGTTGATGTGCTAGCATTATTTCTTGCACGTGCAGTTGTGGATGATATTCTTCCCCCAGCTTTTATTACAAGGGCAGGGAGGATGCTCCCAGAGTCCTCCAAAGGGTTGCAAGTTTTGCAGACTGCTGAGAAAAGTTATCTTTCTGCTCCACATCATGCTGAGCTAGTGGAGAGGCGCTGGGGTGGGATCACCCATTTTACTGTCGAGGAAGTAAAGAAACGAATTGCTGATCTTTTAAAGGAATATGTAGAGAGTGGAGATGCTTCCGAGGCCTGTAGGTGTATTAGGCAGTTAGGAGTTTCATTTTTCCATCATGAAGTTGTTAAAAAAGCTTTAATCCTTGCAATGGAGATTCGCACAGCAGAACCGCTCATTCTGAAGTTACTCAAGGAGGCAGCTGAGGAGGGTCTGATAAGTTCTAGTCAGATGGCAAAAGGTTTCTCTCGTTTATCCGACAGCCTTGATGACCTGGCACTTGACATTCCTAATGCAAAAACTTTGTACCAGTCTTTGGTACCCCTGGCAATTGGTGAAGGGTGGCTCGATGCATCTTATGCAAATTCTTTCGGAGATGGACAGGTACCAAATGATGCTGAAAAGGTGAGGCGATACAAAGAGGAAGCTGTTAGCATAATACATGAATATTTTCTCTCAGATGACATTCCTGAACTAATTCGAAGCGTGGAAGATCTTGGTGCACCGGAGTTCCACCCCATTTTCCTCAAGAAGCTAATCACTCTTGCCATGGATCGGAAGAACAGAGAAAAGGAAATGGCATCTGTTTTGCTTTCGGCATTGCATGTTGAAATCTTCTCTAGTGAAGACATAGTTGATGGTTTCGTCATGCTTCTAGAATCTGCAGAAGATACGGCTCTCGACATTCTAGATGCATCACATGCACTCTCTCTGTTTCTTGCCAGGGCAGTCATTGATGATGTTCTTGCTCCATTGAATCTAGATGAGATCGCCAGCAGGCTACCTCCGAATTGCAGTGGGACCGAGACTGTCCGTGTGGCTAGGTCACTCATAGGAGCAAGGCATGCAGGTGAGAGGCTCCTGAGATGCTGGGGAGGAGGAACCGGCTGGGCAGTGGAGGACGCCAAGGACAAGATTCAGAAGCTCCTCGAAGAGTTCGAAAGTGGGGGCGTAGTTGCTGAAGCTTGCCACTGCATTCGCGATCTTAGTATGCCTTTCTTCAGTCATGAAGTAGTGAAGAAAGCTTTGGTTATGGCAATGGAGAAGAAGAACGATAGATTACTAGATCTTCTACATGAGTGCTTCAACGAGGGGTTGATCACCACCAATCAGATGACCAAGGGCTTCACCAGGATCAAGGACGGGCTCGATGATTTGGCTCTCGACATTCCAAACGCGAAGGATAAATTTAGTTTCTACGTCGAACATGGTAAAGAGAAAGGTTGGTTGCCACCAAGCTTCGGCTCATCGGCTCAGGAGGCGTAAGTTATTTGCACCTTTTGTCAAGAGAAAGATGGTGATGGCCTTGTTGGTTTATCTGTATGTTGTTTGCTTATTGTTGTTCCCTTCATGCGAAATAGTGCTGCCTTTGATATCGAATGGGTGCAATTTGCAGTAGCTACATGTTTTATGAATGTAAAAAGTTACTCTCTCCCTCCTTTTGACAATAACTTTTAAACAAGATGCAGGATGTTCTTTTATAGGTATCCAGTGTTTTTAATTAATGTTTCATTTGTTTGTTCCTTTCTCGGTTATGGATTCTCTATCCCTTCTCGATGCTCTCTTATATGTTCATGTTTCATATATTTGTATATCATGTGATTATATATTTTCTATCACGTGATGTTCACAGAACATCATGTACAAACATGTGAAGCATGGGGTACATTATTGACATCGAGGATCCGGGGCCTCGTTTCTCATACTCCCACACAAGAGTTTCCAGTGGTGAATGCATCTTCGAGTTTGAATTAGGCTATCTCTCTACTTTTGGTAATGAATCTTTAGATCAAAACCATTTTCATCAAATTTATTTTCATTCATCAATCAGGCCAGCATCACAGAACTGATACAGCAACAACGCCAAAAGTGAATCAAGGTGTGCATATAGAACATCATCGATCAATTGAATAAGTATAACAACATCCAATGTTTTAACTAACGTATTGCTTCTCCAGAAGGCTGCCACAGAATGCCAAGTCAAAGCGTTCCTCTGGAGGATCGCCAATGCAGTCGAAGACAGCATCAGCGTTCAAGAAGTCTTCGTCTGCTGTGTACCTGCACGTCAGTTTTCGCTATATTCAGCTCTCCCTTCATGGATCAACGAAAAGGTCGGACCATTT